>JABAKD010000006.1:9238691-9636191 GCA_012845835.1 Undaria pinnatifida
AAAAAGGAAAGGAAAGGAAAGGAAAGGAAAAGGAAAGGAAAGGAAAGGGAAAGGAAAGGAAAGGAAAGGAAAGGAAAGGAAAAAAGGAAAGGAAAGGAAAAGAAAGGAAAGGAAATTGTTAGACCGAAGCATGAAATGCTTGAAACTGGCCGCAAAGGTATTATTTCTTTCGAGCATTTTGCCACGTAGAGACGATCAAGTGCGTACCTCGTGCTGAAGGGAGATGATAGCGAGGCGACTACCCCGCACCTTACGACACGTTACTCACAGCCATGAACGAAACACATCCGTGGTGGCATAATGATAACCAGAGACAGATATATATACATCCATGTGTTTATATTATGCATACACTTCATCCAGTTGTTAAATCTTTTTTCTTTTCAAAACTCATTTTTGCAAGCTGTGTGTGATACTCCGATCGCGCGCATTACGTGTTGTGTGTCCTCATTAAGGATATAGGTCGGCGACTTCCCTTACAACTACAGTGTGCCTATCACGGTCAACAGGGGGATTTTAGTCAGTCTGTGCGCGGAAACTATAAAACCCGTTAATGAGGGGGACAAAATATGTCAGCTGTGGAAGGAAATTCATCAGTTTATCGAGTGAATCCTGTAATTAGAATGACCGGTGAGGGGAGGGCGAAGGTTTTGAGAATTCGGGGGCCTTGGTCTGATCAAGAGGGAGCGGGTGGCGGGAGGGGGGGCGGGACGGGCGGGGCAGCTCAGTCGGTGAGTTGAAACTCTAAATAAATCTAGGGGATAAATCTGACGGTTTTAAAAAAAATGCACCGGTTTATCATGTGGAGGGGGGGGACGGGCGGGGCAGCCCAATTTGTGCGTGGGAACTATAAATCTTTTGACGGGATAAATTTGACCTTTTCTGAAAAAATGCACCAGTTTGTCATGTATATCCTGTACTCGTACAACCAGTGAGGAGAGGGCGGAGAATTCGAGGGTGTGGGGGTAAGGTGGGGGGGAGGGGGGGAGGGGGAGGGTTTTAGGTCGCATGGATATAGGGGTTTGATACGCCCGTGGTTCTAGGTCTGGGCGATTGTGCGGGTGGTGTTGAAGGAGGGAGCGCTAGCGGCGGCGGGTGGGCTGGTAAATTGCAGCAGCGGCATGGACGGCTCTAAAACGATAATGAGTTGATATCAAGTGCGTGGAAGTGTTGAATACTCTGGCTGATTTCGATATTAGGTAGGGCATTTGAGCAAAAGGGAGCGAGAAACGAAAACCAAAAGCGGGGGGGGGGGGGGGATTGGGGGGGGGGAAGGGTTTTGAAGACGTTTAGGTCACATATAACATAAAAATACACTCCAGCTGTGCGATAGAAGATTCGGTCGAAACCCGTTATTGCAAGCTTGGGTGTGATACCCCGATCGCGCATATCACGCATATATGTGGGGGCTTGCTATACGCCTGGTGCTAGGTCTAGGCGATCGTGCGGGTGGTGGGGAAGCAGGGGACGTTGGGGGGGGGGGGTTGGGGGGGCTAAATGAAAGTTACGTCACGGATGGCTAGAAAGATGAGGACGATATATCAATTACGTAGAAGTGTCTACTACTCTGGACGATTTCGAATATAGCTGGGTCGTTTGAACAAAAGGGCAGGAAAAAAAAAGGGGGGGGGGGGGGGGGGGGGGGGAGGGGGGGCGGGGGGACGCAAATGAATTGGAGCTACAGCCTGGATGGCTAGAAAGAAAATTGGGTGATATCCGTTAGCTGGTAGTGTTCACTACTCTGGCAGATTTTGATGTTAGGTGGGGGGTTTGAACAAGAGAGAGTTGGGGCGGGGGCGGGGGGGGGAATTCGTGACTTTTCAACATGTGCGCGGAAACTACAAATCCTTAAATCGGACCAATTTGACGGTTGTAGGAAGACGTCGTACCTTTATATCACCTGCTTGGTAATGTTTCTTGGTAAAAAAGATTTGATGTTTGATGTGGTATTGAACACAATCAACGTGCATACCCTGGGCAGTGGAGAACCTTCCCACCCCCCCCTCCCCATGCCAACATGCCGTTTTTTTATGGTGTTGGTTATACAAACTTAATCTCTACGTTAGCGATTATTAGACGACCATGGTACTTGTACAGAATATTTATGTTTTTGTTCGGCAATCTCGATGGTGGTTTTCGAATTAGATACTATTTGCGGAGTGAAGAACCCTAACTCCGCACAAGGGGAATCATCGCATCGCGTAGAGTGTGAACGTCGTACAAAAACGAGGAGGAATATACATAGCGATACCCATTGCTGTCTTTGGAGTGGTCAAACCTGAAAAAGAAAATTACTCATTGGCACTGTCATCTATAATGAAAAAAGTAGGCGCAAGGTGCCGAAATCCATCTTACGAGCGGTTCTTGGAAGGATGCAGTTCACCCTTCATGAGACTCGCCGAAAACTTCACGGCGCCTCGCCCTTGGAGCAAGAAATATCTGGCCGGTTGTTGAAAACCCGACGTTTTCCGTCCCGGCATAGTAGGGATGTGCGAGGGTCTATGGTCATACGGCTGCGGCCAAGAACAAACTGAATACTGTGTACACCCCTCTCCTCCCGTCCCTCCCGAGCCCCCTATCTTCCTGCTCGCTCTCTCCCCTCCCCCCTTCATGAATCCCTTACGTTCCTGCCACCTTCCTCCCCCCCACCCTTCCCTCTCCCCCCTCCCCCTTGTCGATATTCTCACCCCCCCCTCTCTACCTCTCCCCCCTTCCACCTTTCACCGTGCCGCTTTCCCCCCTCTCCCCCACACGGGAATATTGGCGAAACGGTGGGTGTCACAGTCGTAGCTTTCGCGTAGTACTCTGCACCAAGCTACAGCTCCCGACGTCAAGCCTTTTTCCGCAGGAATGCTCCTTCCCCCTGCGCAACCAATCGAAACCACCTCTGGCCTTCGATGGAGCAGTTTGACACAATTCGAAATTCATGCGAAACCTAGCCGCATATCCTCAATAGGAGCACTATACAACCCTTCCGCTGCCACCCGGAGTAACGCTTACCCTTACCAGTTCGACCAACAACGCCCTCAGCGACAGACGCCCATGCCCCGTACCAACACCCATCCCCGAACAATACGTTCCGTCTCTTCACAGTGGTCTGAATCGTCTCCGAGTCTGTGTTGGCGAGCGCGTTGGCGTTGCAGAGGTTGTGGCCGTCGCTAATCTTTTTGCCCATGCTGACGCGTTAGAGGAGACATGGTGTTACGACCGTGATGTAGACTTCCTGTCGTGTTGCGCGCCTTATTTGGGCCTCACCGTAGGGTAACATGTCGACTACTTCGGACTTCGGCATCCACACACTTTCAGCGGCAAGCGCACGACCGGACGGAAACGGATTTCGATCTCATATCATTCCAAGGACGCCCAGGCCCTCTGAAAACGACGCTAGCTTCTGTCTGCGCTGATAGCCACTCCGAAATACGTCAATGCTATGTGGTTCATACTTGTCCTGCTGCAGTGACAGTAGGCTACACCTTCCGCACGTATGTTTTTATAGAAGGCATACCATCTGCAAATTGGCTTCGGAAAAACCGTAAAGCCAGATATCGAGCACGAGTTTACGGTCACCCGTATCGTCTTCTCCAGCACGCAAGACGATCGAGATAAGGTGCCCGCATCTCCAGCACACACCAGTCCCTGACAACTCCTGCGCCTCCTCTTCCTTCTGTTTCTGCCTACACCCTTGGCTTGCCCTAAGATTCCTAAGAATAGAATCTCCCTCGTGCCTGGTCCAAGGTTGGGTCGGATTCGTGGTGAAAGACGTATAGAGTAAGGGTAATAGGTTGAATGTTGCCTGCTCTCCTTACCACACTGACTGGGCTGAACGTTTCGAGGTTTCCACGCTCAGAAACCCGGGTCTTCTTTCATCCCAACCGCATTCGCGCTTCTACGTCCTACTTTCAAACTCATCCGAGAGGATTTGGCCAGGCTCGAACTAATCGAGTGTAGCCTGGTTCGGTGTAGCCAAACTCATCTTTGGGGATGAAGCGAGCAGCTCGAAGACGTCTCCGGAACTGCAGTACGTCGTGTTTCGTGTTTTCAGGGTGCCGGGGACACATTGTCGACTCATTTTCACTTGAACCATTTCCCCCCCAGGCGCTGCTATACCATAGGAATATTTGGTGGATGGTTGGGAGGATGGTGTTGTGTGGGACGGGATCATACTAGCACCAACCTCAGCTACCACAATACCCCCAATATGCTTGCGATAAAAATCAAAAAAAAAAAATCGACAATGTCACACAAAGCCCTAACTTAAACAATGCAACAAGTCAGTGAAAATTTGAATCTATTTACGAACACATGTCACAACGCTTGTTCGAGTTTACGCTTAGAGATACATTTGGTTATATTGGCCACCAAGGATACTGTAAGGGGGTCAAATTCGGGGGGGGGGGGGGGGGGTCGCAATGGCACGGTTTGACGCGGTAGAGTCAGCCCCGTTATCGTTCGCGATCTCAGGCATTCGTGCCGTGACAAATCATGACATGGATTTTAACGGGAGCGCTAGCTACACTGTACATGGAAAATGACCTCAAACCAGCATTTGGCCCGTGTAAGGCAGACAGAGTCGCTCGTGCGAGTGGCTGAAATACCGTCAATGAAAGTGAAGACGCTGAGCTACAATTCAACCGTGGCCTTGGTCTGCTGTTAGTCGAAAGTCAACCAGAGGTGAGCATGAAGTAAGCGGCTTTACTGTAGATGAAACCTAACCCTTCACCTACACCTAGCACCACGCGAATAGCAAGCCCCTACATATATATGTGATAAATTCGCGCGATCGGAGTATCACACACTATATTGCAAAGATGAGTTTCGATCAATTTTTTGACCTCACAGCTGGAGTGTACTTGAAACATATATGTGGCAAAAACCTGTTGAAAACCCTCCCCCCCTTCCCCCCCTGCCCTATTGTTTTATTTTGTTTTCTCCCCCCGGTCTCTCTTGCTCAAACGCCCCACCTAATATCGAAATCGGCCCGAGTAATACACATTTCCACCCACTGGATATCACCTATTTGTCTACGCTTCTAGAGCCATCCATGCTGCTGCTGCAATTTCCACCCCCCCCCGCCCCCAACACCACGCGTATAGCAACCCCCCCTATATATGCGACCTATGAAGCCCTTTCTCCCCTCCACCCCGCCCCCCCCCACCTCCCCCCGCCCCCTCCCCCACCCACCACCTCGCCACCCCCGAACCCTCCCACTCCGCCCCCCCACTCCACCCCCCCACTCCGCCCCCCCACTCCACCCCCACCCCCTCGAACACACCGCCCTCTACTCACTGGTTGTACGACTTGCGGGATATACATTAAATACTGCTGCATTCTTTTCAAAACCGTCACATTTTCCCGTTAAAGGATGTATAGTTTCCACGCACAGATTAAACTGCCTCGCCCGTCCCCCCCCCCACCCCCCCCTCCGCACCACCCCCATGATAAACTGGTGCGTTCTTTTCAAAATCATCAGATTTATCCACTTGAGGGATTTATAGTTTCCACGCACAAACTTAGCTGCCCCACCCGTACCCCCTCCCCTCCCCCCCCCTACCCCCGCTCCCTTTTGATCAAAACCAGACCCCCACGTCCTTAAAAACTCCGCCCTTCCCTCAGCAATTATTCGACTTACAGGATTCACTTGATAAACTGGTGCATGTCCTACTACAGCTGTCAGATCTTGTCCCCCTCAGAAACGGGGTTTATAGTTTCCGCGCACAGACTGACTAGCATCATCACCCTGTTGACCCTGATAGCTACACTGTAGTTGCAAGGGGAGTCGCCGACATATATCCTTGATGAGGAAACGAAACCGGCAATACGCGCGATCGGAGTATCACACCCAGCTTGCATCAAATATGAGTTTCGACAAAATATTCGATCTCACAGCTGGAGTGTATTTTTTGTTTTACAATAAAAATAAAGATTCGACGTGGTTTCGTGCAATTGAATGCCAAAACACGTGAACATGAAGGCCGTCACCGCCATCATGTTGTTTAAATGCCTGTAAAGCCCGAAAACCCGTTCCTGGGCCGATTCCGAGTAACGTTTCACAAGATGCCTAGATTCTAGCTGCAATGACGTGAACTGCCTGTGCGCCTCGAACTCAAAAAGAGGGAGGATGTCGACCTTTGTTTTGCTTATCCCACACCTGCCTGAGACACATGACCGCCGCAGTGACCACGCAGTAGGTTGAACCGGCAGGACGTAGCCTGCCAATACCCACAAACTTAAGGTGTCATGAACAATATCGGGTGGGTTCTGGCATGGGCCGGGGCCACTGTGCGTGTTGTCACTTGTGAAGGAATCTATGGCGAAGCAGAGACGGTTTAGGACTGTTCTGGAGGTGTTTAGCTAATATACTTTGTCATCCCACTCTTTCTGCTTTCATGGACAAATTTGTTCTCGTCTCGTATTATACTCGCAAACACACTTTACTACGATGGTATAACCGTACTTTTCACAATAGGATCCTGCGACATTATTTGCTAAGGGTTTAAAGAAAACGTAGGAGACGAGCATCAATCTAGAGCGATGTGAAATGTTGGCTTTAGGTAGCAAGCAAATAACTTCAACGCTAGATGTGAGCCTTACCGAGCAATAGTCCATCTCTGTAAGTTTATCAGGATGCTTCCACGAGCGAGAAAGCGTACGATCCTTGAGCGTGTGATGCACACGGAATACTTAAATAACTTGGTCGGCTATATAGTTGTTGTCTCTAACCCATCTTCCCCTTGAGAAAGCACATTTGTTTACTCGATTTACACTCACTCCTCTACTAAAGGTTCCCTCGCTTCACAATTTAAATGCTTCGCACGATGACGGATTTTGATGTAAACGAGCTCGGAAAACGGCGGACAAACCCGTGGCCTAGACAAAATTATTAGCTGTTACAATATCACACCCGAAAACAACAAACAACGCGGGCAATCTAACTTTGGGTGATGACTCCTCTCGATTCAGAATAGATTTTTTCCATAACGTGATAGTTCCATCGTCTAATCAATACGATTTCCTTGAACACGTCTTCATCTATGTCTGAAACGGCGGAACGAAAGCATACTCAAACCAGGTAGACGATGACATGTATGTTGCATTTTACCCATTACTACTCGTACATCTTCGCTTGAATAGTGCGGGTCGCAGAATGAACTGAAGACCGTTCTGAGGACGCATGCGTGCTACGATAGGGGCGCACCACATTTCTTCTCAGTTTCTTTGCTTCACGAGCTGAAGGCATGTCTTTCTTGACCCGGGACCTGACTTAGCCGGTGAGGAACCTGCTGTAATACCGAATAAAAAATCCCATCTGGCCTAGGTATACAGCGAGAATAATGCAATAATAATCAAAATGGCCTGTTCTGGACGATTTTGGATCAAGCAGAGCCGACATTTGAAGCCCATTTCATTCAGACGAAGATTGATACCTCGTATCGTAGTACGAATACGAGCCTTGCCGCAGTTCTTGCAACGTTAACGTATATCTTTACACCCTTGTTGGCTGCATGTAGATCGAAAAAAAAATGCAATAATAATTGAATCCGGTTCGCCGCAGAAGAAACCCGCGATTCCCGGGTAGACGGACTCCTGGGGCAATTGCTACATTAGAGGTACCTAGCACATTCTGGCTACATCGTTTATGAAAAACGGGACTCTCCGGCCCAAAATCGGGGTTATTGCCATGGTTGTTTGTCAACCATGGTATTGTTTTCAAACCTGGAGGCCATATGGGTTGTTGATCGGGGAGCACTTCCAATTTTATCAATATCAGTTTTTGCTTTGGGTGTGACGAGCGATAGGAATCGAAGAGCGCGCCTCCACCCTGGTTAGAGTTTATCTTGGGCCTCCGACCAAGCTTTCTGAGTCGACTTTTCCAAGTTTGAGGTGTAGTACATATAAATATACATCGACTCACCGCTGGAGTAGACTATATACATTATTGTTATAGTAAACTGATGTAGCAATATATATAGACTAGTCTACATATATATCTGGTGTAGAAGGTGAAGGTGACAACATATATTGTTGATGCGTTACGGGTGGAATGCAGTTCAAAATACGGTTAGTAGTGTTATTTCTGTCCGAAGACGAACCAAGCCCGGGAATATGGAAAAAACAATGAAGAGAGGCTTGTATCAGTCCAGTGGCATGTACACTGCTGCATGCAGGCGGGCATGTTATCACCATTCGCACTATTCAGCTTAATTTCTGGCCTGTCGTTCCACGCGAGCAAATTTCGCAAAGTCCACATAATACAGAATACATCGCGGCGAGTAGTCGTTAAATTCCCATTTTTAGCGCATTTTTTACCGCATGCACCACATTTCCAAAAATGGTTGACTCTGTCTGGCCGTTCATCTTCAGCGGTCACATACAAAAGTCCAAGAAGGGATCCGACGGTGCTTTGTGTGTTTCCGAAGGGTATTCTGTGGTTGGGAGACAAGTTTAAGACAAGTTACCTCTAGCTCGAAGTTCGGGGGTCATTGCGAGCCCGCATACCACCCTTCGACACGTGCCACGGCACTATTACCTAGCCTTAACCGTAACGAGTGAGACTTGTGCTGAAGAACTATGTGCATATGGTTGGGACGACTGGTATGCTGTTGTTGTTAGACAAATCCTTCGTTGTCTGCGCCGTCGGGTTGGTCGTTTGGTTACATACCGTTGCGCGACATCTAACTCCCGTTCTTCGTTATAAAATATAGAAATAAACGTGCGCTCCAGCTGTGAGATCGAAGATTTGGTCGAAACTCGTATTTGGACGCTATGTATGTGTGATACTCACGATCGCGCGTATTACGGGTTGTGTGTCCTCAATAAGGATATAGGTCATCTGGACTCCCCTTGGAACTACAGTGTAGCTATCAGGGTCAACACGGTGATGTTACTCAGTTTGTGCGCCGAAACTCTCAAACCCGTTATTGAGAGGGACAAAATCTGAAAGCTGTGAAAGGATATGTATCAGTTTATCAAGTGTATCCTGTAATTCGAATAACCGGTGATGGGAGGGCGGAGTTTTCAAGGGCGTGGGGGCATGGGTTTAAACAATAGAGAAAGCTTGGGGTGGGGGACTGGCGGGGCATCAAAATCAGTGCGTGGAAACTATAAATCCTATAAGGGGATACATCTGACGGTTTTATAGATAATGCACCAGTTTATCATGTATATATATCCTGTGAGTCGTACAACCAATGAGGAGAGGGCGTAGTGTTCGAAGGGGTAGGTGGGGTCGGATGGAGGGAGGAAAAGGGTTTTAACACTTTAGGTCGCATAGATGTCGGGGTTTGCTATACGCGTGGCGCTGGGTCTAGGCGATGGTGCGGGTGGTGGGGAAGGAGGGGGCGATAGAGGGGGGGGGGGGGAGGGGTGAATAGGAACAGTAGCATGGATGGCTCTAGAAAGATAATCAGGGTATCTCGACGTTAGGTGGGGCGTTTGAGCAAGAGGCAAAGGGGACAAAAAAATGTAGGGGCTTGCTGTACGCGTGGCGTTAGGTGTTGGTGATCGTGCGGGTGGTATTGAACGAGGGGCGGTTGGGAGGGGCGGGGGCAGGGTGGGGGGGGGGAGAAAGCTACGTCATAGATGGCTATAAAAAGATAATGACGTGATATATATTTACGTAGAAGTGTTTACTTCTCTGGGATATTTCGAGTTTGGTGAGTCGTTTGCAGTCAAGGGGGCACGTGCTACGATAGACGTAGCCCATTCTGCTCATTTTGTTTTCCGGATGACGGGCCTCCTCATCCCAAACTCGTTGGAAATTATAGGCAATTCTTGGTTGCATGATTCTCGCTGTGTATCTAGGCCATGTTCTTTGGTATCCGGTGTCAGTTTCATTTCACCAATATTTAGTTTTTGACGGCGGTCTTCAGCTCCCAAATTGAGAAACCTCAGAAACCCCTTGGTGCACGTCTATCGCAGCACGCGTTAGGGAACGGAGGGGTAGAAAATAGGGGGGGGGGGGGGGGGGGGGCGAAATGAGTTGGAGCTACGACATGGATGGCTAGAAATATAATAAGGTGATATAAGCTGGCTGGTAGTGGTTACTACTGTCAGGCAGATTTTAGTTTTAGTTGGGCGTTTGAACAAAAGGGATCGGGGGGGCGGGGGTTGGGGGCGGGGGGCGGGCGAGACACTATAATATGTGCGCAGACACACATTTTCCGTGAAGGGGACAAATCTGACGGTTGTAGCAAGAATACATCCCTTTATATCACCTGCCTGGTACTGTTCAAAATTTTAGCAGATTTGAATTTAATAGGTTCATAAGTGGTTGTTGTGCATGGATCACAAAATACCATTTTTCGGTCGGCAGGTACAACCATGTAGTTACCACTATATTACCGCGCCGTTGTGGGGCTCTGCCATCGCAATTTATAAGGAAGGGATAAATATTGCAAAATACAACAGCCGAGGTGATGTGGTCGTGCAATGTCACCACCATTGAGCACGAAGGGGAGAGGTGCAAATCGTCCGTTTTTTTAAAGGAACGCTTGGTCTACCCGCGCTCACTTACGGTACTTCGTTAGTCATTCTTCGTTTGTCATAATGAGTTGGGAGGCGATCATGCAGACGGTAACAAGTGCGAAATACCTTTCGTAACAGCTTGGTAGTGTGGTCTACCGCAACGTTTTTACACATCTCTGGCTGTACTTCCTTTTCATATGTTTACTAGCTCAAGTACAACTTATTTGCATGCCTCCATTGATGGAGGATGGACGCAGATACTTTAGGCATGAAACGCGTCGTTTGCGCACGTCAGAAGTTTCTTCCGCGATCTCGCGTCGGTTTTGCAGGCGTTCCTACTGTAACAACCTTGGCTACTCAAAATACGCTTTGCATTCTAGCCCGCAAATGTTAACTCGGAGAGGTTTGTGCATACTGACGACACACGCAGTATAAACGGAGCTTGTAGCGAGAGATATATGTAGCTCCTTTTAGTCATAGGATCGTTTCCGAGCGTCGAAATTCTGACGTAATTTATTGCCCGCGGGGGCCTTGTATTTACCACGTCGTGTTAGAGCTGGGATGTTTTGATATTCGTAGCAGGGGAATGGGGTTTCGTTCGGGGCTGTTAACCCCTTGTGCTGAAGAATTTTACACGATTTGTGGTGAGCGTCCTTCACGCCAGGCATGAGGCTTATTCTATCTACGTTTGAGGCAGGAACTATACTAGCTTGTGCAGGAATTGCGATAAGGTGGGAACGGCAGAGAATACAGCTGCGAAGTGATTGCGCAGAGTGAAAGAAGGAAACGAACGGGAACACCTAATTGTATAAAAGCTGTAACCAACGTGCCCACATCAAGTCCGTGAGATCCGGTAAAACCTCCAGGCAACGTATACGATAACAAACACTACGGCGGGTGCCCCAATTATGTCCACGGAGTTTAGACGGCCCGCGTGAGTTACACGGTATCTCACCCTCAACGTTTAAGCACAGTTTGAACGCCGTTACGTCGTAAAAATCCATTCAACCGTGGCAGGAGTTGTAAAAACAAACCGCACATAGATAGGTAGTCCCTCTTGTAAACGCCTCTTTATTTATTCCCTGAAACCGGACGCTCTGTACCCTTTTCGCACCGCACTCACGATACGGCGACCAACCGATTGAAAGTAGGTAGACATAATATTAAGATGATCGCTTAGGTAGTTGTAAACGAGTTAAAAGCCTCGTACATACGAAGCAGTGTTGTATACATTGAGGTTGTTAGCTAGCTGATAGTATTTGTGTCTGCGTCTGTGCTCGTAATACTTTTTCCTCTATCCGAAGTTGCTGCAAGGGAACGCTGGAGTACATCACGATAAGTCTTCTACACTCACGGGCACCACCATCTCATTTCCGTGCCAAGTGTGATGTCCGACAAGGACAACAAGTAGAACGAAAATCATTTTTGGCGCGATATTGCGGAGATCCCGCTGAGGATTCTCGAACAATCTATTGGGGATCACACGCGAATCGACGGAATGTACAGTGATTGAGGATTATGCAAGAACATCGGGTTAGGCGCTCAAGTCTGTCCCTCCGACGCGTGCTACGATAGAGCTCGAATTTTTGGTTGAAAGCATGTTCCGGATGACGACACTCCTTAACCCAAAATCGACGGAACTTCAAACGTGTTTTGACACCACGAGTCGAGTGTCTTATGTCCCTAGGCAATAGATGCCTTCTTCGTTGGATTTCACTTTTACATCACGTGCTCAACCCGAGTCATACTACAATAGGTACGGGATGCACTTTTAATGCTAAGAAAAGGCATACCTGGCCGGTTGAGCTCCTCAAGCCAGGATCTTTCGGTTAGTCGAAGATGTTCACGACGGTGTTTCTTTTTTCAGGACTAGCGCGTAGAAGCTTTTTAGGTCGGGTTGCGCGAACGAATGTGACTACGAGGACATGCTTCGGGTGACATATACATGGGGCTAGGTCTTCTTGTTAGGAGTTCAGAAAATCTATAGAATCTGCTCTCCTCCCTAACGTGGAATGGATCACTATTATCTTTAGGGTGCGACATGAAGACTAACTTCCCACAACTGAGGAACCCACTGTTCACGTTTACCGTAGCATGTGTCCTCTGCCCCTGTGGAAACCACGTGGTGGGATTTCACTGGTTCGCTGGAGCTGATCTTTGATAAATCACCGTTACTCTCGAAACCGCGGGACGACAGGGCGCGTTACGTCGGAAACATCGGCGCTTCAAGGGAGAAAGGCTCGCCACGGGTTCAGAGGGTTCTTCAGGCGATTTTTACTTGCACGGCGGTATTATGTGGATGCCGCCGTGGGCTAGCAAGGCCCCCCGGACAGGCATCGGGAGATGTCAGGGAAGCTATGGTGGGCATTACCGTTGAGTGTGACGAGGTCTTAAGCACGGGTGGTGCACTGTTCCAAGCACGATGTAGCTCGCGGCATCTCACAAGGCTCTAACGAGATAGAACCACAAAAAAACTATCAATGATTTTAAAGTCGGTTCTCCGTACGTAAGTGGGTTGTGCCCAAGGGTGTCACGCCAGTACATTCCCGAGCAATGTCTTTCCACTTGGGGTTACGGGCCACTCCACCCCGCCCAGACCGACCCCATGTTTTTTCATGGCGGGGCTTGATGTGCGACGTATCCAGCGATAGAAATCGATTCCTCTCCTTCCGCGAGAAGATCAGTTTCGTATATCATGACCAACGACAAATGCTCTCTACTCCGAAAACATTGCTTTGCTTACGTACCACGAGTTCAAACACTTCCTTGGAACGATGCACCTATCGACCACCCTATCTACAGTAGAAACTACCCCCAAACATAGATACAACGTACATTGCACGGTCAAATATGTGCCGTCCGCACCCCATTCGGGAAGTAAGTGCAATGTCCAACCAATTCTATGTTGATATTCTTGACCGGCCAGCCATTTCGGAGGTATATGCTTTGACGATACTGGTTAACGTAACTTATGGCGGTATTCACGGAACAAAAAAATACGAATCCCATTCGTGTGTCTTCGAACCCACAGACGGGGGGTAACGAAACACTGCATGACCACCGCGAAGGTCCCTGACGCTACCATTCGACACTTGTCTAGAGCGACCCGATTAACAAACAGGGCCCGCCACGAAACAGCACCAAACTCAAATTCCTTCCCCCCACCCCCTCCAGCATAATATATGAGGAAACGCACGATCAGTGCAACAGCTGATAGTCGCTTCCCCACACCTCGTAGCATATGTTACAGGAGGAACCTCACCAATACGTTACTGTTCGAAAAATTTGCAAGATGCCACAGGTTAAGTTGGAGGAACATCGACCTTGCTTAGATGCGGCTTTTCTTCCATATGTATCTGTTCAGACCTATCGTCGGTCGATTTGTGTAAACTGCTCCTTGCAGTAGTGAAAGTACTATGCTGCCGTTTGGTGTAAAGTTCGGCCAATCAATGCAAAACGATCGTCGCTTTCGAGGTACACCACGGCCTTGGTGCATCAATGGGAGTATCGCTGCGCGCACAACGTCACCGCATGCAAATGCGCACAACTGCTGTAGGTACCACCGTGTGGCCATCAAGTAGAGACATCTCAGTATCGCTGCTCGTACAAGGTCACCGCATGCCAATCCGCACTACTGTAGGTACCACCGTGTGGCAATCAAAATAGGGACATCTCTTGCCATGAACTTCACGTGATACGGAGTCTAGCCTTTTGCGGCATATCTAACGGTCGTGAGTCGCAGTCGCCTTGGGTGGGTCAGTGGCGTTAATGGTAGTTTCTTTCGTGCTACCTAACCGCCGCCATAATGTAGTTGGTGGTCCCGGTGCAGGCGCTAATATCTTGGGGGTGGGCGCATGTATTAGGGAAACTACACAATCATATAAGTATATGTATAGACTAGTCTATATATCTAAATTGCAGTAGCACCCATATCTGAAGCACATCTCACCTCGGACAATGAGTACACGCACATTATCGAAGCAACGGTTGGCATGACCG
Organism: Undaria pinnatifida; assembly: GCA_012845835.1. Taxonomy (NCBI): domain Eukaryota; class Phaeophyceae; order Laminariales; family Alariaceae; genus Undaria; species Undaria pinnatifida. Next base: position 9,253,155 of record JABAKD010000006.1, read on the forward strand.
ACTTCGAGAAGGCCGATCCACTCGTTTTCGATGAGGCCGATGTGTGTAAGAGTCACGCCGTTTACTCCGGCCGCTTCGATGCTGAAAGCGGTGAACGTTGATCCCGCGAGGGAGTCGAATTCCCTGATGACGTTGATCGCTACCTGGACAAACATTCCAAATCACAGCACGTATAGAAGCAGGCCGCGGCCGTGTGACACAGGCGACGTAGAGAATAACGCGCTGATTCTGCGGTTGCCACTTCCATGGGGTATCATAATCAAACACATCTTCCTTTGAAAAATGTAGTCTTGACACGACAAGCGTCCCCACGACATAAGAATATATAGAAAAACGTTAGTTTTTCACGATCAGGGAGTGAAATTGGTTAGAGAGCCCCGTCAAACAGACTAATAATGGACAAAGCGTGTTCACCTTATCGTGTGATGCGTGTTGTTTTGATCGTGCACAGAGTGTACCGATCAAGGTGACAATGTTGAAGCTGATTAGGTCTCCGCTGAAACTGTGAACAGTACCATTTTCGACACGAATATACAGTCTGGAAATTGTACAGTTGTGGCCGGTTAGCTCATCATGGGTGCACGCCGAACGCATTGGCTTGCCGCTTGCCGTCGTTATCAAACACACAGGCCGGTCTCTACAAATGTTTTCTTTCATGTATGCCACTGACGATTTCGGGCCGCGTGAATGGATATCGTCCAACCCATTTACGACACCGGGATGGTATTAACTCTGTGACCTATCTTCAGAGTTCGAAAGCGTTGTTCAACCTTCCAAGAATGCGATCTGAACTTCTATGATGTCCTGTGGGTCATTAAACGTGAACTTAATCTCACATAGCCCCCCATCAGTGACAATTTTGTGTGCGCAGGACCACCTCGACTCCACGTCGTCTCTCATCCCACCCCAGGATAGCACTGGCAGGAACCCGTTTTCCCAGCAGCCAACCACTGCGCTGTCTGCCCCGGGACGTGCGCCGTAGCCCCTGGCTGATGCCGTGCTGGCGGTCTTGGTGACGGCAGAAGCAAACGAAATCGCTGACCTCGCCGCATGTGAAGTCGCTGGTGCTTGCAGAAGTGCATTGACAGCGGTCGCCACCATCGAACTCTGTTGACGAGAAAAAATAACGCAGAACATGCGTTAGTGGACGAAATAGTTTACACCAAAGTGGTTGTCGCGGGTTTTGATAAAAAAAAAGCAACGAGAAAAGACACATTCTACTGTAAATGCGGTTACTCCATTTAGGACGAGAGGGCTAAGGTAGGGGGGATGTTTTCGACGGTGATATGATGATGTTAAGACGATGTTATGATATACCCCTATTTTCACCGCGGAATTTTAGCCTCGCCCACGAGTGGCTCTATACGTCACGTACTTGATGGGGCGATTCGCTGGGCTCAGTGTAGCAAATTGATTCATTGCACAAGGGTTTGACAGCACAAACACTTGGGACCCCCACGGACAGGACTGCCACTCGCGCAAGTAACCCCTGAGGAACTGCAAAAATAAGCCACCAAAAGAGGCCCCCTTTCCATCGCCAGCTTCGTCTTGCACTAACGGCCTTGTGTCAAGACTTCTATCGACGTTGTACGCAGCTTAACAGTTACGAGCTACGTCATAAATAACATCGTGTGAATCACACATGGTAAGCCGGACATTCGCGCGTGAGATATCGAGCCGACGAAATTGTGAGCGGCAAAAGTTGCACCTCTGAAGCAGCCGTGGTCAAGGTACTTGCTCTTGTGTCTAGAGGTGCGTACACCCTGCACGTCTCGCAATATATAAACTTTACAAGGTCTTAGGAAGTTTTGAGACCGAGCAATGACGCGGTTTAGATAACGTACATGAAATCGAGAAGTAATTAGGACAAGATGGACACTTGCAGGAAGATATTGGCACATCTTACAGTATACGAACAGCGTTATTAAGGAAGTACATCATACTTCAGTCCTCGACAGAAACAACCCCAAGCCCCCTGCCCCTTCGGGCGCAGCGAAAGCAGTTTCTCGCAATTTCACGCGAAAGAGTGACAACACGACGACGCGACCACTAGCGGGTTCGGACTCGCGTCGTGTTCCCGAGGCCGGGCGTTCCCAGAAGGAGAACTGCTGTTCCTCGACGAGGACATTGCTTACCAATATTTCTAGCACAGCCTCTAGCGAGTTGTTGACGCCGTTGACGTTTTGCCCTTTTCTCTCGAATACGCCACCGACAAAAGACTGTTGTTTCGGCAGCTGTCGTCCTACTTTTTGCATTGATTGGTCTCTTTCGCTGCTTCATGTTGCTGGGTCGCACTCGCTAACTCGAAAAGCGCCAATCTTCTTCTCCAGAACTTTGAACGTCTCCAGAGCCCGGAGTGGCGGTCACGTCGTCGTCGTTGACGAACGCAGCACTTGAGTTCATGCAAGCGAAATCACCGTGGTCGCAGCAAGCGTATTCCATGGTGCTGACGCATTTACACCCGCAGCAATCGCCACTGTCGTTGCCTGAAACCTTATATAGAAGACGGAAGAGCCGTAATCAACATCGATTATTGCCGCCACTACGCATGGGTTCAACGCATTACTACGCGGTTGTGCTGTTGATAGGGTGGCGATGTACGCGGTAATAGCTGCTACCCAAATGCCCGCATGGATCCCTGCTTTCGATTTTATCAGAGCATTTCTCAGTCATATTTGCAATAGTTGGAATTCAGAAGTACGGTCTGTCCCCGTCCGACCTTGACCACAAACGACCAGGATAGATTTGGATAGGTCTAATGTTAGATGTTGCCGCTGTACTGCTGTAGACTACTGCAACAGTGGAAGGTATTGTACCATTTTCTTTGATACTTAACACCGGGACGCAACGCATTCTTCGTTGCTGTTCAAGTCACAATCGCCGTCTCCGGTAAAGCATATATTCACGAGCTGGAATTTTGTTCTTCGTTGCCGTCTAAATACGCTTCGAACTCTGCGGGGGTGTTGAGGTGGTCGTCTTGGACGCAAGAAGCACTGAGGTCGAGCCACGAGAACCCGCCGTTTATCTACAATTCTGGTTATCGGTGCCCACGCAGGTACCCTCGCAACAGTCGGTCCAGTCGTAGCCCGGTCGAAAACGGACATTATCAAGGGGAAACAAATTTAAATGCCGTAAACGCTGACTTAGTGATCTGAATTGAGTGCTGCAGCTCCGCGCATGCGTAGCTCGTGTAGATTAGAACGTGCTATATGTCGGGTGTGGTGACGTTGTATGTTTAAGGTTCGGTTGCTGGCATGTCCCGACGGTAGGTGGGTCGTCGCTGCGTCGGACTCTGCGTAGCGTGTTGGGTATCTGCTGGTCGCACTCTCAGTGAGTTAGGTACTGCGAGCGCAAGAGATACATAGAACCAAAGACATTCAACCTCGTTGTGTTCCTTCCCGACACGAACGCCCCCACAGGTGCATATAAAGCTATGTTTCATTCGATCGCTGACTCCGACAAAACGATCAATGACTATTGTCTCTACAAACGATGACCACCGCCGAATGTTTCGTTCAAGCTCCGGTTGTGACCTGTCACAACGACGTTGATTTCCCCCCCGACACGAGAACGTACCTCAGGCCCATCCAATCCAAGCACGCCTTGTAATGTTTCAAACGAGAAGTTTCCAACGGGTAACATTCCCCGAGTTTCGATGCTGTCCGGCAGTTCGCAGTTGCCATCCGAGCTGTACACTTGTGTGCATCCCATTGTCAAGCTGAATGTCTGGGCTGTAACATCCTCTTGGAGTAACGCCAGTGCAAACTCCGAGCCACGAGGTGGGCAGTAGGACAGCATTGTATCTGCATGCCCAATGTTTGGGTTGAATTGGGGAAGACGTGATCTTCAATTCCCCCCCCCCCCCCCCCTGGCGTGGATGGCCTGTACGGTGTTTTGAACATGGATTTGAAAGAGGGTTGCATCATAATAGACTATACGGGAAACTTCTGCGACGCGTGATTAGATAGGCATATGAATCATGTCGTTGCCATAGTCTAATGCAAAAGTTATAACATTGCGGTGGGCGGACTGGGCGGGACATCATTATTTTGCTTTGTCAAGCTCGGGTTCGGAGTGTAGAGTATGTCTTAAACGAAAATTCACGGCGAACGTCAACGCACACGTTCGATTGCATTGGCGATAGCGCCGAACTCGAACCATTCTTTCGAAGGTCTGCTCCGATTTGGCTGTTTGTCTCAGCTAGACATTGTGTGAGGGTAAAAATGTTCCTTGTATCACTGCGCTCGGTGCTATAATGTGGCAACACACTTTCGGGGCAAGACGCGTACCTCGTTACCGAGATTTCTACCGCTATACCATTTCTCGGGGCAAATCGAAAGCCACCCATTCACGTGGACTTCAGAAACTTTCAATGAAGCTTGACGACAAACGACGTAGCCTACCAGAACACTCGTCTACGTCTACCTATGAAATTCGAAACTTCTTAGGCTAGGTAGTCTAGGCTAACAATCAGCTCCATTTTTAATGGAGTCACGCGAAACAACGACCAGTCAAGGGTACGTCTTGCTTTCGTTTCGTTTTCTGTCTGGCTCACGAGGGGGAAATGTTAACCTCGACGTGAACAGGTCCATGACAATTACTATGCATTCGGGTTATTTGCGTAGGACCTCGTGAAGATTCGGCAATTCTCCGTCCAAGCAGTGTCCCGAAGAAGGCAGAGCATCAGATATTCGGCGCCCATTCCACATCCGGACAATGACCGAGCGTCGGAATTTCGAAGTACATTTGGCATCCGACAAATGCCGTAGATGTCATCTGCGCGGCGGCCATTCCCAAAGGAAGGCGTTCTTCTAAAGGGAGTTAGAGCATTGGTAGACGTCTTGGTTTCTGACTGACCAGGAGAACCTACACTACCTAGTGGCACTGAACATCTATCTACACATTTTAAAGTTTTCCATATTTCTTCACAAATTCCTGTGCAACTGACGTTGTCCATGTGGGTTCAGCTTCAATACATTCCAGCGTCATATTCAGATGGTAGGGCTCCACATTAATGCGCTCCCTTCACCCATGCTATTATTGATAGCTTCCGTTGCCACTTCTCCAAACCGTTAAATCGGATGCTGCATACAGCTCTTGGGCGCAGGTGCGAATCCGTCTATTTCACGACCACGTTAGTTCTATGTTGTCCCGACTCCCATACATCCGCGTCAGCAGATATTTCCCTTGTCAGCTTAGGGTTCTAATGCAGTACAAACTCTGAATCCAAGTCATCACGGACTTGGTCTCACTCCGCAAAGAACGCTGCGTGTCGACGAAGAAAAACCGGCGTGCGAACATTCTGTGTTGTTTTAAAACATAGACTCGCGGACTTCTGCGTACTATACCGACTGTGCTTCCAAGGGCAAAACTCGCCGCTGTCATCTCCGAAGCATGTAGGCCGTCGCGTTAGTCTTGTCTTCCTGTTGCAACACTATCAATTACGTTTTCATGACGATGCGATAAGAGTGGTATCGGCCCACGCTTAGTCTACGAATTATGCCCATGAGCATACCGACAATGTACGCTATGAGCATCACATGCCTGGTACCTGTTAGTAGCGTGGTTGAGCCGGCGACACACATGCACAAAAACACCACATTTATGGACTATAGTTTTAAACGCATGTTGTATTGCGTGTATGATACGTTTCTCTCCGTTCCCCTTGCCGCCTCGGTAAGGCATGCTTCGAAGCATGCCCTCGCAGGGTTGTAGCCAGCGGGAGGAGGGGTCTTTCTGGCGGGTGTACGGCCGTACTCACCCTCAAGGAGTGATACCTTCTTGCTGCTGCGTGTGGCCGCGAGGCTTGGGCGTGGCGGTTGAGTTGGGTCAGAGCGGCGCGTTAGGCATGGTCACCTACAATTCGCGCGTCTTTTTAGGCAGCAGCGGGGGAGTAGCAATGCTTAATCGGGATGCTCGTGCGCGAAGGCAGGCGCCACCACGAGCCACACTTTGGCGCAGTCTCGGTTTGCGTGGAGGGAACTGCGCCGGCAGGAGGATAGATTCGACGGCGAAGGAGAATATCGACGGGCCGTCGACGGACGGGAAAGAGACGGATTGAAATCTCTCTGAACCATTTTTTTTTTTTAGATGAGCACCGCAAGCTGCGTGGAGCATTTTGTGTTTTTTTGAGACGGGGCAGAAGGAGAATCGATTGGAATTGAGAGTAGACGAGAGCAAGTGCGAAGGAGCGGGCCGAGTGAGATAAGGCGTTGAGGCGGCCACGAAGAAATGCAGCAGGACGATGGCACACGGGGACCCACGACCCGCACGCACACTATCATCACGAGGGCAGCGATCTTCGCTTTTTCAGGGTTTTTCTCAACGAGGCAGTAGTACAACATGTTACTTACGTCACTGATGTTTGAAGAGTTGGTAGAAGAGATGTATACCCTTCATGGGGAACGACCTCTCGCAATTTTTATTTTTCAGGCACGGGTGTAGTAGCTGCGCTGCAACCTGTCAAACACCCCGGAAAGGCGGGGCGATCATTGACATTTGTATTGTGGTTTTAGGTTCGATTGCTCTTGTTTCACTGCATGCCCGCGGGTCGTCACTCTGACAGCACTCCAGGCAGCAGGCGCGTGCAGTTGTGCTCACGATTACCGTGCGGTTCGTACGGTGCAGGCAGCCCAACCGCTGGAGTTAGTAGCCGCGAGTTGGTTAGTTGTGGGAACGGGGGAATTCTATGCTGTAGTTGAGCGGATACCCGCGGCCATGTGAGTTCAGCTTGCACGTTGGACCTTTTCACTCGTGCGCCATTCTTCGTATCGTGTGTTTAATGCGGAAAAGCGTAGTATTTCCCGGACAAATTTTGATTTTATTTGGTGTTTCGGATTTTCCTAAGGCTGCAGCACTTTTGTGTGACCACGGACTCTAGATGTTTGACAAGGGTTTGGGTTTTACTTCCACGAAATATGCTTTAGAATAATTGAAGAAACCGAAATGGTGGTGGGGGGGGAAGGGCTGCCCTGCCCCCGCCCACCTCAGATGCGTACGCCTCCCTACCTATATACAAAATAGAGGGGAGGAGGATGGGGAGAAGGGCCCGCTCCCTCCCTTTCTCGTCGTGCTTACGCCTCCCCCACCCACACAATGAAACGGGGTCGACCTAACTACCGATCGGCTTCTGCTAGTGCGAAGACTCCCCCTTCTTAGGTTTTTCGTGTGCAAATCGGAAGCCCGTTCATTCCGGACCGCGAAAACGCTAAAACAGCCAAGTAGTTCCGTTTCTAACGGCCCGTGCTCCTAGAAAAATCACCGCTAATCGACCGCTACCTTCCGCGTGCTTTCCGTTGGTTTTTCCATTTTTGACGACCCGCTCCTGTCGGGGACCCAACTCGACTGGCAAACGGTCATGGATGTGGCGACTTCCGTTTCTAACGGCCCGCTCATATCGGGATTATGCCACCACTGACCGACCACTATGTGTTTGTGCTTTCGGATAGTCCTGTTTCTAACAGCCCGCTCGTATCAGGAACCCACCACGATCGCTAAACGATTATTGACTGTGATGGTTTCCGTTTCTAACGGCCCGTGCGATCAGGATTATGCCATCACTAATCGACCGACATCTACGTGTGTCATTAGGTGGTTCTGTTTCAAACGGCCCGTGCGATCAGGAACCCACCACGAAGGCCAAACGATTAATGTGTAATGATTCCGTTTCAAATGGCCCGTGCGATCGGGATTATGCCATCACTAATCGACCACTGTGTTCTCTGCCCTTCCGTTTGCCCATCCGCCGTGGAACTTTTAGCGGGAGGGTGGACGGGAAAATACCAACTTGACGACTGCCTGACGTCCCTTGTCTTCTGCCCCGGCCCTCTTCAGCTCGTACGGGGCGTCGCCCGTTAGCTACTTTCTTTTTTGCTATTCGCTACACCGACGATCCCCTGGTTCACACCGCTCTACAGTTGCTTGTTGGTATCTGACCTCTCGATCATAATTTTTCATAACTATCCGAAACCTTCGTGTTCTCTATGACACCCCGCACGCAACCATCTGCACCCTACATTTGGAACCCCCGACATTTTTCGGTTTTTTGCTGTTCTGTCTTCCCACCCGTTACTCACAAACACTAGGTTGCCCCAACGACAACCTTCCTCTTTGGGTTTTCTTCCACGAAATATGCTTTAAGTGTATTGAAGAAGCCGAAACGGTGGGGGGGAGGGAAGGGCTGTACTGCCCTCGCCCCCCCCGGGTGCGTACGCTTCCCCTACCTCCAAATAAAAAAGCGTTCGAAAGGAGGCGGAGGAGGGGCCGCTGATTCTCTTTCCCGTCTTGCTTACGCCTCCCTCACCCACACAACGAAACGCGGTCGACCTACCTACCGGTCGGCTTCGGCTAGTGAGACGCCTCCCCACCTGAGACCGCAATTCTACCCACCCTCCGTCCGGTTACTTCCTGACCATTTGGGTCCGATAGCAGTTCCCCAAGCGGTCGTTACATTACCGGGCAGGGGAGACATATCCCATTCCGCCCTGAGACATATAGTCCCTTGTCCCGGTTGTCTGTCAAACTCCCATGCCCCGCGCTCCAACACCTCTGACACCCAAGCCGGGCGCTCCATATTCGCCCGTACGTACACCGTAAACGAGTCTGACGACCACCTTCCTCCTTTCTTAGTTACGGCCTCCTGTACCCCTCTCACGGCCAGTCTTGTCGCCCCGCCTATCCTCCGCGAATGCAACGCGAATTGTTCTGGAAACACCCCCGCTCCCCTCCCTTCCTCTCTCCACCTCTCCCTTACGCTTACTATGCCATCTCTCGAGTACTGTGTTGCCCGTCCCCTAGACTAAACCTCCCAACCATCTATTCCCCTAAAAGAGATTAAGGGCGCTTCTTCCGTGAAATCCCCGTTACTGAACAACCTAAACAGCTCCTCTAATAGACCCAACGCCCCTCTTTTTCCTTCCTTCCCCCGCGCTTGTTCTCACCTCCCCCTTTGTCCCTTGGTCCCCCTTAGATCCTTTGAACTTCACCTCCGTTTCATTTCCTTAGTGTATTATGCTTGCTACCAACTGCTCGTTATCCTTGAAGAACGCCACATTCTCCCTCCTTAAACAGTATATTTTGTGGAGCTCTTTCCCGTTGACAAACACTTCCGACGCTCGCAACATAAAAAAAAACGTTAGCGCGAAACCAATTCATAACACCGTCCCGCCTACCCCTCATGCCTGAACGCTCTCCTGCATCTCCGTCAGCATCCCCCACGTCAACGGCCTTTTCACTTTCTGTTGACTACCCATCCCTACGTGCGCCCTCTTGATACCCTGCAGACAGATCTGATCAACGGGTTACTCGTGGGCACTGATAACCCCAAGACCTGCTCATGGTAGAAATTGATCGCCAACAACTTGCCTACTACGGTTGACTCCTTAATCCCTTTCCCTGCGCAACAGTATCCCACGAACTCGACCAATTCCTTTACCAGCTTCATATTCCCCTATGTCTTTCCGCAGCCAGCACCCTTTTCGTATAAAAGACCGCCAGCTCACCCACGTTCTCCAATTCGCCTCGTAAGTCCTTCGAGTCGAAGCTGCAACTCTTACAAATGCGCACTACCCTCTCGCAATATCTCCGAACTCATGAGCTGCTCCCCCGTTCCCAGCTCCTGCACCTGCCAAGCGATTCCAGGACATTCTGCATTCAGTTTCTTGAGAATCTGGCCTTCTTGCCACCGGGTCAGACCGTCTGCAAACTTATTATCCACCCTCCGCACATGCCTTGCCTGAAAACACCACCTTCCCTTTGCTACCAAAGCTCCCATTATCCTCATCAACGCCCCTACCCTCGTTTGCTCCCCCCCCCCCCCCTCGAAACATCCTCACCCAGGTCACCACTGCTTCATTGTCCGCCCTCATCAGAACAGCTTCCCCTCTTCTACGCGGTCTCTCTCCGTTCATGTCGATCATGACGTACGCCGTCATCACCATTGCCATTACCTCGGACATGTTGATGGAAATCAAACCGGCTACGGCCCGCCACCTCTTTACCGTTCGTTTCTGCACCTCTTCCGGCAGGTCGAATCTCCAGTATACCCCCGTTTCCATACATAACTCCCCTAATGCTGCCCAATAATGCGTCCGAAAACCACGTCCTACTCCGCCGCTGCTTAACGAAGCTAAAGAACAGTGCTGATTTCCTCTCCCCCCCGTACCCCCCCCCCCCCTCCCCAAAGCCCATCTCCACCACCCCACACCAGCCATGAATTCACGCGACAGCCGTAAAACCCGCCTTGCTTCTGCCCGCTTCCTGTACTTGCCTCATGCTTCCCCCCCCCGGCTTGCTCCGCCCCACTAAGAAGCAGATAAGACAGCTGCAGCAGCCTACGGACGAAGTACCGTCGGGGCCGGATCACAAAGGAAGCGTGGCGCAGCTTCCCTGCTAACACTTACACCTCCCGCACCGTTTCCAACTGCCGCTCCGCCGTCCACTCTGCTACTCGCTCGCGCAAGTCGTCTACTTTCCGTGTCGGCCACAAGACAATGGTCATGCTCTCTGTGTCGATATCGTACCCGAGAACGTCATGTTGCGTAGCCCAGCCCGTCACCTCTTTACGCTATAACAGTGGCACCTCCCCCTCTGATCTCTCGCCCATAGCCTGCTCATGGATGAAAGCTAAGGATTGTGACAAGTCCAGAACACCGCGCCCCCTCCGCATCTCGCTGAACATCTACCGAAATTGCATCGTCCATTAAAAACGCCACAATAGCCGGGTCGTCTGCCCCCCCCCCCCCCCCCCGTCCGCCGTTCTCACGACACTCTGCCGGCCAATCGACTACTATTCTCACGACACTCTGCCGGCCAGTTGACTACTGAACGCCCCTTTTCTGCGCCACCGTCACGTGCTCGACCGCGCGGTCCCCGGCCGGCGAGAGAAATGCGGAAGCTCTCGGGGTATTACGTTGCGCATGCTGCATCGCAGACGAAACCACCCCCCACCACCCCGGACTGCCCCTCCACCCAACCTGCAACCACAAATTGATAAAAAAGAGCTTTCCCAACACGTACCCGAAAACACTGGCCCCGTCAGGGTCCACTGGAATCTTCCAGAACGCATTCTTGACATCTATTTTTAAAATAAGAATCCGCGCTCGATCCCCCAACTTGACCTTTGGCCCGAGAACTCTCTGAACCACTTCATGCATCACCCCCGCCAGTGCACATGTCGAAATCTCATTCCAATCCGTCGTCGAATTCACCGACCCACCCCCACTCGCGTCCCTGTGCTAAAAAGTCATGTCATGGATTATTCTTATCTTTTCCCACTTCTCCACTACCCCGACCGGTGACACCCGCAATCTTTTCACCTGCCCCACCTGTCTCTTCGAAAAAACAATAGCACGACCACTCGCAACGTCTGCAATCGCCTTTTCCCACACTGCGACGTGAAACTTCTGTGCTCATGAATGATTTCCGTATGTTTGATAGGTTTCCACCGGGTCGCACGACAACCGGCACCCCTTCACGCGCTATGCGTCTCAAGTTATCTATCCCCGTAAAATGGTGTCTGTCCCCGAAGAACGCTTGCACGCGCTGCGAGTCCATATGGGGCGCCGTCAAGGACCCCCCCCAACCACCGCACCACCTGCCCCGCCGCCTCCCCGCCCCGCCCCCCGACGCCCACGTAAATCCTCGATAATACTGCCCCTGCGGTCGTGGCTAAATCTCCTATTAGGCTTATTGCCTTCGTTTACTCCCCAGACACTCTCCCCAATACTCCTTGTGCCACCCGCCAATGCCCTCGCTCTTTTACGCGCCTACCGAATGTCGCATCTGTATCTGACACAACCATCGATCCTGGAGGGGTCGGCTCCCCCGTTTGGCCCAGTGCCCAATCCGAAACCCCCCCGCTGCCCTCGACGTGGTCGCCTCATAACCGGTGTTGGTAGATCGCCTGGTTGGCCCCGCCGCGCCGCGGAGCCCGTGCCCTCATTTCTTCGTCCGTCCGTCTCTCCACTCCCCCCCTCCCTCCCCCCCCTTTCTCCTCCCCGACCCCCTCTCTTCCTCCTCTTCCCCCCTCTTTAACGTTCCCGACCCGCCCCCCACCTTCGGCAGAAACGCACCCTTCGATTTTTTTTAACCACCTTCGTGCCGGTATCTGCATGGTATCCCCTTCTTTGGCTCGTGGGGGTATGCCCCGAGTTCTTCGTAGTCGCGGCATGGTCGGTCATATGCCCCTTCCCCCCCTCCTCCTCCCTCCCCCCCATTTCCTCCTCCTCCTACCCCCCACCCACCCTCCCACTCTCCTCCTCCTCCCCCACCCCAACCCCCTCCGCTCTTTGTTCGTCCCCCCCCCCCCTATCCCCCCCACCCTCCCGCCTCCGCGGTCTCGCTTGACCCGCCCCCCCCCCCGTCTCTTCCTATTCTCCCCTCCCGTGGGCTCCTCTGCGTACCCTACGTCTGCCAGGTAGATGGATGCCGTTGTAACCCACGTATGGGTTGGCATGAAAAGCGGTAATGGCATCGGGTATACGTCGCTCGGACCCGGGAACGTCCCGACCTCCTTCTTCAGCATGTGCGCCGGCCGGGATACTTCCTCCGTCTACTCCTGGAGATATTTGGTGAAACACTTGACGAGTTTGCCCCTAAATGGTTCTGATAGGGCCACCCGTATATTCTGCGCGTGAAAAGCCCTCACCCTTTGGGCTACCGCGCGAAAGCGCTCCACCAGCTTGTCAGTCCGTCGGAGCGATGTTTGCCCGAAGGCTTTTTTCCCGTCCACCACGTACCGCATGCGGTGTGTTAGCAACAGAAACACGGCCTCCACCCGGTGGTCCAGGGACGCTTTCGATGTCCCTCCCCCGAAGCCAGAATAGTCCCTTTGGGATAAGTTGCGGACATCGGTACTGCTCAGTCCTGCTATCTGCTGGGCGCCCGCTCCCTCCATGATGAAACCTCCCGTGACCATGCTCATCACCTCCTCCGAATCGAACGGTGGTGGCTTCACGTCCCCGCGTAGAGACGCCCAGACTACCACCGTGCGGTTCCCTTTCCGCAACAACGTTTCCGCTGGTGATGGCCATAGTATTCTTCCTGCCCCACCGCCCCCCACCCCCCCACCTCCCCCCAACTGCCCCTGACCTCCCCCCCCCCCCGGCCCCCCCGACGAAAGAATCATCACCCCCTTCCCGCGGCCCGTTGCTACATGAAATAACGCTCCCGTCTCCCCATCCCGTGCCCTGTTCCTGATACCGTTGCGGCGGATCCATCTCCCACGGGCTTCCACCTCCCCCTCTCCGCCCCCACTGCGCTAAGGGCGCTCCCAACTGCTGCAGTCGCTGCCCTGACCCTTCTAACTTCCCCGAAGCCCCTCCTGTCAAATTGCTACTACTGACTGCTTGGTTGTAGCCGCTGCGGCCAGTTTGACTTCTGCTGTCGTGGGCTCACTGCACTTACTGCTCCCCAACGCCCCCCCCCCCCCCTGTTCTGGTCCCCGCCCTTGCTGCGGCTGCTGTGGCGTGCCTCCGCTTTGCGGCTGCTGCGTTGGGAACCCCTGCCGCTGCTGTTTCCGTGGTGCGTCCTCGCTCAGCTGCTGCGGTGGCCAACCCGGCTGCAGCTGCTGCCCCTTGCTGCTGTTGCGCCTCGCCTTGCTGCGGCTGCAGTTGTGCGCCCGTGTCAGACTGCCGCTGCAGCCGCAGTTGTGCGGCGGTGTCAAACTGCCGCTGCGGTGTCCACCCTTGCTGCGGGTGGTGCGGCGCTCCTACAGGTCCCCAGGGCGCCTGTGGTGGCCCGTTAAAAACCGCAAGCTGGCTGTAATCCCGCCCCGCCCGTACCTCCTGCTGATACGAACTCCTACCACCCGCCAATGGGGGCCCCGAGATTCTGCTCGGGGAAGAGTTTAGTGGGGCGTTGCGGTGGTGAGACATGTTGGACGTGGTTGGTTTGTTTATGTTGTTGCCTGAATGAACTCTTTCCTTCTCTGCCTGACGATATGCGAGTATTCCTCTTACCTGACCGTCTGTGGTCTCCGTCAAGCGCCTGTGATTCGACCCCCGGGAACTGCACGCTTCTACTAAACGACGCACTTACGGTTGCGAGCGTATTCCCGTGCATGATACCCTTTTCCACGCTCCCGGTTGCTCCGCCTCCCGACTGCGTTGGGCCTGGGCCTCCCACCAGGTTGTCCCTGTCCTCGTCCTGTTCCTGTTGTTTGGTCAGGGTGAGGCCCTCAATCCTTGCTCGTTCCTCCCGACGACTGCTGCTCTCGACAATGCTCATCCTCCAGCACAGCAACCCATAACGAGAAGATAAAACAGAAAAGGAAAAGAAAAAACCAACTTGACAAGAAAAACTGACTTGACGACTCCCTTACGTGCCTTGTCTTCTGCCCTTGTTCTCTTCAGGTCGTGCCCGGTCTCGCCCGTTAGCTATATATTTTTTGGCCATTCGCTGCACCGACGATCCCCTGCTTCACACCGCTCTACGGTTGCTTGTTGGTATCTGACTTCTCGATCTCAATTTCTCATATCTATCCGAAACCTTCATGTTCTCTATGATATCCCGCACCCAACATCCTGCACGCTACATTTGGAAACCCCGAGATTTCCCGTTATTCTGCTGTTCTATATTTCTACCCGTTACCCCCAAACACCAGGTTACCCCAACGACAACCTTTCTCTTAATGTGAGAACAACAACAACAACAACAAAGTGTATACGACACGACGACTCGCGTTTTCTGTATTCATGATGAGGGTTTATAAAATAGCATACTAGTTCTTCGGTGAATTAGTATCGGAGTCCTGCCCAGACTCTGTCCGAGCGTAGATACTACTCAAACGGGGATCTAGAACGGGTGGGTTCTGTAAGGTGGGAAGTTTGGATGTTGTTGTTGTTGTTGTTTTCTCACTCAAACTCTTGTCAAAATCTAGAGTCCGTGGTCACACAAAAAGGTGCTGGAGCCGTAGGAAGACCCGAAAAAACAAAGGGAATCAAAATTCCTTCGGGAAATACTACGCGTTCTCGCCTAAAATCGCTCGATACAGAAAAAGGCGCACAAGTGAAAAGGTCCAAGGTGCAAACTGAACTCACATGGCCGCGGGTATCCATTCAACTACAGCATACAATTCCCCCGTTCCCACAAGTAACCAACTCGCGGCTACAAACTACAGCGGTTTAGCTGCCTGCACCGTACGAACCGCACAGTAATCGTCTGTATAGACGAACGCGCCTGCTGCCTGGAGTGCTGTCAGAGTGACGACCCGCAGGCATGGAGTGAAACAAGAGCACTCGAACTAAAAGCCACAATACAAATAATAATGATCGCCCCTCCTTCCCCAGTTATGTGCCAGGATGCAGCGCAGCTGTGACGCCTGTGCCTGAAAATTGTAATTTGCGGCGGGTCGTTCCCCATGAAGGGTATACATCTCTTCTACACACTCTACAAAGATCAAGGACGTAAGTAACATGTTGTACTACTGCCTGGTAAAAATAACCCTGAAACAAAGACGATCGCTGCTCTCATGATGATGCGTGGGTGTCAATGTGCCATCCTCCTGCTGTAGTTTTCCGTGGCCGCCTCATCGCCCTAGTTCACTCGGCCCGCTCCTTCGCACTTGCTCTCGTCCACACGCTATTCCAATCGGTTCCCCTTCTCCCCCGTCCTATAAAAAAACAAAATGCTCCACGCGACTTGCAATGCTGATCTGAAAAAAAAAAGAAAAGTTCAGGGAGAGTTCAATCCGTCTCTTCCCCGCCCGTAGACGGCCCGTCGCCTTCCTCCTTTACCGTCGAATCCAGCCTCCTGCCGGCGCAGTTCCCTCCACGCAAACCGAGACTGCGCCGAAGTGTAGATCGTGGTGGCGCCTGCCTCCGCGCACGAGCATCCCGATTAAGCAATGCTGCTCTGCCGCTGCTGCCTAAAACAACGCGCGAATTGTAGGTGACCATGCCTAACGCACCACGTACGCCCCAACTCTACGGCCACGACTAAGCCTCGCGACCACACGCAGCAGCAAGAAGGTATCACTCCGTGAGGGTAAGTACGGCCTTACACCCGCCAGAAAGACACCCCAACCGCTCGCTACAGCCCTGCTAGGGCATGCTTCGAAGCACGCCTTACGGAGGCGGCAAGGGGAACGGAGGTATTCGTAGTTTTCACGCACAGACAGATTAACATCACCCTGTTGACCCTGGTACAACCTAGACTGTCGTAGGTCCAAGGGAAGTCGCCGATCTATATCACTTGATAA
Organism: Undaria pinnatifida; assembly: GCA_012845835.1. NCBI lineage: Eukaryota > Phaeophyceae > Laminariales > Alariaceae > Undaria > Undaria pinnatifida. Next base: position 9,269,353 of record JABAKD010000006.1, read on the forward strand.
AAAATCGACGAGCAGTGGAATTGCTGAACCATTTGCGCGGGAAACAATTGAAGGCAAGAACCGAGGTAGAGACGGGAAAACACCTGTGACCACGGCTTGTTCCAGAAGTTGGAAAGTAGATAGGTGTGATCAAAATAACGTCTGTGATGAGGACACTCCCCCCGTAATACGCGCGATCGAAATACCACACACAGCTTTCAAAAATGAGCTCCCACGAAATCTTCGATGTCACAGCTGGAGTGTACTTTTTACTATTTTAACATACGTTGTTTAACTTTTCTGTACCTATTACCTGGTACGTGGTATGCCAGCATGCTCACGTAAAAGTCCAGATACATCGTGCATTTTTCCGTGCTGGCGAGACAGAGGGCCTATTTGTCACCTAAACTAAAACTACAACAGCAATATTTTTAATCCAATACGCCATCAAGGCACTTTTTTTTCTATTTGTTTTTTTATCCTCCGGCGGATGGGGAAAAATAAAGCTTTAGCTCACCACACTTCCGCGTATTTTCATACGCGTCGTGTGTCGATTTAACTCAGTTGCTTTCGCAGCCCAACGCTAGCTGGCGAACCCTTCGAGTCCCATTGTAGGTATAGCGTAAGCTGTCCCTATCGGTGGTCTTCGTTACAACCCCGGCAGCGCAAGCTGCCGTTGTATACGGGTGCGTGTGTATGTCGAAGGCACGTAATGATATTTCCATACGTTGTTTAACTTTCTGTTCCTATTACCTTGTAGGTTGTATGCCAGCATGCTCACGTAAAAGTCCAGATACATCGTGCATTTTCCCGTGCTGGCAAGACAGAGGGCCTTTTCGTCACGTAAACTACAACTACAACAGCAATTTTTTTAATCCAATACACTATCGAGGGACGTTCCACAGATAATTACGCCACACGGACCACCAATCACAGAAACTGACCGGCCAAACCTTGTACATTTTTCGATGAACACCACGGGACCCGAAAAAAACGAGAACGGGGTATTTCAGGGTTGACTTCGTACCACGTATTGGGGAGGAGCGTCTACACAGCAGTGGGTGATGTTTCGGGAAGTTGTTGCGGGTAAGGGCTACTCAGGGGGGCAAGAGAAAGACTGGAAGGCTCATCTGAAGGAGGATATGTCGGTCTTTATGTCGAAATTCGAGGGGTCGCGAAAGGCTGCTCAGAAGGCCGGCAAGTGGTTCGACGAGTAGAGGAGGGCGCCGAATTGTTCATGCGGAATTAGCATGAAACGTATAGACGCAAAACTTGAGATCGACGCGCAAAGGCTGCGGCAGCGCCGTTCAGCGTCGGCATCTCAAGGCGGCCGGGCGGGGGGGGGAAGGGGGGGTGGGAGGGGGAAGGGGGGGGAGGGGAAGGGGGGGGAGGGGAGGGGGGGGGAGGGGAGGGGGGGGGGTAAGGTGGGAGAGGGGGGGGGGGGGGGGTGAGGGGGGGCATCGTGCCGAAGAGAGTGAAGTCTGCGTTTGTTCATCGTCTTGAAATTGGTGGGCCTTCTAATGGCCGTCACAAGATACCGTAAGACCGCCCTCACTTCTTCGCCATGTTGCGATCTCTCCCCAGTGCTGTTGATGATGCACTTGATACCCTCTATGAGCCCCATGCCGTCTTTAATCAGTTCCTAGGGTCTGCTAGTATGACATTTTTTTCTCTTTTCCTTTGCTTCCACTTCTTGCCTTGTCGTTTCTTGCTTTCTTTGTTTTTTCTTTCCTTTCCTTCATATTTTTCTTCACATCAGCACCGCAAGCTGCGTGGAGCTTTTTGTTATCTTGGGACAGGGGAGAAGAGGAGCCGATTGGAATTGAGTGTCAACGAGAACAAGTGCGAACGAGCGGGCCGAGTAACTAAAGCGATGAGGCGGTCAACTAGAAGCACAAGACGAGAATATCACACGGAGACCCACGACCAGCACGCACACCATCATCACGAGGTCTTTTGTTCAGGGTTTCTTAACGTGGCAGTAGTACAACAGTTTACTTGCGTCACTGATTTTTGTATTGTTGGCAGAAGAAATGTATACCCTTCATGGGAAACAACCTCTTTTGGATTTTCGATTGTCAGGCAGGGGCGTAGTAACTGCGCTGCAGCACGTGAAATTACTGAGGAAGGCGGGGCGATCATTGCTGTTTGTATTGGTGTTCTTTGTTCGCTTGCTCTTGATTCACTGCATGCCCGCGGGTCGTCACTCTGACAGCACTCTACGCAGCAGTCGCGTTCGTCTGTGCTCACGATTACCATGCGGTTCGTGCGGTGCAGGCAGCCCAACCGCTGTAGTTTGTAGCCGCGAGTTGGTTAGTTGTGGGAACGGGGGAACTCTATGCTGTAGTTACTTGGATACCCGCGGCCATGTGAGTCCAGTTTGCACATGAGACTTTTTCACTTGTGCGCCGTCCTTCGTATCGTGCGTTTTAGGCGGGAAAGCGTAGTAAAGCCCGGACGGATCTGAATTCCTTCAAAATTTCGGATCTTCCTAGTTCTCCAGCACCTTTGTGTGACCACGGGCTTTATCTAGAGGTTTGACGAGAGAGACAACAACACCAACATGTACAATGACAGGCGATAGGCGGGTTATACGAATGTTGTTCTTGGTAGGTTCGTCTGTATCAACCGTAACCTGGCGGTTACGCAGTTAACGTGGGGCTCGTCTGACGTAAACGTGATCTACTGATTATATTAATAATAGATCACTTTATATATTATTATTGTTATATTTTTTTTTTGAGCACTTTCACTTTCCAGCTTCAGGACAAGCCGTGGTCACAGGTGTCATCCCTTCTCCTCCCCGGTTCTTGCTTTCAATTTTTGTCGCGCATAGGTTTCAGCAATCCCAATGTTCGTCGATTGATCATCTAGTGTTGCTACCTCACGCTCTCGCGCTTTCCGCAAGAAGTTAATTTGTCCACAAGAAAAAGTCCCAACGAATATATACGAGTATGCACTCGGCGGGGCTCTAACTCACGAAACTGACCTATACCAGGCTCGAAGATAACCTGATACGCCACCAGGGCGACCGGTGTTCATGTAAAAGCATGACACAACAGTCGAGTGCATTTCGTTTGTTGTGATACGTTCAGCCGTTGTGGAGAACAATAAAACGCTGATCCAGGGCATAAACAGACTGCCCTGTCGGCCCGGAGGTACTCCGCCGCACACGACACCTTCTTGCGTTCGGTTCGTGATTTTTTACGTTTTCGGTCGCAACTCTATCGTATATTTTATTTATTTATTTATTTTTAATCACACATTTACTTTCCAGCTTATGGACAAGCCGTGGTCACAGGTGTCGTCCCCTTCCCTCCCCCAGGTTCTTGCCTTCACATTTATCGCGCATAGGGTTCAGCAATCCCACTGCTCGACGGTTTTTCATCGATTGTGTTGCTAACTCACGCTCTCGCGCTTTCCGAAAGTCAATTTGTGCACAATAAAAGTCCCAACGAATTTATACGAATAAGCACTTGGCGGGGCTCGAACTCACGGAACTGACCTACACCAGGCCCAAGGAGAACCTGATATGCCACCGGGGCGACCGATTTATCGATACCATGCACCAGTTATGGCATAGACTGTGCGTGTACCTTTTTTTATTTGTTTCATTGTTTTGTCCTCCGGTCCGGCAAATGGGGAAAGATAAAGCGTAGACTCAACACAACACTACCACGTATTCTCATACACGTCGTGTGTCGATTTAACTCGATTGCATCCGCAATCCAGCGGTAGCTGGCGTGATCTTCGGTTCTCGGGATAGCGATAGCGCGAGCTGTCCCAGCCGGCGGCCCCCGCTGAATCTCCGACAGTGCGAGAACTACTTCTGGTTTTTGCTTATGGTTTTCCCTGGGGTATGCGTCTACTTCAGAGCAACAGGAGCCTGTCTTGTGACCACGGACAGATTACGTAGAAAATTTGACAACAGCAACATCGGTGGTAGCTCGGGTCTGAGCGTGCTGCAGCGAGCAGGAGCTGATGAAGTTGCCAAACAAAACACCTGACAGAGGATTTTGCTCGCATGGCCAAGGGCCACTCTCGATTTCAAGGAAACTATCTTCAACCACAGCACGGCCCTGTACCACTGCGGCTGCCGTTGCAGTATCCCTCTTGAACACACGTGCTCTCCCTCCCACATGACGGTCTCATCACCTCGCAAAACATTTTTTTTTGGTACGTACTGCACGGAGTAATCGTGACGGAAGGAGTGACGGAAGGAGACGAGACGAGAGGAGACACGATTGTTCGGAAATGCAATATTTTTTGGTGGCAAAAAAAGCAAAATACGTTGAAATTCCACCCGACTCGATGTATCGGTATATTATTACGGGGGACCATAGTAAATAGGACCAAATATTGTTAGTCAAAATAGAAAAATATTGGTTTTTGTGTGTACCGTAGGTCCTATTTACTATGGTCCCCCGTAATAATGTCTTGACATAATTGTGGAACCAGATTCGTCCAATTTAAGGATCTATTGTTTCCACGCACATATCGAAGTGTCCCGCCCGCCCCCCCCGTTTCGGCCAAAATCCCTCTTGCTCAAACGCCCCACCTAAAATCAACAACTAACTGCCTCACAGTAGTAGTAGTAGTAGTAGAGTAGCAGTAGTAGTATTAGTTGTTGTTGTTGTTGTTGTTGTTGTTGTTGTTGTTGTTGTTGTTGTTGTTGTTGTTGTTGTTGTTGTTGTTTTTGTTGTTGTTGTTGTTGTTGTCGTTGTTGTTGTTGTTGTTGTTGTTGTTGTTGTTGTTGTTGTTGTTGTTGTTGTCGTTGTTGTTGTTGTTGTTGTTCTCACATCAACTCGCATAATCAAGTCCGTGATCACAGGACAGGCTCCAGTCACTCTGGAGCTGAGGAATACCCGAGTGAAAAAACAAATACAACCCAAAGTGGTACACGCATACATCACAGCTGACACTTCATGCCTCTAACATATAAATGTGAAATCGGGAGTCAGTCTACGATGTGCCAGGTCCATGCCGGTGCATACGTATCATTACTCACGCCTGGAGAAACAAACTATTCCGATTGCCACCCAAGAAACACTATCACGTATGTATCACACGTGGTATCTATCACTACGTAAACGCACGGCAGGCGTAAGTCAATTGGAGAAAAGGAACAAATAAAAGGGAAGAAAAGAAAAGAAAAACATATACTCCGAAGTATAAAGGAAAGGAAAGAAAAGAGAGGAAAACGAAACAAAACGAAAAAGGGAAGAAATGAGGAGAGAAAGACAAGAAAAACAAGAAAAGACATGACAAGAAGAGGAATCAAGGCAAGGAATCTGAGAGAGAAAATGTATATCGTTCAGAGAGAGTTCAATCCGTCTCTTCCCCGCCCGTCGACGGCCAGTCGCCATCCTCCTTCGTCGTCGAATCCAGCCTTCTGCCGGCGCAATTCCCTCCACGCAAACCGAGACTCCGCCGTAGTGTGGCTCATGGTGGCGCGTGCCTCCGCGCACGAGCATCCGGATTAAGCATTGCTGCTCCGCCGCTGCTGCTTAAATAACGCACAAATCGTAGGTGACCATGCTTAACGCACCACGTACGACCAAAGTCAATCGCCACGCCTAAGCCTCGAAGCCATCGGCACCAGCGAGAAGGTACCACTCCTTGAGGGTGTGTCCGCCCTCACACCCGCCAGAAAGATCCCCCCCACTCGCTACAAACCCGGTAGGGCATGCTTCGCAGCATGCCTTACCGGAGGCGGCAAGGGGAACGGAGGTATACGTAGTTTCCGCGCACAGACTGATTAACATCTCACCTTGTTGACCCTGGCAGAAACTATACTGTCGTAGTTCCAAGGGTAGTCGCCGACATATACCACTCAAAAAAAGTCGACGAGCAGTGAGATTGCTGAATCATTTGCGCGAAAAAAATTGAAGGCAAAAACCGAGCTGTAGAAAAGACGACACCTGTGACCACGGCTCGTCCAAAAGTTGGAAAGTAGATTTGTGTGAAAAAAAAACGTCTGTGATGAGGACACTCCCCCCGTAATACGCGCGATCGAAACAGCTCAAACAGCTTTCAAAATTGAGCTTCCACAAAATCTTCGATGTCCCAGCTGGAGCAAGGGCGCACAAAAAAACAAATCCTGGACACCTACCTCCAGTTTTCGCATTTGATCGGCAGGGACGGGGGGGGGGGGGGGGGGGGGGGCGGTCTGCCAGCACACTTAATCCTTTAATAAGGACTATGCAACTCTAATTCCTATATAAAGAACCATGCAACACTAATTCCTATATAAAACAAAGTGACTTGGCCATAGACTAGGCACTGGGTGCCACCCACGGCGGAAAATGGGTTTATTTAGTCGAACAAGAGGCGAACCCTCGGCAACGTAGGTGTGAGGTCAGTGACACTTGGTGCCACTACTGTACGGGCGTAGTACATCGTCCTCGAGACGCCGCCGACACCACGAGATCGAACCGGGCCAGTACACAAGCTTGCACAAGCCGACACAACAAGCTAAATAAACGAAAACGAAGGAGAAGAGCCTTGCGGGGAGGGGGCGGGGGCGGCCGAGGGTTCGGCTGGCGGGGCTGCCTCAAATGTGATTTTAGGCGTAAGCAGTCTTGGCCGGGTTAGGTATAAGAAAAGATCGTGGGAGCAAGTAGAGTGAGACGAGGAGAGAGGAGAGCCCTGCTTCGGGCGGGAGAACTGATGCGGGCAGTTTCTGCAAACACCTGAAGGTGTCCGTCTATGATCGCAGGGAATATTATCATTGTTGCACGGCCGAAATCGGCCATTTTTTCATGTTTCTCCAACGGCCGATCTTGGCCGTTCGGGCAAAAAGGTGGAGGGGGGGGAAGCTTGGAGGGGAGGCGCGGGAGCAATGACAAATAGCAAGCAAGATCATCTGCTTCACTACTACCACCGTGTTGTACTGTCTGTCTGTGGCGTCCATTTAATCCAAGTTTGATACAACATGCGTGAGGCCTTTTCCAGAAAGCAAGATTAGAACAGGACTTGACACAGCAAAACACGCTTGTGTACGGTAACAAAACCTTGCAAAAGTTCTAACCGCCGTTGATGGTGCTCCATGGTGCTTTCTTGATGACCAAAAAGCCACAAGACGACGTTAAACGGCCTCAACATTCGACGAAACTCAGGGAAAAAAAACATTTTTTTCGGCGTCGGACCCGGGGGGGGGGGGGGGGGGGGGGGGGGTAGGTAGGTGTCCGGGTTTTTTTTTTTTGTGCGCCCTTGGCTGGAGTGTACTATTTATTACTTTAACATACGTCGTTTAACTTTTCTGTGCCTATTACCTGATACGTGGTATGCAGTAAGAGGATGGCACACGGAGACCCACGACCCGTACGCACATCATCATCATGAGAGCAGCGATCGTCTTTTTTTCAGTTTTTTTTTTACGAGGCAGTAGTACAACATGTTACTTACGTCTCTGATTTTTGTAGAGTTTGTAAATGAGTCTATATGCCCTTCATGGCAAACGACAATACCGGGGCCACCTGCACTATCTGCATTTTTTACGGAACCTTGTGAAAGCTTCCGTGGAAGCTTCCATCGCTTCCATGGAAGCTTCCACGACTTCCACGGAAGCTTCCATCACTTCCATGGAAGCTTTCATGGAAGCAATAGAATCCTCTACGTTTCCATGCCGTGCAAGCTTCCATTAAAGCTTTCACGGAAGGGTCCATGAAAGCTTCCACGAAGGCTTCCACCGAAGCAACTTCCACGGAGCTTCCACGAAAGCTTCCGCGGAAGCAATTTATACGGAAGCTTCCACGCGAGCTTCCACAGAAGCAACTTCCACAGAACCAACTTCCACGGAAGCTTCCTTGAAAGCAAGCACGGAAGCTTTCACGGAAGCAACCTAACCCTAAGCCTAACCGTAACCCAACCCTAACCCAAACCATATCTTCCATGGAAGCTTCCATAACTTCCGCGAAAGCTTCCATTACTTCCATTAAAGCTTGCCATGAAACCATTTGTAGAATTTACGTCCGTGGAAGCTTTCGTGAAGATTTCGTGGAAGCTCCCGTGGAAGTTACTTCCGTGGAAGCTTTGATGTCTTCCATTTCTTCAATGGGAGCTTCTACCGTTTCGATCGCTTCCATGGAAGATTCTATGAAAGCTTTCGTGGAAGTAACTTCCATGAAAGCTTCCATAACTTCCGCGAAGCTTCCAGTACTTCCGCGAAAGCTTGGCATGGTAGCTTTCGTGGACGATACTTGAAATGGAAGCTTTCGTGGAGGTTTTCGGTGGAAGTTCCCGTGGAAGTTACTTCCGTGGAAGGTTTCATGTCTTCCATTTCTTCGAAGAAAGCTTCTACCGCTTCGATTGCGCCCATGGAAGCTTCTATATCTTCCATATCTTCCATGGAAGCTTCCATATCTTCCATATCTTCCATTGAAGCTTCCATATCTTCCATATCTTCCGCGGAAGCTTCCATGAAAGCGATCGTGGAAGTTGCTTCCGTGAAAGCTTCCATACTGTCCGCGGAAGCTTCAATTTTTTCCATGAAAGCTTCCATGGAAGCTTTCGTGCAAGTTACTTCCATGGAAGCTCTCTTCGAAGCTATCGTGGAAGCTCCCGTGGATGTTGCGCCTGTAGAAGCTGTTGGGTCATCCATGTCCTCTTTGGAAGCTTCCACGGAAGCTTCCATGACAGTATTAGTGGAAGTCATTTCCATGAAAGCTTCAATAACTTCCGCGAAGGCTTCCAATACTTATATGAAAGCTTCATTGGATACTTTCGTGGAAGTTACTTTCATGGAAGCTTTCGTGAAAGCTTTCGTGGAAACTCCCGTGGAAGATTCCTCCGTGGAAGCTTTCATATCTTCCACTTTTTTTATGGAAGCTTCCATCGCTTCGATTCATAAGCTTCCATCGAAGCTCCCATAGTTCCGTATCGTCCATGGAAGCTGCCATGAACGTTTTCGCGGAAGCAACATCCACGGAAGCTTGCACGGAGGCTTCCGCGAAGCCACTTTGACGGAAACTTCCTCGCATGGTTTCACGGAAGCAACGTCCAGAGAAAAAACTTCCACGGAGGATTCCGTGAAAGCTTCCACCGAAGCTTCCACTTAAGCAACCTAACAATATGCTTTGCCGTAACCGTAACCCCAACCCTAACCATATCTTCCATTGAAGTTGCCACGTAAGCTTCGATGAAATCTTCCGTGAAATCACTTCTATGAATTGTTGCATACCTTTCGCGAAAGCTTCCATTACTTCCACGAAAGCTTGCCATGAAACCTTTCGTACAATTTACGTCCATGGAAGCTTTCGTGGAAGCTTTTGTGGAAGCTCCCGTGGAAGTTACTTCCGTGGAAGCTTTGATACCTTCCATTTCTTCTATGGATGCTTCTACCGTTTGGATTGCTTCCATGGAATATTCTATGAAAGCTTTCGTGGAAGTAACTTCCATGAAAGCTTTCATAACTTCCGCGAAGCTTCCAGTACTTCCGCGAAAGCTTGGCATGGAAGCTTTCGTGGAAGGTACTTAAAATGGAAGCTTTCGTGGAAGTTTTCGTGGAAGCTCCCGTGGAAGTTACTTCCGTGGAAGGTTTCACATCTTCCATTTCTTCGAAGAAAGCTTCTACCGCTTCGATTGCTTCCATGGAAGCTTCTATATCTTCAATATCTTCCATGGAAGCTTCCATGTCTTCCATATCTTCCATTGAAGCTTCCATATCTTCCATATCTTCCATGGAAACTTCCATGAAAGCGATCGTGGAAGTTACTTCCGTGAAAGCGTCCATACTGTCCGCGGAAGCTTCAATTTTTTCCATGAAAGCTTCCATGGAAGCTTTCGTGCAAGTTACTTCCATGGAAGCTCTCCTCAAAGCTATCGTGGAAGCTCCCGTGGAGGTTACGCCTGTAGAAGTTGTTGGGTCATCCATGTCCTCTTTGGAAGCTTCCACGGAAGCTTCCATGAAAGTATCCGTGGAAGTCATTTCCATGAAAGCTTCAATAACTTCCGCGAAGGCTTCCAATACTTACATGAAAGCTTCATTGGATACTTTCGTGGAAGTTACTTTCATGGAAGCTTTCGTGAAAGCTTTCGTGGAAACTCCCGTGGAAGAATCCTCCGTGGAAGCTTTCATATCTTCCACTTTTTTTATGGAAGCTCCCATCGCTTCGATTCATATACTTCCATCGAAGCTCCCATAGGTTCGTATCGTCCATGGAAGCTTCCATGAACGTTTTCGCGCAAGCAACTTCCACGGAAGCCTGCACGGAGGCTTCCGCGAAGCAACTTTCACGGAAACTTCCTCGCATGCTTCCACGGAAGCAATGTCCAGAGAAATAACTTCCACGGAGGAATCCGTGAAAGCCTCCACGGAAGCTTCCACTGAAGCAACCTAACCCTATGCTTAGCCGTAACCGTAACCCCAACCCTAACCATATCTTCAGTTTGAAGCTTCCACGTAAGCTTCCATCAAATCTTCCGTGAAATCACTTCTATGAATTGTTGCAAAGCTTTCGCGAAAGCTTCCATTACTTCCACGAAAGCTTGCCATGGAACCTTTTGTAGCATTTACGTCCATGGAAGCTTTCGTGGAAGCTTTCGTGGAAGCTCCCGTGGAAGTTACTTCCGTGGAAGCTTTGATATCTTCCATTTCTCCTATGGAAGCTTCTCCCGTTTGAATCGCTTCCATGGAAGATTCTATGAAAGCTTTCGTGGAAGAAACTTCCATAAAAGCTTCCATATCTTCCGCGAAGCTTCCAGTACTTTCGCGAAAGCTTGGCATGGAAGCTTTCGTGGAAGTTACTTGAAATTGAAGCTTTCGTAGAAGTTTTCGTGGAAGTTCCCGTGGAAGTTACTTCCGTGGAAGGTTTCACATCTTCCATTTCTTCGAAGAAAGCTTCTACCGCTTCGATTTCTTCAATGGAAGCTTCTATATCTTCCATATCTTCCATGGAAACTTGCATAAAAGCAATCGTGGAAGTTACTTCCGTGAAAGCTTCCATACTGTCCGCGGAAGCTTCCATTTTTCCATTAAAGCTTCCATGGAAGCTTTCGCGCAAGTTACTTCCATGAAAGCTTTCCTCAAAGCTTTCGTGGAAGCTCCCGTGGATGTTACGCCTGTAGAAGCTGTTGGGTCATCCATGTCCTCTTTGGAAGCTTCATTAAAGTATCCGTGGAATTCATTTCCATGAAAGCTTCAATAACGTCCGCGAAGGCTTCCAATACTTACATAAAAGCTTCATTGGATACTTTCGTGGAAGTTACTTTCATGGAAGCTTTCGTGGAAGCTTTCGTGGAAACCCCCGTGGAAGTTTCTTCCGTGGAAGCTTTCATATCTTCCATTTCTTTTATGGAAGCTTCCACCGCTTCAACTGATAAGCTTCCATGGAAGCTCCCATAGCTTCCATATCGTCCACGGAAGCTTCCATGAAAGATTCCACGGAAGCAACTTCCACGAAAGCGTGCACGGAGGCTTCCGCGGAGGCAACTTTCATGGAAAGTTCCTCGCATGCTTCCACGGAAGCAACTTCCAGAGGAAAAACTTCCACGGAGGATTCCGTGAAAGCTTTCACGCAAGCTTCCACTGACGCAACCTAACAATATGCTTTGCCGTAACCGTAACCCCAACCCTAACCATATCTTCCATTGAAGTTGCCACGTAAGCTTCCATGAAATCTTCCGTGAAATCACTTCCATGAATTGTTGCATATCTTTCGCGAAAGCTTCCATTACTTCCACGAAAGCTTGCCATGGAACCTTTCGTAGAATTTACGTCCATGGAAGCTTTCGTGGAAGCTCCCGTGCAAGTTACTTTCGTGGAAGCTTTCGTATCTTCCATTTCTTCTATGGAAGCTTCTACCGCTTCGATTGCTTCCATGGAATCTTCCATGGAACTTTCCATTTCTTCCACATCTTCTTTGGAAGCTTCCATGAAAGTAATCGTCGTTGATACTTCCGTGAAAGCTTCAATACCTTCTGCGGAAGCTTCCATGTTTTCCATTAAAGGTTCCATGGAAGCTTTCGCGCAAGTTACTTCCATGGAAGCTTTCCTAAGAACTTTCGTGAATACTCCCGTGGATGTTAGGCCTGTAGAAGCTTTTAGTGTATCCAGGTATTCTATGGCAGCTTCCACGGAAGCTTCCCTGAAAGTATATTCGTGGATTTTTTTCCCATGAAAGCTTCCATAACTTCCACAAAAGCTTCCATTACTTCCATGAAAGCTTCCATGGATACTTTCGTGGAAGTTACGTTCATAGAAGCTTTTGTGGAAGATTTCGTTGAACCTCCCGTGGATGTTTCTTCCGTGGAAGCTCTCATATCTTCCAATTCTTTCATGGAAGCTTCCACCGCTTCAACTCATAAGCCTCCACGAGAGCTCCCAAAGCTTCCATATCGTCCATAGAAGCTTCAATGAACGTTTTCGCGGAAGAAACTTCCACGGGAGCTTGCGCGGAGGCTTCCGCGGAAGAAAGTTTCATGGAAGCTTCCTCGCAAGCTTCCTCGGAAGCAACTTCCAGACAAACAACTTCCACGGAAGATTCCGTGAAAGCTTTAACGGAAGCCTCCACGGAAGCAAGCTAACCCCAAGCCCAACCGTAACCGCAACCCTAACCCTAACCATATCTTCCATTGAAGCTTCCGCGGAAGATTTCATGGAAACTTCCGTGGAAATCACTTACATGAAAGCTTCCATACCTTGGCGAAAGATTCGATTACCTCCGATATTGCTTCCATGGAAGCTTTCGTGGAAGGTACATGCAATAGAAGATTTTTTGGAATCTTTCGTGGAAGATCCCGTGGAAGTTACTTTCGTGGAATCTTTCATATCTTCATAAACATCCATGGAAGCTTCCGCGGAAGTTTCCATGAAAGTTTCCGTAGAAGTCACATCCGTGAAAGTTTCCATCACTTTCGCGACGCTTCCAACACTCCCACGAAAGCTTGCCATGCAAGTGTTTGTTGAAATTATTTGCAATGGAAGCTTTCGTGGAAGCTGTCGTGGAAGCTCCTGTGGAAGTAACTTCCGTGGAAGCTTTCAAACCTTCCATTTCTTTTATGGAAGCTTCTACCGCTTCGATTACTTTCATGGAAGCTTTTATTTATGCTTCCATATCATCCTTATATTCCATGGAAGCTTCCATGAAATCAAGGGTGAAAGTTACCTCCGTGAATCCTTCCATACCTCCCGCGAAAGCTTCCATTATTTCCATGAAAGCTTCCATGGCGGCTTCCGTAAACGATTTAGTGGAAGCTCCCGTGGATGTTACGCCTGTAGAAGGTTTTTGTTCTTCCACATCGTCTATGGAAGCTTCCACGGAAGCTTTCATAAAAGCTTTCGCGGAAGTCATTTCCATGAATGCTTTCATAACTTCCGCGAAAGCTTCCATTACTTTCATGAAAGCTTCATTGGATACTTTCGTGGAAGTCACATTCATCGAAGCTTTCGTAGAAGCTTTCGTGGAAACTCCCGTGGAAGTTTTTTCCGTGGAAGCTTTCATATCTTCCACTTCTTTTATGGAAGTTTCCACCGCTTCAACTGATAAGCTTCCATGGAAGTTCCCATAAATTCCATATCGTCCACGGATGCTTCCGTGAAAGATTCCACGGAAGCAACTTCCACGGAAGCGTGCACGAAGGCTTCCGCGGAAGCAACTTTCACGGAAGCTCCCTCGCATGCTTCCACGGAAGCAACTTCCACAGAAACAACTTCCACGAAAGATTCCGTGAAAGCTTTCACGGAAGCTTCCACGGAAGCAACCTAACCCTAACCCTAACCGTAACCGCAACCCTAACCCCAACCGTAACCGTAACCCTAACCCAAACCATATCTTCCATTTAAGCTTCCACCGTCTGTGGATTTTAGATTCCGTATCCCGTTTTTGGATACCTTAGGATCCAACAGCCGTAACTGTCACTTTGGTGGTAAACCGGTATCATTTCCAGGGCTGAAATTGTACGATATGAGATGGGGTCGGGCGTGTGTTTATGTTCGTCGTCCGTAGGTATAGTGGTGTTGGGGTCAACGATTTCGTGGACCTGCTGTTAAAAATGTGTTTGGAGAGGACCGTTGGCCGTCGGCAAGTTGGTCATTTTGTTTGGCCGGCGAGAAGGTGGGGTTTCATTCTCGTCTAGGTATGGTACGTGTGATACGGTCTTTTCTTAACGTAGAGTGAATTTTTTATTTTGTATCTTTTTTTGGAATAATTTGAGATCCAACAGCAGCAGCCGTCATTTTGTTGGAAGGGTACGCATTAAGTATGAACGGTAGGGATGAAATTGTATGATATGATTTGTGTATCTATGTTCGTTGTGCCTTGGTGTAGTGGCGTTGGGGTCAGGGGAGTTCGTGGACCTGCTGTTCTAAACGTTTTCGGACAGAATCGTTGGATGTCGGAAAGAGGGTCTCTTGGTCTCGTCAGCCAGCAGGTGGGATTTTCACTTGCTTTAGAAATGATATGTGTTATATGGTCTCTTTTTACCGTCTGTGGATTTTGGATTCGGCATCCATTTTTTTCCTAACCTGAACCCAAACGATTCGACTCAGCTTGGTCTCACTACTGGGCTGGGTTGAGAAAATCATAGACCGACTACGCAGGGCTTATCCCGGGTAGTTTACAAAAAACGTTGCCACCCCCAAATCCTAGAATTCTCCAGATGTTAGAAACGCGACAGGACGAATTTTCAAGACGTTATCTTAACGATTTGGCTCAGCTTGGGCTCACCACTGGGCTGGGTCGAGAAAACAATAAATTGACTGAGCATGGGTCACCCCTGGTAGTCTACCATAACGTTGCTACCCCTGAGTGCGAAAAATGCCATACTTCTAGCTCACAGTATACTCCATGTCGTCCACCATCAGGGGTCCAATGCTGAAACCAAAAAGAAAATATCAAATACCTATTTCATACTGTGGAAAGAACGTATCTAGCGTACTGAACTCTGAGATGTTTCACCATTCTCCAAAATCAACATTTTTTGTTCATTACAAAGTATCTGCGAAGGCGAAAATCTAGACCGGCGAGTGCTTTCGTCAAGAAGTCTGCGCGTTGCTGCTCAGACTCTACGGCGACAACATCAAGCTTTCCCCGGAGTACAAGCTCTCGGAGAAGGTGGTGCCTAATGTCGATGCGTTTCGATTTCGACACGCACACCAGAATACGCGCCAGGTGCCTAGCCCCGTTGCTGTCCTCAGAAACCGTGATGCATGCTGAACCGTGAAGCATGCTTGACCGAAACCAGGCTGAACAAACTCCACACACACAGCAAGAAAATCGTTACTTTGATGGTTTCTGCCAGTGCTAGGTACTCACCCCTCTGGGGTTGAAAGCGCCACGCACTTCTGAGTCTTCGAAATACAAGCAAACGCATGCCCCTGGGCACACTACAGCGCCACCAGAAACCTACCTCCTATCGGTGACCGTGCTGAAGCAGTCAGTGTCCGCAGAGGCAACAGACTCCAGTCCACTGCCTCCCTGAAAGTAATGTCTAAATTACTCGTGAAAAATATAAGCTCTAAAATACCAACCACCGTCTTCGACCGTACCTCCCCCGAGTTCGTGTACCTGGCGATTGCTCTCACTGCGTTCACAACATCCGGACGTACATTATTGGCAAGCCACATGAAGCACTCGGAAATTCCAGTTTGTCCCCCCGGTTCATGCTCATCTAACTCTTCGAGTTTGAGGCCCTTAGCAAGCGGGTGTTTCCTACCAGAACGAACACCGAACATCAAAGCGATGTTTTCAGCGAAATCTTGCTGCGAAATCGTCAAGGTGCCAGCATCGTAATCCCTAGAATACCTGCAGCCAGTACACCGCCTTAGCCAGCCTAGGTTGTTGACGGGCACTAGGCGGTTCATGGTTTAGCATAGTTGATCCCACTTAGCCTTCCGCCTTACTGCGAAGGCGTCGGCCACATGAACTACTGATATTTTCGAGACGGTTCCAAACTCGACCAACGACATGACACACGCGTCTCTGGTAGATTCTCCTTAAAACCTAGACTGTGCATGTGCGATATCAAGTGGTTGTGCCACGATCTCGACGCCTGTTTTAAGCCGCAAAGGCTTCGGTGTTCAATCATGCAACCTTACCAAACAAGTCACGATAACCCGTTCGTAACCCAATGAAACGTGGTCGTCTAGGTTTGACTAAATAGAAGCCTGCTGTGCGTCGAAATGAAAGAGGTCCATATCCAAGTCGCAGCAATGGCACCCAACTAACAGGTGCGGGACGCTGTAGGCACTGGGGCAAACGTTTCACAGAAAATAAATACCTTCGCGCTGCCGGCAACCCCTCGCTACCAACCTCTCCTTCGCCCGCGTCCCAAAAACAATCTCAATCGATCTTGAACCGTACACCCACTTAGCCGAAAGAGTATTAAGGACTTTTGGTTGCTAAGTCGCCAAGAAAATCCCCACATTCTCCAGACCACCGTATTTTTTTCCATGGACCGGAGCCAAAGATCGGAATACTCGTCTGGGTGCGCTCCGGAGTACGAGCTCAGCGTGAATAGCTCGATCGCCGGGGAAGTGGGTAGGGGAGGAATTTCGTGAGGTGGGGCTTAATGGCATAATACGTGACCTATATCCTTCCGAGCTTCCATCAAAGACAGCAGTTAATTCTGCATACACCGCTCGTCGCGCGCGGGTTTCCTTCGGGTGCTTCCTAGTTGGGCTATACCATCATTATCAGTCTGTGGTCCGCCAGTTCCTGCCTGGATGCGAGCAGTCTGCGCCCGCGTGCGTCCCAGTTACCGTGGCTCACCACCAACAGATCCTGAGAAAATCAATTGGTCTTCGGAGTACTTGATGGCTCAGATTCCGCTGCTGTCGCTGGGGTGACGGCGGGAATGACTGTGACTGATTCCGCTTTGCCGGGGCCGATGACGCCCTTGACGGTACCGGTGACGGCGGCGCCGTCCGTGGTGATGTCCTTGACGACCACGCCAGTGAAGCTGTGCCAACTCCGGTATCGCCTTTGACGGCACCGATGACGGCTGTGCCGGTCCGGGTAACGACCTTGACGTCCACACCGCTAATGGCTGTGCCGACTCCGGTGACGCCCTTGACAGCATCTGTGGCGGATGTTACCGCCCCTATGACGTCCTTAACGTCCAAACTGGTGACGTCTTTGCCGGCCCCAGGTACATCTTGGCGGCCATACGACGGTCTTGACGTCCGCAGTGACGTCCGCGACGGATCCGGTAACGGCTGTGCAAGCCCCGGCGAGGCCCTTGACCGAACCAGTGCCGACTCATACCATACCTCCCCGTCTTCCAGCGGTATATGCACCTCCGACTATCTCGACGCAGGTGATGGGGTGTCCCTGGCCTCATGCCCCAGGCAATAATACAGCCAAGGCTTCCCGACGGTGCTTCCAAGTGACGTCGCTGGTGTACGGTCGGGAGCAGAACACAAGAAGCACCCCTCGGGTGGTTGCTACCGCTGCTCAGGAAGAAGCACGCCTGCTTCTTTGGCTCAGATTCAAGCGCCCGCTTCACATGGTGAAAGCCAGGTTTAAAAAATGGGAGAAATCGCGGGAACAGTGCCCCACCGCACAGCGTCAGGAAAGGCGACAGCAAGTCCAGTTTGACACTCACCTTCACCGACACATTAATGGCATCACTCGCGTGCACGTAAGCTTCCACTCAAACAGGCTCTGTCTGTCGCGCAGGTACGCCGCCGAGCAGACGCGGGGGAGCAGGCAGGACCCCATCGCGGCCTCCAAGACTAGAGCAATTCCTTGCTCGACCATGCCGTCCTACTTCGCGGATTTTTTTCCTGGCGTGTATTCGCGGCGGATATACCTTGGTGGTTCAGCAGAGTCACGAACTCACCCGGGGTGAATTTGGTGCCGTTGTCTAAACGAAGGAACTCCACAATGGAAGGGGTGCCCTGCGCCCGAATGTCAGCTAAATTACCAGCGAAAAGAGCAGGCACGTCAAACTTTCCGTCGGGGAAATGAATCCAAGGCATCCAAACCGAAAAAATCGTCTACAATCATCATTAGGTAGTGGTGACCACCAGGCAACGTGGGGTGCTTTCCGAGCAGGCCTACCTTTGCGGATGATCTAAGAGGTTGGTCGACCTACTGTTGGTAGATCGTGGGACGGGCATCGTCCTCCTCTTGTCTTCGGAACACCCAGCACAAGGGACAAAATCTCCTACCTTATCCGCACCATGTCGACGTGCCGCAACACGTAGGGTTTCAGTATGTAGGCGTCTAGCGCAGCATGGAGATCGTTAATATAGTTTCGTTGCTGCTTGGCCGGGACCAATTCTGCGTTAGCCACGAGGGGGTCGGTTTCAAAGTCGCAGAGCAGCATGAGCCAGCCGGTCTGCGCACGAACGAAACACTCCCCCAAGCATGTGAATTCCTTCGCTGTCATAGTCACATGCCACTTTGACATCACACTGAGCAGTGAGAACAAGTTACTGGGCTTCAGGCACGTATGCGGTGTTCGTCATTCGTATAGTCTATGCATGTCACCACCCGGGCAGTGCAATAGCAGAGACCGCTTGCCGAAGCACTCGACACCCATCATTGTCACGTCACCTATCACTCACGTCTCCTTACCTCACGAAGGGGGGGTACAATCAAACCTCTCAGTGGGGTCGCCCGTGACGTGGTACAAACCACCAAAGACTGCAACCCACTGATGTCTACCGCTACCCCCAGAAAGGTCACGAGGCGTCTCATTGTTATCGAAGTGGTTTGTGTCTGGTTGAGCAGTCTGGGCGTTGAGAACGTGGGGGTCGTCAGAAGACATGCTACTGATGTGCGTCGTGCTACTGATGTGCGTGGATTCCGCTGTCCCATGAGAGTCATACGGGGTAAACGGTCGTGCGGGTGTACGTTGATGCGGCAACGTACTGCGGAGAATAGCTAGTCGGAGCGTAGGCACCAGCTCCTTAGCGTTCATGGTATGCTCGGGGCTGCCAATTTCCGTCCTACGACGGTGGCGCCGGTTGAAACGATGTGGGCTGCGCGCCAAAACAATTTGATCTAGATGGGTAATTGTGCCCGACGTGTGGGTCCACATGTTCATGTGGGTCAGCAGTGCATTGAGCGGCTCAATGCCCCGGGTGTCGACACTTGAAGTAGTAACAGTAAGCCATCGGGATACCTCTACGTGGCGGTGCTGATCCTTCCGATGGCGGCGGTCTAGAGCATAGCGCGCCAGGCAGAAGTTGAGCTGGTACGATCCCGTCGCGGGTACATATCCATCACCCCCAAAAGGCGCCAAGTTCGAGTCATCCCAACGCCACTGCCCATGTACCGGATCTAAACGGTACGTTGGGTCCCTTTCATAGGAAAGCGGAGGGCCAGAGGTCGCAGTGGTCGATTTTCAATGGCATAATCCCGATCGTACGGACCGTCTGAAACGGGATACTTGAACATAGCAATCGTTTAGCTCTCGTAGTGGGTTCCCGATCGCACGGGCTGTTTGAAATGAAACCACCTGAAAGCACGCGCATGTGGTGGTCGATTTGGGATGGCGAAATCCCGATGTCACGGGGCTTTTGAAACGGAAACCATCACACTTGGTAATCGTTAGCAATCGTGATGGGCTTCCGGTATGAACGGGCTGTAAGAAACATAACTATACTGAAGCATATTACCTAGAAACCCCGATCGCACTTGCCGTTTAGAAGAGGAAAGCACCACATTCATGATCGTTAGGCGGTCAGGATGGGTGCCCGACAAAAGCGGGTCGTGAGAAATTGAAGAAACATTTAAAAGAACGCCCAAAGGTAGTGGGTGATTATCGGCGATTTTCCAGACGCCCGGGGCGTTAGAAACTGGGTCGCGGTGTCCTTAATTGTTTAGCAATTGTGGGGAGGGGGGGGTATGAGCGGGCTGTTAGAAGCTAACAACTCACGTGGTCGCACCCAAACATGTAGTGGTGGGTCAAATAGGTCCCCGATCGCACGGGCCGTTGGAAACAGAACTAGTTGGCCATTGCAGCGTTTTCGGAGTCCGGAATGAACGGACCTCCCGTTTGCACACGAAAATCGAAAAAATATGTGGGCGGCGTCTCACTAGCATAGCGCGACCGGTAGATAGGTCGACCGTGTTTCTTCTGTGTTGGTAGGGGAGGCGTAATCAAAACAAGGAAGGGCGGGAGCGGCCCCTCCTTTCCCCCCGCCCTCCTGTTATATTATACTCCGGAGTATTGAGGTAAGGGAGGCGTATGAATCCAGGAATAACACAGGCAGTGCGGCCCTTCTCCCCACTCACACAACTTCGCCTTTATTACAATCTAAACCATCTTTAATGGAAGTAGAACCCAGAGGTCTCAGGTGAACTGTGTTCCTCTTTATACAGGGCATTGCCGCAGACAAGAGTTGGCACAGATCAAACGTGAGTCGGATCTTTCGAGGTTTGTCGTCCGAAAAGCTACTTAAGTATTGAAAATCATAAGACAATAGGCACACCTGGCACGTGATCACCGGGTACGACAGACAACATGCGAGAATATGATATGGTTTTAAGAACACCTCCCAACACCGTTGGAATCGATTCTTGAAACGTCGATATTGTAACATTTAGCACCGTAATTGAACAGCTTGAACGACGCAGGCCTTGTCTCGTATGTCTTTGATTCCGCCGTTACAGGTGTCTTAACACACACATAAGACCGTCCGAGAGAAAAACCCGGCAACGGTGTCGGCTTGCATGACATACCCTGGTCTTTCAAGACTAGCAGGGCCATGTTGACCTGTGACGGAGTGGTCGCAAGGGTCGGTTGTACATGTATACGCCTTCCACATGCAACACGCACAAGCGCCACGGAGGCGTATAAACAAACTTTGTTCACCAAAACTCGTGACTTTCGACGTTCCGAACGTTTCACGAACACGAAATGAATCACGTGTTCATGGGCTTGCCTTGAGCGGAGTAACGGCTACCGATACCGTTTGGCAAACTTGGAGCTGGGTAATTGACAAAATCTACGTTTCCAGCTACGAAAGAACATCCAGGTGTTTGAAATGCACATTTTCAATATCTTATCGGGCTCGAACGTACCGCCGAGAGCGACGGAGCCTGTTCCAAGCGATCCTAGCAGTGCTGGCAACCTCCGCAACAACTACAGCAGTGCCATACACAGAATTGACTAACGAGTGGTACATCGTTAAAATGCATAGAGAGCCTTGGCAAGTAAATGCTGACCTACCCTCCGCCGCACCACAGCGTGCTATGGTTCTGTTGTTCTTCTGCTGACACCATTCCCCCCACACACACACTATATAGCAGACACTACAACGCAGTGATGGGTTGCGCACCGCAAGAAGCAACTTGACCGCGATGGGTATGGCGATGACGGACAGCCATTCCCTTGAATGTTGCTCACATGATGCAACAATGACCCTCAAAGTGCCTCCTCTGCCGTGGCCTTGACCTATTGTATCTGCGCGTACCCGGTAGTTTACAACAACCTCGCAATCAAACATACCCATGGCATGTGGTAATATACATTCGCTCTACCGTAGGCTTGATGTTCCATGTGCCTCAAGAGTAGTTTACGCGATAACATCCAAACGCATGTCAACACCACACATGCATATATCACGCAAATATAATGCAAAATACTATATATATATATTTGACTTTGAAGAAGATGCGCTCGAACGCGAACAAGGACTCTGCGGTGTCCGCGCCACAATAATTGCGTTTTGAAGCAGCGAACGGTTTATAAAAAGCGTCCACGAATATTACAGTCAACGGCTTGAAAAGGTTGTTTTCCAGGCACCATCAGAACAAGCTATTATATATAAACCCTGCTTTATTTCAAAACAGCCTACGGCATCCTCGCTGCCAGGAGTCCCTCTGGCACTGATTACTGTGTGAGTCGAGAACACTCAGCGCCATAAACTTGGAAATAAGCACGACAGTAGATCGGCTTGCGCCATAAACGTAAGGCAGGCGGTGGAGTACGCCAACCGGGGCCAAGCTCTGAACTAAATTCGTAGTACACGCGTCGAAAAGCTATACGACTAACGCGAGTCTCCACGTACACCACGCGAGTCCGCAACATATCGACGACGGAAGGTGCTGTAGCAGGTGCATGAACGACAACGTCGACCTTCACGCCTCAACCAGGAAGCGAACCTGCGGGTCGGTGTGTAATGCGAGGTTGCGGCGAGCAGAGACGATAAAAAGAGGTACATAAGTGTACAGTAGTTATGCTATTAAAGAGGCCGGAGCGAACCCTACTCGGGTGGATTTACCGTTGGTTTCGTCTCTAAAACGAAGCGGGACCCGGCACTGATCACTTTGACGACAAGAGCGCCTGTATGCATACTTTACAGCAGCACCATCACATCCATTATGTTTCCATTACAAGGTTGCCGACGAAAACACTTGCACTTTTAAGCATGGTCGTCGCTCGCTGAAGCGACTCTACTGACGTCTGTTTCTGGCGATGGAAGTGATGTCACGATTATGTAATATATCAAGTACCGAGTACCTTCTGCGCGGCATACAGATTATATGTTTCCATGCTGCTCAATGCTGATAGCACGTTTTTGTTTACGTAGACGGCCTTATCCACGGACTTTATTTTAGATTTTTGTTGTTTATTAAACAACTTGGAGTTTTAGCTTGCGTGCACCCAGGGTCGCATTGCTCACGGGGCGAGGTAGAAGGGCCGCTTTCACGTGCTACGATGGAGGTAGCGCTCTTCGTCTGAAATCGAGTCCGAATGACGGGACTCCAAATCGTCGGAAATAGTTTATATTTTGCATGACTCTCGCTTTATAGGGATATATGATGCCGTAGCGGTTTTGTTTTTGTCCTAGTCAGTATTTGGGTTCCTTAAGGATATGTCTTGAGCTCCTACAGTGGGGAACCTTAGAAACGACCGTGGTGGCGCTCCATCGTAGGACGTGTCCGCTGTGACTCCCGTATGCGGCACCACGACCATACCGAGTGACAACAAGACATGGCATCTATTAGAACAACGTCTCTCGTTGATGGATATTCTGTGGGGGTGTTAGCTGTGAAATGGAAACATGAACAGCGTGGAGAAGCGGCTATCGTGTATCAGCAGTGTGCATGACTAACCTCGATAAGGCTGATCCAGTCGTCGTCGGGCAGGCCGATGGACGTCAGGGTCAACGTGCTTACCCCGACCCCTTCGATGCCGAGGGCATTAAACGTCGATCCCGGGTACGAATCGAATTCGCCGACAATCTCGCCGTTGATTGATGCCTGTGCGGCGAAGAACAACATTGGTTTGCAAATACGGACGGCAGCTTATTGATGTGCGATATTGTGAAGCAGAAGTTGGAAGTTTTACACCTATCAATCGAAACACTTCTCATTGAAACAGAGGTCGCGGGTAAACCCATCACATCGTCATTCCAGTCAGTTTCTCAGCTTACGCTTCTCGTGCGGAGGTTCCAAGAACAAGTGTTTCTCCAGGTTGATGAAACCAGCATCGCAAAGCCGCAAAAATCCCGTCTCGAACAAGTGTTTCTCCAGGTTGATGAAACCAGCATCGCAAAGCCGCAAAAATCCCGTCTCGACACTTACGAAACGGAATGGGCAGTGCGCCGAGAACATTACGGCTGATATATGTATCGGTTAGCTTTCGAGCGAAGAAGAAACTATTGGTGCTGACAAGGGAAGATATATGTGTGCCCGCCACTTGGTCAGACGAAGACATAATATTTTCTGCTGATAACACCACCCCGTCAACTAACTCAGAAACAATATACGACAGTGTTCAGAGCGCGATGTCTCGCTCTAGTCGAGATTTATCTGGAGGCCTTGGAGATGAATTTAACATTCTTGAAATAAACAAAGGCAGACAACTATGACCGTGCGTCCTCTGCAGAAGACCATAGGGAGAGAGAACCTCCCACAAGTTAGGCGGGAAGTGTTGGCGTGACGAAATTACAGGAACGTGTCGAAAATGACGGTTCAGTGAACCTGTCGAGTACCCACTACGAGCCCGTCCGACCTGTAACTCAATCCATCTCTAACCACTATCGAAAACAAGGGGGCTACAAGCGCAAAGATTTAACGAGATTCCCATATTATGTGTGGGCCTTCTGCAGTGGTTGTACTCTAGCCAGGCGTCAGTACGTGATGGGGGAAGCGCGCGGATCTGACCGGTACTTCCGCAGCAAAAAACCGCCGTAGTAACAGAAACAGGCTGGTATCACCTGTTGTTTTGCTGATAATGCTACAGCAGTGGTATGAAAAAGCGAATGAAACCGTAATTTTGTGAAATCGCATCGGATCTTCGGTACACTGCCTACATCGGGGCAATCCTCGACGGAATCGATGTTGGGCTATGAGCTACAATGCAAAAAATCAAACATTTCACATTTAATACGTTCCATATATCTTCTCAACGCGCAGGCTTACCTCCAGAGTGCGGGAGCGCTCATCTCCCTTCCAGAATGCCACCTGAACCTCCTTGATATCCTGGGGGTTGGAAAACGTGAACTCAATCTCGCACAGGCCACCATCTGGGACAATTTTCTGTGCGCAGGACCACCTAGATTCGATGTCGTCACTGATTCCATCCCGAGATAGAGCCGGTTTGCACCCATCGACATTGCATCCAATGTCGTCGCTGTCTTGGCCAGGGCGTACGTCGTAGGCATTAGCGGACACGCCAACGGTGGTTTTCGTGCTGGCTAGAACATACCCGTTGAAACACGATGAAGTCGGGTTGACGCAGTCGTACTTGGCGTCGCCGCAGGTGAATTCATCGGAGCTCACACAGTCACACTCGCAGCAATCGCCGCCGTCATAACCTGTGATTGGACCACACCATGCCCATGAATAAGCGTAATTGACATGCACACGGCGGCATGTATGGACGCGTATAATATGTGCGATGTACTCTCAACAGGCGTCCAAGGCGAGCACCCCGGCACGTCTGTGTCTCAGCAGTTAGGGGAACGTCTGTCCGTCGATCGTCGTATTTCATTCTCAGTCGGGTATTGTATGTTTGATCGACACCAGAACGGAACACAACCTCGCATTGTGTGTGCTTGAACTGGAGATGAGGGGTCGGCTGAAAGTGGCAAGAGCGAGGAACGTCAACTGAGATAACGACCACCACTTTTACGAGGGGCCGCAAAAGAGAAGTTTCTCGAGGTTGAGACAGTACATGCCCCACCAACAAAAATTGTCTGTACGGACAGCTGTACCATGATGCAGGTCTCTCTTACAAAGGAAGAAATTTCGGTTTTGAACCCAAGTAGAAATTCGTCATTGTCACGAGCCCCATCTGTAAAATGTTCGTTGAAGCACGCAGATAAAGGCAACAGCTCCTGTCCCCTTTCGCGCGCGACAATGTGGTCTCACCGCATGCTTCGTTGTTGTTGTCCGGGAAGCAGAAACCGTCTGATATTCCTTTATCGAAACATGAGGTGCTCGCATCATCGGTGTTCGTGTCATCACCAGAGGTAGGGGTAAAGGTGTCGTCGTCGTCGCCGAAGCAAGGAGCATTGGGGTCGACGCACGTGTAGCCGCCGTGGTATTCCTTGCCACAGGAGAAGTTCGCGGTGCTGACGCAGGTGCACTCGCAGCAATCGCCGCCGTCGTACCCTGGGTCATTGCAAAACAAGAAATCACGAAAATACCAGCGACGACGGGGAGAAGGGCCTGGCGTCAGCCGTAGTATTTGGTTATGTAATCCTACGCTAGGGGCGCAACAGACGTCTCTGAGCTTCGAAGGTGAGGTGCTCAAAATCCCACCACAAACATTTCTTTGAGCTATCATTGAAACAAAACATAAACTAAAACCATATCATGCTGGCGAAGCGATCAACAACATTGAGGAGCTGATCCGATCTAACACTTGTGGCCCAGCAAAGTGAACGCTTCTCCTGGCATGACTCGGTTATTGGACACATTAGTTATCCGTTACTCGTTCTTGTTTCTAATATGTTGCGTTTGGCTATTTCCCCACGTTCATCTGGTTGATGTAATTAACGCGCGGCGCATTGTCGGAGAAACTCTTACATGATTATGCGGACGGTGTCAGTCTCCAGCGACTTATTGATGCCGTAGGGATGTAACTTCTCAAGATGGAATGACCAGGCCACGCAGGTATCGTCCCAGTTCGGGCGTTCGCGCCACATCTAGGTCTACCATGTGGACAATGTTGCCTGACTCGTGACCATCACGTCAATTACCATCGTCAACATCGTGGCCATCATCCTCGCGACCATCTCGTTGTCCTGTCTAAACATCTTGAGCAAAAATATAGTGATCACTTAGGTCAGCTCACCGCATTCCTCGTTGTTGTTGCCAAGATCGCAGTCTCCGTCCGAGAAGAAAGAAGGAACGCAGTTTCCGTTGGTGTCGTGAGTCTCCGATTCCGCGGAATCGTCATCGCCAACGGTGGTTTCGTCGTCGTCGTCATCATCATCAACGCACTCAGCAGAGGGGTCGAGACACGTAAAACCGCCGTTCTCGCCACAAGTGTAGTCTTCGGTGTCAACGCAGGTGCATGAACAGCAGTCACCACCGTCGTAACCTGCGGCCGTTTGAATACAACGCAGGGGGCAACATTTGAGCCCGTCGGACCGTCGGTATCATGGCGTTAGCAAACGAAACATTCATTTAGGTTCGTTCCTCTGTTCAAATTCCAACGATGCGGTGCGGTTCGTGAGTTAGGGGGTTCTGTGAGCCGTAAACCTTGTTGACAAAATTTTCCTACCCCTGTCGTTAGATGTGTTGACGTCAATTGCCATCATCAAACGCGACACGAAACAAAAAAAGAGGGGCTAAATTCTCAGCAAAAACGTTTGGTGGCCCTTCCCAACAGACATTTGATTTCCGGGGAAATCATAACTCTGTACAAGCTCGTAACATCATTAGCTCCCCATCGAATGCGACCCGTACCGCTACGCCAAAAAAGATGTCGTTGAACCTCGATCGTCTGGGCATAGGTCAAATCATCATACATACCCACGCACCGCATTCCTCGTTGTTGTTGATTCCGTCGCAGTCACCGTCTGAATAGTACTGGGGCCAACACGTGATTGGATCTGACTCGGTGGTGCTGTCCGGGTTGGTGGTGACGTCATCGTCGTCGACGCACGAAGCGCTGGGGTCGATGCACGCGAACCCACTAACGCCACACTCGAGGTCTTCCGTGTCAACGCAGGTGCATTCGCAACAGTCGCCACCGTCGTAACCTGATTGACGCCGTCGGAAAAGCGAAATTAGTTTCAGCTGCGATACTTCCCTGTATGAAACCGAAGAGCTAGTCCAGGCCAGATTTTAGAGTAGAGAACCAAAAATGTTTGTTCAAGAACGGCGCGTTAAACACTCCAGGTGTAGTAGAAACATCTTGGACCCGACTTTGGCAGGTATTATTGCATCCCTTCTTGGTCAGGGTCTTACAGTAGCTCAAAAGTGAAGGTTGAAAAATGCTCCGCAAAGCTCTTGACAGGAACAAACTGTCGACGTAGCCTACTGATAACAACAGGACCGCAACGTGAAGCTCACAATGTCGTGTTGACCATTACCGAGAGAGACACCTCGTTGCTAACACAAATAAATAAACACAACACAAGTTTGGAAAGTAGGTAACACAGCGCTTCTATCGCTGCAGAATGCCCCCCCATCCCGTTATCCAAACACTGTAAAACAGTACAAACTCTACACTCTACATAACATATAACTTCGTTGAAACCCCGTACAACAAAACAAAGCATGCCACGACCTTCGTCCACTCAAACCCCGGCCCAGGTGAAAACGAGGACAACAAAAAATAAAATCACTGACATCGAAGTTGACGAATTGGACGATGTTATTTACTTCTCCACCCTCTGGCAAACCCCTTGAAAATTTTACACGAAAAACGAAAAAATTGTCATCAATCAGCAAGCGCTCAATTCCATATCATGTCTGGGAACATGTTGTGGACAATGACATGTAGACATGATCATCGGTAAATAACAAACATGAAAAAAGGGACTTCAATTAACGGTGTTATGACAGATCTATCAAGGTTGCTTCCACCATTTTGATTCAGTTTGTGCGCACCACCACCGAAAGTCTCATGTTGAGGTGAATATACCGGCCTTTGGTGCTGGCGATATATCGTCGTCTTTTGAATGGTATCATCAGTGGAGAACACGGCAGGAAACGACAAGAATCGACGGGCGATTGGAATGATGGATTTTCTGCGCAATACAAGCGGAGGACACAGCCGGTGAGGGCAAGCGACAACGCCTGTAACGCGTTCTAAGATACTGGTAGCTACGGGTCATCCCACGGTAAGGGTCGCAGTTGTATGATTGCGCCAAAAAATCCCCGGGCTATTGAGTTCTCCAGGTGATGAACTGCCGATCAACAAAGAAATGTCACGAGTACATTTTAGTTGTGGATTAAGGCGTAGAAGCTTGGTCGGGTTGTGCGAACGAATGCCTTCGAAGTCATTTTTTGGATGAGAGATTGAGTTCCTCACGTGAGGCGTTCAGGGACTTTCTGATGCTGCAACCGAACCGTGAGACGGCGCTGAAAAAAGCACTTGACGGATACTTTTTTCCTGAACGACAGGGTTTCTCGACCCAAGTCGGAGCAATGGCATTCTCGTTTTTCAAAAGGACTGTTACTTTTTATACCAAGGCGACGGATCTGTTCATCGGGTTGCCCCTATGATATTTCAATAGAATCATGGTTTTTGGAAAGTGTATTCAGCTCTTCACGCGAGGGGGCTCTCAATGTGATGGGTGCACATCTATCGTAGCATGTGTTTGGTCATCGAGGATTGTCCCGGAACCTAAAAAATGTCAAATTGGTACGACAGTACCCTCGACCTAAACAATACGCTTCATCTGTCTAGTAAACCCAACACGAAATAGGTGAGGCTGGCAGCATCAGACACACTCTCAAACTGCATAACTTTTGTTGCCTACGTCGTTTAACTAATGCGACGATAATAGCACGGTATCGCTGGAGTCTCGCGACATTGATCGCAGCCGCATGGGTTACACTCACCTGTGTGCAACTCTAATACACCATCCACACGTAATCGACACAACTTGCCCCCACACCCAATAATGTGGTTTCAATGGTGTTTGAGACTAACATATACTTCGAAGTAATACACGGCGTCACGTCATGGGTGTGTGTAAAGACGCGTGCTACGATAAAAGTATACCGTTTTTTGTCGAAAATACCTCCTGAATACCGGGGCTCCTTGACCTACTAGTGCTAACGTCGAAAATACGCCCCGTTTATTCTTGCCTGACTCTCGTCATGTGCCTCGGCCATGGCATTTTGCATCCGGTGGAAATTCGTTAATTTCCTAAACATTTTTGGGAGAGATTATAAGCTCCCAAATCGAGGAAACCTCAGAAAGAAATAAAGGCAGCGGTGCACCTCTATCGTAGCACGTGTAAAAAAACACTCCTGCTGTGAGATGGAAAACTTTGTCGAAACTCATCTTTTGCCAGCTGTGCTGTGTGATACCCCGATCGCGCGTATTACGGATTGTTTGTATATATATATATATGGGTCGGCGACTCCCCTTGCAACTACAGTGTAGCTATCAGGGTCAACAGGGCGATTTTAGTCAGTCTGTGCGCGGAAACTATAAAACCCGTTTCTGAGGGGCACAAAATCTGACAGCTGTTGAAGGAAATGCATCAGTATATCAAGTAAATCCTGTAAGTCGAATAACCGGCGAGGGAAGAGCGGACTATTTCAGGACGTGGGGGCCTGATTTTTATCAAAAGGGGGGGGGGGGGGGGGCAGCTAAATTTGTGCATTGAAACCATTAATTATTCAAGGGGATAAAACGTACGGCTTTTGAAAGAATGCACAAGTTTAACATGGCAGGGGGGCGGGATGGGCGGGGCAGCTCAATCTATGCGTGAAAACTATGCATCCTTTAAGGGAATAAATGTGACGGTTTCGGAAAGAATGCACCAGTTTACCATGTATAACCTATAAGTCGTACAACCAGCGAGTAGAGGGCGTAGTGTTCGACGGGGTTGGGGGTGGGGAGGGGAGGTGGCGAGGTGCAGGACAAGGGAGGCGGGGAGAAGGTGGGGGGGGGGCGCTTTAGGTCGCATAGATGTAGGGGTTTGCTATACGCGTGCTGCTAGGTATAGGCGATGGTGCGGATGGTGGGGAAGGAGGGGGCATTGGGGCCGCGGTGGGGTGGGAAATGCAGAAGCGGCATGGATGGCTATAAACAAAATAATGAGGTGATATCCAGGGCGTGGAAGCGTTATTACTGTGGCGGGTTTTGATATTAGGTGGGGCGTTTGAGCAAGAGAGACGGAAGAAAAAAAAGAAAAGGAAGAGTGTGTTTGGCGGGGGGGGGGGGGGTTCAAGAGGGTTAGCTCACATATAATATTTAATATACTCCAGCTTTGAGATCAAGGTTTTGGTCGAAACTTATATTTGCATGATTATGTGTGATACGCCGATCGCGTGAATTAATAATCTATGTAGGGGCTTGCTATACGCGCGGGGCTATGTCTAGGCGATGGTGTGGATGGTGGGGAAGGAGGGGGCATTGGGGCCGCGGTGGGGTGGGAATTGCAGCAGCGGCATGGATGGAAAAAAAAAGATAATAAGGTGATATCCAGGGCGTGGAAGCGTTATTACTCTGGCGGGTTTCGATATTAGGTGGGGCGTTTGAGCAAGAGAGAGGGAAGAAAAAAAATAAAAGGAAGAGTGTTGGGGAGGGCGGGGGGGGGGAGCAGGGCGGAAATGAGTTGGAGCCACGGCGTGGATGGGTACAAGGATAATGATATGATATCAGTTGCCTGATAATGTTTACTACTGTGGTAGGTTTTGATTTAAGGTGGGGTGTTCTAACAAGAGGGATCGAGGGGGGGAAGGGGAGCGGGGGCGGGTGGGACGGGACATTTTATTATGTGCGCGGGAACTATAAACCCTTAAAAGAGACGAATTTGACGGTTGTAGCGAGAAGACATCCCAATATATCACCTGCCTGGTACATTTTTATTTTTCTCGAAGGTTTGTTTTTAGATGTAGTATGCAGCTCAGTTTTTTAGTGTACCTGGTAGTAAACAACGTGCTAAAGTTTCATGCATCTTGTTCATAACCAACGAGAAGGCATGAAAAGCATTCGCGTGGGTTTGGGCGATGCCAGGTCGGACGAAGATCCCCAAACAATGCAGAGTTCCCATATGGGTTTCAGTGTTCGTCCATCTGCCGTTGTTTTCTCGAACATTCGGAATTATTGTACATATGAATAATCAAGGTCGACGTTCGCATGCTGCATGTTGCAGGATGTGACCAAAGCGTATACAACAAATTTCAGGAGACGGGGCGCGTTCAAGAAATCGTATTCATTGGCTCACCGCAGTCCTCGGTGTTGTTTTGAAGATCGCACTCTCCGTCAGAGAAATATTCAGGACGGCAAGATGTACTGGTTGTAGAATCCGATTCGGAATCGTCTGATTCGCTTGTAGAATCGGAGGAGGGGTTGCCGTCGAAGCAAGCAGCGGATGGGTCAAGGCAGTTGAACCCACCACACTCGTGCTCTTCGGTGTCGACGCAGGTGCATTCGCAGCAATCGCCACCGTCGTACCCTGATGCATATACAACGGTAAACGAGGTGCATTAGAATACTGTACATGACACCAGAAAACGGTCTGAACGTCTAGGTCCTGTGGCCGTATCTTGTTTTGAGAATGATGTGAGATGTGCAAAATCTCTACAAATAACCAACCCCCGTTTCAATGTTAGTGTTCCGCACGTCTCCGCCTGATCGGGAGCAAAACATTTATTAAAAGCTTCCAAATTCCGAAAAAAAAAATGAAATTGACTTCCCCGCCAAGGCCTGCAAAAAGGGTACACGGAAACTTAATTCTTGAAGAAAATATTTCTTGTTCCCTGCAAAACAAAAAATGATTTAGGACAGGACGGCTCTGTCATTATGTATATACACCAACCTTCACGAATATATACAAATTCTAACAAAAAATGAAAAAATCTGGGATAAGAACGAACGATTGAGTGAGCCTTAAGTGATCAATCTGGATGACTGGTTCTTGTCCGAGAATCGCTCGCTACTCGTACGGGTACTCTTATCGAAGCAGGCTACAAACAGGCATAACGAATATTAGATGACGAACAAAATATCTCGGGAAATAGCCAGAGATAAAATAAAATCTAATTTTTTTATTTTTAATTGACTTCTGGCCTTGTCAAAAATTAATAAGTTTCGGAAAAAAATACACCTCCGTATTTCGACGACAGAACGTTCCTGACAAACACGAAATCAGGGATTTGGTGGAAACAGTTTGGAAAAAATTACCCAGAAGTAAAAAGACTCACCGCAGACCTCGTTGTTGTTTTCACGGTCGCAGTCTCCGTCCGAGTAGTAGAAGGTAAGGCAGTCACCCTCTGTCGTGTCGTTGGTGTCAGAGGCGTCAGTAGATGGGACGACTGTGAGGTCGTCGTCTTCATCGACGCACTCAGCGCTGGGGTCGATGCAATCGAAGCCGTCTATTCCGCAATCTGTGCCCTCGATGCTGACGCAGGTGCACTCGCAGCAATCCCCACCATCGTAGCCTGAAGCAAGAACGGGCGGAGAACGTCGGCAAGGCGAGACAAGTGCGCGCGCCATCGGGTTGGTGTCGCCTACCGCAAGAGAGAATATATAATGTGCGTCATGATAGTTCCCAAACGCTGGGGGCCCGTAAGAAGGTTTAATTCGTTTTATCGGTATCTCAACCTTCGACATGAATACACAATTTTTGCGCGAAAAAATGGCCAAAAGCCACGACGGGTAAGGCGTCCCCTGGGAATAAGTGTTTAAAACAATGTTTTTCTAAAACCTCGAAAGGCTCACGCGAGATGAACACCGAGAACAAGGCATACGGTAAGGCGGTCATTTTTCCGTTTTCAGTTTCGGTGGAACGGGGGTCACTCGCGAGAGTGCATCCCCTTGTCCTTCTTGCGTCATTAAGTTTCCGTGCCGTTATTATATACATCCGAAGTACACAATTTTGTTGTAATGAGGTATTACATGAACACGGAACAGAACGGTATGAGCCAGGCTGCAGCAAAAACCAGCGCCTGACGGTTTTGGTCAGTGAAGTCCAGGGTTACCGTTTGAGTGACTGAAAATAGTGTGGGGTACCCCGCCAGCGCTAGCCTCGTTTCCTACACTGTGGAAGCATCTGATGGGGATCTGTCGATTAACGCATCCTTGATTGGCGGTTGCATTCTGCTCATCATTGTGGAAAGAGAAACGATCCATCCCACGTTAGAGGTGCAGCAGGAAGTTCCAGCGCTTCTACAACATGAAGAGCTCAATACCTCACCCAAAACGCGACGTAAGAAGGCAGTCGTTCGCGCAACCCGACTAAGCTCGTGTGCCTGAGTTCTAAAACAAACGTATACCCCCAAAATTATTAGACTGACCCGTAGTTCCTTGCTTGAAGATCTCAAACGGACGGTATACCGTTTTTCGGCCGAAACGTGCAACCACTATCGTGCGGGATGACCCAAATAAATGTCGCCAAACGAAAAAGATCAGGCCCGACATCTCTACCATGATAAACGGTAGATCACGATGGTCACACAGGCCGGTCGAAAAGGCACAAAAAAAATGTCATCACAACGACAAGATTATGCATTATTTCACCTCGTCACTCGCACTACGATTTAACGGTGCACTCCACGATTTTTTTTCAAGGTTGCTATCACTTCCGTAGCTCAAAACCGTTGCCAAAACCTGACATAAAAAAAAACTTTTCAACTGGGGTCGGACAAAAACCCATGGCCTACGTATTAAGCGAGAATAATGCAACAAAAAAACGATTTTTCGGGAAACTTTGGGTCAAGGAGCCCCGTGATTCAGAAAGCGTTACAGACAAAACGTGCTACCTATATCGTAGCGCGTGCCTCGTAAGAAACCCACCTCCTGCGTACGGGACAAATGTTCGGTTTTCGGATAATATAATGTCGTTGTGCGCACACCCTAGCACAAATTCATGTCTCGCGATAACGGAAACTACAGCAGTTCGTTCTTGTTGCGCACGTCATCTCTGAACTTTTCCACACCTACCCCATACTTTTTTTTCGCGGGTTGTAGACGAGCCATGCTCCAACATTAAACGTCGGTGAAAACGTGTTCATTCTCATCATGCCGTTAGCAGAAACCGGCACTTACCACATGCCTCATAGTTGTTGATTTCGTCGCAGAAAGCGTTCGCGATGAGTTCGGGAACGCAATTCTCGGTTAAATCGCTGGTCGTGCAGACAACGGTGGTTGAAAGAAGAAGCAGTGCGGCGCTCACAGCGGCCACGCCAACGGAATGGCGCCCCTGAACCTTCATGTTTCCAAATTTCGGGGCTGCGGGTTCCTGTACGATCTGCCGGTTTTGCAAAGTGGCCGTCGACGCAAATGTTCATTATTAAGTGCTTATGAACAACGTTTTGATCGAGTACCATGTACGAGCTGCTCAGAGCACAGAGGACACAAGAATGACGAGAGTTGGAACCAGTTGACGTGGCGCAGCTGACCACTTCTAGTCCTCCTCATATAAACCAGGCGTTGTTCCTTTGACATTCATTTTTTCGATGAACACGTGAAGGGGGGGAATTGAGAAAATTTGCAAGCGAAACAAAAGCTATGAAAAAGGTAGATGGAGGCCATCATGAATTTTGTTGTCTGAGAGAGGTACCGTGGCCTTAACCGCGCGTTGCGCGTCAACGCAAAAACCTTGACCTTGTACATATTACCATGTTTCGCGTGCTAGTACAGGTGTCGCACGTTATCCCTGAACGACGCGGCTCCTGAACCCGATATCTCATCAAGGGGTCGATCTTGTTTGGAAACGCGTTTTGTTGTAAATCGAAGCCGCACGATTATCCCTGTGGGGGCTTTACTCTCATCGTGTCGAAACTTCCTTGTTGGGCGTGGCACAACGTTCCTCAACTACTGGACGGGTTACACAAAAACGTACCACTCGAAGCGTAGCATGCGTGAACAGAGTCAAGAGTCGTACCCGTACACAAACTGCCAAGCTTGATAGTAGAGCAGCTCGAGTAAGCAATACGCTATGAAGTTCAAGAAGTAGGGCATATACTGAACGTTTGGGAGATACATGAGAAAAAATCGCAACAAACGGGGGCGGGGCGTGGGGATGATGCTTGTGACCACGGGTTGCCCACAAGGTGGTTGGGAGTAAATGAAACCTCATAAGTGTTGGAGCACGTTGAGCACGCGGGAATGTACGCTAACACAACCAAGTACCTAATTTACAAGTAAATGTTAGTCTAAGTAAAGTTGAGGCGGTCGAAAAGCTTTTCTGGAATGTGTAAAAAGCCTGATTTGGGCCTCAGACGAAAAAGGACATCTTTCGACCCACAAATCCGACTGCTGTATATGGCCAATTCGTATACGGTCGGATACCGGCCGTTTAAAACGGCTCTTTTCGACATGCTAGTGGGGGTATCTTGTAGGCCTTCTTCGTGTACTCTTTCATAATGTATCGCCAGTCGAGTCGATTGTACGGTTTTTGTGCTTTTTCTGGAGGCCGTTGGTGTTGGGAGTTCTATCGTATCGGAGTCGAAAATATGCTGGGAGTTATGTTCCTTGTGCGTTTTCCCCGAGCAACTCATGCTTCGCGTGCGGCGAGCCCTTGTCCGAGCTGATTCCTGGCATTTGATTGAAGTGAAAGCCGCCAAGACTACGTTCGTGTCGTTTCACTAAGCCGAGTGCCTCCATATCTACAGCAGGCGTAACGTAAGTTGGCAGAATGACATCGACACCGCGGGCTGCCGACATCGTTTGATACACGCTGCTGGCAAGCGAAGATAAGAATGCGCAACGGTGCCTGTTGCGGCGATAGGCAGCAGCAGTGATAGCGACCAGGCCAGCGTCGACGCTGTTGTATGATACCGCTGGGTGATATATGGTATATGGGTGTGCGAGCGTGATAGTGTGTGGTTTGTGTTGAAACGAGCAATGCGATGGGTTCAAAAAAACAGGTTATTATAAACATTTTCGACTGTAAATAAGAAAGCCCGACTTGATTTAATAATTTATCATAAGATTGAAAATACACTCCAGCTGCTGTGAGATCGATAATTTTGTCGAAACTCATCTTTGTAAGCTGCGTGTGATACTACGATCGCGCGTATGACGGCTTGTGTGCCCTGATTAAGGCTATAGGTCGGCGACTCCCCTTGCAAGTACAGCAGTGTATATATCAGGGTAAACAGGGTGATGGTGATCAGTCTGTGCGCGGAAGCTGTAAAACCCGTTTTTGAGGGGGACAAAAGCTGACAGCTGTGGATAGAAATGCATCAGTTTGTCAAGTTAATCCTGTAATAAGTCGAGTGTACGGTGAGGGGAGGGCCGATTTTGTAAGGACGTGGGGGCCTGGGTTTGATCAACAGAGGGGGGGGGGGCGCGGGCAGTTCAATCTGTGCGTGGAAACTATAAATCCCATCCTGTAAGTCGTACAACTAGTGAGGAGAGGGCGGAGCGTTCGAGTGGGTGGGGGTGGGGGTGGGGGTGGGGGTGGGGGGGCAGAAAAGGGTTTTGTAACTAACATCGTGAGGTCCCATAAATGTAGGGGTTTGCTGTACGCGTGATGCTAGGTCTAGGCGACGGTGCGGGTGGTGGGGAAGGAAGGGGCGTGGGGGCGCGGCGGGGGCGGGGGGGCTGAATGAAAGCTACGTCATGGATGGCTTAGAAGATAATGACGTGATATCAATTGCGTAGAAGCCTTTGTTACTCTGGCCCATTTCGATTGTAGGTGGGGTGTTTGAACAAAAGGGTGGGAAGAAAAATTCAAGGGGGGGGGGGGGGGGGGGGGGCAAATGAATTGGAGCTACGGTATTGATGGCTACAAAGATAATGAGGTGATATCAGCCGGCTGGTAGTGGTTACTATACTCTCAGGCAGGTTTTGATTTTTGGTGGGGCGTTTGAACAAGAGGGATCGGGGGTGAAAGGAGGGGCGGGCGGGACACTTCAATATATATGTGCGCCATGTCGGAAAAGCCGTTTTCAACTGAGACAAATCCGTCTAAACATATTTTAACCTTTAAGGCCATTTCTTGTGCAGTCGGAATTGTCAGTCGAAAACCGCCTTTTTCGACTGAAGCCCAAATCGGGCATTCTAAGGCAGTCGAAAAAGGGCTTTTTCGACTCAACTTTTTTCTACTGAGAATTACGACTGGCGGGTCCAGTCGAAAAACTCGACTTTTTCGACAGTCGAAACAGTGTTTCACGTGTTTTTTGAACCGATCGCATCGCTTATCCCACCACCAAATACACACCCACACGGCCACACGGCCACACACCCTTACCAAATACCACACTGCAGTATCATACAAGGCGCTGACGCTGGCTTGGCTATCCCAGCTGTTGATTCTCGCAGCAAGTCAGCGTGGCGGAATCCTAGTTTTGCTCGCCGACAGCGGGTATCGCACGACGGCAGCAGCGCGCGGTCTCGATCCAATGCTGCCAGCAACGGCTTCGGCTGCTGTAGCTTTGGCAGCTTTCGGCTGAGTGCAATTCAACGAACGTAGCTTTGGCGGCTTTCGGTCAAGCCCAAAGCCACCAACTCGCTGGGACGAGGGTTCGCCGAGTCGTTGCTCGCGGAGAAAGCTCGAAGCATAGGGCTGCCAACCAATTTTGACTGCTGTACATACAGCAGTACTCCCTCACACCAACCGCCTCTAAGGAGAGCACAAAAACTACTTCGTATAAAATAGACTCGACTGACGATAAGAAGGACCATAAGAATCCCCAGTCGGGAAAAGTTCAGTCGAAAAGGGCAGTTTTCGACTGACGGAATCCGACTGCGTACGAAATGGCCTTAGTCGAATGTCTAACAGTTCGAGTGGAAGCCCCACGTACGTGCATCGTAATCTTCAGAGGCTTCGCACATATCGGAGTCTCCGCCCATATCGGAGTCTTCGCACCCCTGTGTGATCTAACTCTGAGAACGAAAGCAACTGTAAAGACGGCGGCGCACTACTGCTGTGCGAAGAATCCGACGATTACGGAATATAGACTAGTGTAATAGACTAGACATGAAGTGTAATAGACATGACACATGTGCTGTATACTCCGTAAACAATAGGGGAATACCCGTCTTTTGCGACGTCTCTCGCTTTGCCTGCTCTAAATATTCTACATGTAACAAGCGTGCCAGTTGGGGTTCAAGAAAAAAAGGGTAGCCAAACAATGAACCCCTGAACATTGAATGTGGAGTCCCACGCGATGCATGATGACCGACATACTCCAGCGCGCCGTCACCTCTCTAAACCTCCACCGCGATGTTGCTTTGGACGGTGATCAGGCGCGTTCGATCCTCCAGGCGCAAACGGCAATACGCGACATCACTTGAAACGTATATAGCTAGCCCGTTTCAAACATACAACACAACACCGCCTCACCTGAAAAGTAGTACGTGCCAAACGGCAGCACAAATAATAGAACAAGCCGGCCTGGGTGTCTTTTTGTCTCGGCAACTAGCACACGAAGCCCTAGTTTCTTGATGCTGCGGCAGAGGTGCGGCTCTCGTGGTCACGGTCTACGACCAAGTATAGGTAAAAATTGATCTTGCTGACTACAGCTGCCTTGTTTTGTTGAGTCAAAGGCGAAAGTGAGGCGAAGGGCACAATTCTACGCTCTCTATGCTCTAGGCTGCCCTGTACTCTGTTTTCCCTATTTTTACACGTTTTTTCTTAGTGGTCTTCTGTACCGTTTTGCCCCTTTTTATACGTTTTTTCTGGGTGGTCTTCATTGAAACATGACAACTGTTACTCCGAGAACCATGCTTCGTTTGTTAGTCGTGTACGTTTCGTGCAAAACCATCTCTGAGGTCTGCACCTTAGAATGGGAATACAAATATTCACACAAAAAAGCAGTGGGATGGCTGTGATTGGTCCGGTTCGTTTCGCTGATGTTGTTTGTGAAACAACCTCACACAGCTGAGGTTGACAGTCTGGAGGCGTATATTGCATTCGCTCTGTTGGCGTATCAAGTTATCCTCGAGCCTCGTATCGGTCAGTTTTGTAAGTTCGAATCCCCCCGAGTTCATACTCGTAAAAATTCGTGGGGACTTCTTGTGCACACATTTTGACTGCGTAAACCGTGAGAGCGTGAGTTAGCAACAATCGATGAAAACTCGACGAGCAGTAACCCTGAGCGCGATAAAAGTTGAAGGCAAGAACCGGCGGGGAGAAGGGACGACACCTGCGACCATGGCTTGTCCAAAAGCTGGAGAGTAAAAGTGTGAAAAGAAAAAAAATAAATAAATGCCGGTTGCCGCGGTGGCGTACCAGGTTATACTCGAGCGTGGTATAGGTCAGTTACTCAAGTTCGAGCGCCCCCGGGTAAAGACTCGTAAAAATTCGTCGGGGGACTTAGCTTGTGACCCAAGTTGACTTGCGGAAAGCGCGACAGCGTGAGTTAGAAACAACACTCTATGAGAAATCGACGAGAAGTGGGATTGCTGAACCCTATTTGTGATAAAATTAAAGGCAAGGACCGGGGGGGAAAAGAGACGACACCTGTGACCACGGTTTGTCCAGAAATTGGAAAGTAAAAGTAGTGTGCAATAGAACATATATAGTCTATGTAACTGACGCACTTCCTTCCGCAGCTAGTCTAGCTGTCAAATTTTGTCCCCCTCAGAAACGGGTTTTATAGTTTCCGCGCCCAGACTGACTAACATCACCCTGTTGACCCTGATAGCTACGCTGTAGTTGCTAGGGAGTCGCCGACCGATATCCTCAATGAAGACTCACAACCCGTAATACTCGCGATCGGAGTACCACACACAGCAAGTGCGAAGAAAGATGAGTTTTGACAAAATTTTCGATCTCACAGCTGGGGTGTATTTTGATTTTATTAATATATAGTCTAGTCTACATAGGTCTATGTTATAAATAGACGTGACTGATTTTTGTAGAGTTGGTAGAGGTTGTAAACCCTTCATGGCGCGATGCGATGAGGAACAACCCCTCGCAATTGACAATTTTCAGGCACGAGCGTCGTAGCTGCGCTGCAACTTGTCAGATAACCAGCGGGAAGACGGGGCGATCATTGATGTTCGTACGGTGGTTTTCGATTGGATTGCTCTTTTTTCGCTGCATGCCCGCGGGTCGTCACTCTGACAGCACCCCAGACAGCAGGTGCCTTCGTCTATGCTCACTATTAGTCTAGTACCTTGCGGTTAGCACGGTGCAGGCAGCCCAACCGCTGTCGATTGTAGCCGCGAGTTGATAAGTTGGGGGAACGGGGGAATTCTTTGCAGTGGTTGAGTGGATACCCGCGGCCATGTGAATCCAGTCACGGACAGAACCGCGGCACGTGTCGTGGCCACAAATGTGGTTTTTGCCGTTGAAGGGCCATGAGCTGTGGCACATGCCCCGGAAGCCCGCGGATTTTCTCGGTAGCCCGTGGCAACATCCGCGGAAGTTCACGGTAGTTCCAGGGTCATTGCCGCGGACCTCCGCTAAAAAGCGTAACACTCTGTGCCTCCGTGGCATATTGGCGTTGTCTGGTTCCGCCATTAGTAAAAGATTAAAATACACTCCATGTATGTGTGAGATCGAGGATTTTTTCTAAACCCATATCTGCAAGCTGTGCTTGACACTCCGATCGCGCGTGTTACGGGTTGTGTGTCCTCATTAAGGATATATAGGTCGGCGACTCCTCTTGCAACTACAGTGCAGGGATCCTGGTCTATGTTGTTAATCAATCTGTTCGCGGAAACTATAAAACCTGTTTTTGAGGGGGACACAAACTGACAGCTGTGGAGGAAATAGATGCATCAGTTTATCAAGTGAATCCTGTAAGTCGTACAACCAGTGAGGGGGGGCGGAGCGTTCGCGGGGGTGGGGTGTGGAGAGGGGGGGAAAGCGGGGGGGGAGAGGGGGGAGGGGCGGCAGAAAAGGGTTTTTACCCAACATCCTTTATTCAGGACGCATAGATGTAGGGGTTTGCTGTTCGCGTGGTGTTAGATGCAGACTATGGTGCGGGTGTTGGGGAAGGAGGGGGTGTTGGGGGGGCGGGGGAGGGATGAATGAAAGCTACGTCATGGATGACTAGAAAGGTATTGACGGGGTATCAATTGCATATAAGTGTTTGTTACTCTGGCCGATTTCGATTGTAGGTGGGGCGTTTTAACAAAATGGCGGGGAAAGAAATATAGGAGGGGCGGGGGGCGGGGCAAATAAATTGGATCTACGGTATGGACGGCTCGAAAGATAATGAGGTGATATCAGCTGGCTGGTAGTGGTTACTATGTTGCGTTCTCTTCCAGGTGCCATTGATGATGGACGTGATACCCTCTGTTAGGCCAATGCCATCCTTAGCCAGTTCCTAGGGTTTGCTAGTATGACATCTTTCTTTTGTTTTCTTTTTTTTTCTTTTTCTCTTCTATTCTCCTTCCCTTGCTTCCTCTTCTTGTCTTGTCGTTTCTTGTTTGTCTTGTTTTTTTTCTTCTCTTTTCTTGCCTTTTTCGTTTTGTTTCGTTTTTCTCTTTTCTTTCCATTCCTTCATTTATTGTTTTTTGTTTCTTTCCGCTTTTTTTCTTTTCTTTTTATTTCTTTCCTCTTCTATTTTTTATGTTTTCATTTATTTTCTTTGTTTCTTTTCGTCAATTGACTTACGCCTGTCGTGCGTATACGTAGTGATATACCACGTGTGATGTATACGTGGTAGTCTTCCTTGATGGGCAATCGGAATAGTTGGTTTCTCCAAGCGTGATCAATGATACGTATGCACCGGCATGGACCCGGCACATCGTAGACTGACTCCCGATTTCACATTTATATATTTCTGGTAGAGGCATGAATTGCGTCAGCTGTGAAATATGCGTGTACTACCTTGGGTTGTATGTGTTTTTTCCCTGAGGTATTCCTCAGCTCCAGAGTGACTGGAGCCTGTCCCGTGACCACGGACTTGATTATGCGAGTTCATGTGAGAACAACAACAACAACAACAACAACAACAACAACAACAACAACAACAACAACAACTCCTACTACTGCTGTCAGGCAGTTTTTGATTTTAGGTGAGGCGTTTTGAGAAGAGGGATTTAGGCCGAAACGGGGGGGGCGGGCGGGACACTTCGATATGTGCGTAGAAAAAATATATCCCTAAATTGGACAAATCTGGTTCCACAATTATGTCAAGACAATATTATACCGATACGACTAGTCGGGTGAAATCTCAACGAAGTTTGCTTTACTTGCCACCAAACTAGATTTCATTTCCGAACAATCGTGTCTCCTCTCGTCTCGTCTCCTTCCGTCACTCCTTCCGTCACGATTACTCTTTGTAGTACCTGCACGGTGTACATTGTTTTGCGAGGTAATGAGACCGACATGTGGGAGGGAGAGCACGTGTGTTCAAGAGGGATACTGCAACGGCAGCCGCAGTGGTACAGGGCCGTGCTGTGGTTGAAGATAGTTTCCTTGAAATCGAGAGTGGCCCTTTGCCATTCGAGCAAAGTCCTCTGTCAGGTGTTTTGTTCGGCAGCTTCATCAGCTCCTGCTCGCTGCAGTG
The DNA here is from genome assembly GCA_012845835.1 of Undaria pinnatifida. Classification (NCBI taxonomy): domain Eukaryota; class Phaeophyceae; order Laminariales; family Alariaceae; genus Undaria; species Undaria pinnatifida. The sequence continues at coordinate 9,311,790 of JABAKD010000006.1, forward strand.
CGCTTAGACCCGAGCTATCACCTATGTTGTTGTTCTTCTCAAATTTTCTATGTAATTTGTCCGTGGTCACAACACAGGCTCCAGTTGCTTTGGAGTAGACGCATACCATAGGGAAGACTATAAGCAAAAACCAGAAGTAGTTCTCGCACTGCCGGAGTATCAGCGGGGGCATCCGGCTGGGACAGGTCGCGCTATCCTTATTTCATGAACTGAAGATCACGCCAGCTACCGCAGGATTCCGGATGCAATCAAGTTAAATCGACACACGACGTGTATGAGAATACGTGGTAGTGTTGTGGTGTGTCTACGCTTTGTTTTTCCCCATCTACCGGAGGACAGAACAACAAAAAATATAAACGGGTACACGCAAAGTATATACCATAACTGGTGCATGGTATCGATGGAGGTGCGGCCGAAAACGTAAAAACTCACGAACCGAACGCAAGAGGATGTTGTACTTCCGTGCCGACAGGGCAGTCTGTTAATGCCCTTGGCCAGCGTTTTTTTGTTCCCTACAACGGCTGAACGTATCACAACATATACGAAATGCATGACTGTTTTGTCATGCTTTTGCATGATCTATTATATATTACCCCCCCCCCCCCCTCCAAACCCGCTCGCTTTTGATCAAAACCAGGCCCCCACGTCCTTCAAAACTCCGCCCCACCCCCCTCACCGGTTATTCGACTTACAAGATTCACATGATAAAAGGATACATTTCCCTACACAGCTGTCGGATTTTGTCCCCCTCAGAAACGGGTTGTATAGTTTCCGCGCACAGACTGACTAAAATCATCCTGTTGACCCTGATAGCGACACTGTAGTTGTAAGGGGAGTCGCCGACCTATGAGGACACACAACTCGTAATGCGCGCGATCGGAGTATCACACACAGCTTGCAAAGATGAGTTTCGACGAAATCTTCGATCTCACAGCTGGAGTGAATTTTCATTTTTTACAATATTATCCCGGTAGATAACGTTTACGTCAGACGAGCCCCACAGATACCTGCGTGACTGTCAGGTTACGGTGGATACGGACGAACCTACCAAGAAGAACATTCGTATAACCCGCCTAACGCCTGTGATGGTGCATATGTTGCTGTTGTTGTCTCTCTTGTCAAAACTCTAGAGCCCGTGGTCACGCAAAGGTGCAGGAGCCCTAGGAAAATCCGAAAATCAAATGAAATCAAGACCCGTCCGGGCACTACCACGCTTTCCTGTCTAAAACGCACGATACGAAGGATGTCGCACAAGTGAAAAAGTCTCATGTGCAAACTAGACTCACATGGCCGCGGGTATCCACGCAACTACAGCATAGAGTTCCCCCGCTCCCACAACTAACCAACTCGCGGCTACAAACTACAGCGGTTTGGCTGCAAGCACCGTACGAACCGTACGGTAATCGAGAGCACAGACGAACGCGCCTGCTGTGTAAAGTGCTGTCAGAGTGACAACCCGCGGGCATGCAGTGAAACAAGAGCAAGCGAACAAAGAACACCAATACAAACAGCAATGATCGCCCCGCCTTCCCGAGTAATTTGACAGGCTGCAGCGCAGTTACTACGCCCCTGCCTGAAAATTGAAAATCCCAAGAGGTTGTTCCCCATGAATGGTATACAACTCTTCCACCAACTCTAAAAAAATCAGTGACGCAGGTAAAACTGTTGTACTACTGTCTCGTTAAGGAACCCTGAAAAAAAGACGATCGCTGCCGTCGTGTTGATAGTGTGCGTGCTGGTCCTGAGTCTCCGTGTGCCATCCTCGTCCTGTGGTTCTAGATGACCGCCTCATCGCCTTAGCTTACTCGGCCCGCTCCTTCGCACTTGCTCTCGTTGACACTCAATTCCAATCGGTTACCCTTCTCCCCCGTCCCAAAAAAAATAAATGCTCCACGCAGCTTGGGTAAGGGCTACGCGGGGGGGCAAGAAAAAGACTGGAAGGCTCATCTCAAGGAAGATATGTCGGTCTTTATGACGAAATGCGAAGGGTCGCGAAAGGCTGCTCAGAAGGCCGGCAGATGGTTCGACGAGTAGAGGAGGGAGCCGAGTTGTTCATGCGGAATTGGCATGAAACGTATAGACGCAATTCTGGAGATCGACGCGCAAAAGCTGCGGCGGCGCCGTTCACCGTCGGCCTCTCAATGCGGCCGGGCGGGGGGGGTAGGGGGGGAGGGGGCGGGCGGGGGATGGAAAGGGGGGAGGGGGGAGGTGGTGGTGGGGGGGGGGGGGGGGGGGGGGAGGGGGGGGCATCATGCCGAAGAGAGTGGGTCTGCGTTTGTTTATCGTCTCAAAAGGGGGGAGAGGGGGGGGGGGGGGGGTGAGGGGGAGCATCATGCCGAATAGAGTGAGTCTGCGTGTGTTCATCGTCTTTCATTTGGTGGGCCTTCTAATGGCCGTCACAAGATCGCGTATAACCGCCCTCACTTCATCGCCATGTTGCGATCTCTCCCCAATGCTGTTGATGATGCACTTGATACAAACAAAAAAGTAAAATAATATTAATACAAAAGATTAATGTCAAACTAGCAGACCCTTGAAACTGGCGAAGGATGGCATTGGGTCAACAGAGGGTATCACGTCCATCATCAATGGCACCTGGGAGAGAACACAACATAGGAACCACTACCAGCCAGCTGATATCACCGCATTATCTTTCTAGTATCCATACCGTAGATCCAATTTTGCCCCCCCCCCCCCTCCGCCCCCCCTATAATATTTCTTTCCCCGCCCTTTTGTTCAAACGCCCCACCTACAATCGATAAATCGGCCAGAGTATCAAACACTTCCATGCAATTGATATCACGTCAATATCTCTCTAGTCATCCATGACGCGGCTTAAATTCATCCCTCCCCCGCCCCCCCAACACCCCCTCCTCCCTCACCACCCGCACCATAGTCTGCATCTAGCACCACGCGTACAGCAAACCCATACATCTATGCGTCCTGAAGATGTTGGGTAAAAACCCTTTTCTGCCCCCCTCCCCCCCCCTCCCCCCCCCCCGCTTTCCCCCCCTCTCCCCACCTCCACCCCCTCGAACGCTCTGCCATCTTCACACTGGTTGTACGATTTTCGGGATAAAATTAAAAGTGTCCACGCACAAAATGAGCTGCCCCCCCCCTCCCTCCCCCTCTTGATCAAACCCATGCCCATGGTCCTTCCAAAATCCGCTCTCCCCTCACTGGTTGTACGAGTTACAGGATTCACTTGATAAACTGATGCATCTCCTCCGCAGCTGTCAGTTTTTGTCCCCCTCAAAAACAGGTGTTATAGTTTCCGCGCACAGATTGATTAACAACACCCTGTAGACCCGGATTCATACTCTGATGTAGTTGCAAGAGGAGTCGCCGACCTATATCCTTAATGAGGACACACAACCCGTAACACGCGCGATCGGAGTGTCAAGCACAGCTTGCAGATATGGGTTTAGAAAAAATCCTCGATCGCACACATACATGGAGTGTATTTAATTTTCTACTTTTGGCGGAACCAGACAACGCCAATATGCCACGGAGGCACAGAGTGTTATGCTTTTTAGCGGAGGTCCGCGGCAATGACCCTGGAACTCCCGTGAACTTCCGCGGGTCATGCCACGGGCTATCGAGAAAATCCGCGGGCTTCCGCGGCATGTGCCACAGCTCATGGCCCTTCCACGGCAAAAACCACACTTGTGGCCACGACACGTGCCGCGGTTCTGTCCGTGACTGGTGTTGGACGTACTCACTCCATTGTCAGATTGCTAACAAGAATCCGTCGAAAAGATGGATCGGAGAATTTTGGGGGTTTCGTATATGTGTGGGATGGATCTCCACAACGGGATTTTGTGTTGTGGGTTTTTTTGTGCACGAATAATATCACTCCATTTTCGACTCTATATTTGCCTCTCCTTGTGTCTTCTCTGTGTCTCTTCTACGGCTACCACGCCAAGGGCTACCACGCCCCATCTATATTGCAAGGGCTATCACGCCTTCACCACTGCACGGCTACCACGCCTGTGTATTTACATCCCGGCTATCACGCCACAGCACCGAGTTCCATTTCCGGGTTATCACACCTGAGCTATCACGCTTCACCACACACGTACCGGGTAAATCGGGTTATCACACCCGCCTTAGTTAGTAGTTTGTAGTTTATCGATCACCGGCTATTACGCCACCTTTCTCCTCCACCTACACCACCACCGGGGCGCCACACGTACCAACTTACTCCACACGCTAGCGTCAACGATCTTCAACGAACGAGTGGGTTGTGCGTTGCTAAGCGCCAATGAGGAGAACCGACACAAGACCTTCGTCGGGGGAAAGGTTGAGCACCCCTCCCGGCGGAGTAGGCAACGGGGGAGAGGGACGCGAGTCCTCCTCCGCCAATGCACAACACCATGAAGGAGACGGACGCGAGTCCTTCCCCGCCAATGAACAACATCATGACACAACAGCAGCGGCAGCTCCATCAGCAACTTCATCGAACATGATCGCGGACCTAACCAACGCCCTTCGCCAAGTACTGCAGATGACAAACGAGAGAGGGCCAACCGCCCCAACAGCAGGCACGTACGAGTCTAGACCCATAGAAATCCGTCAAAAAAAATGAAATGCTTGCTTGGTCTGGAAAGTGTGAGAGCGGGCAAAGTGTTGGATCAGCTTTCCGTGTTTTCCGAGGTTCTGTTCTTTCCTTGGTCTCGGCTGAAGGGTTGCTGGACGTATTGAGGGGAGAATCGATACCAGTGGGGGTTCCGGATGTAGACCTGTCACGACTCAGGAGTTACTTTGGGATGGAGAGAGTAGATAAGTCGCTCAAGCTATGGTAACAACTTATTGCAAAAATCACAGCCCAACCAGTCCAAGAAATGATTTTTGCTGCCGGGTCACCCCAAGAAGCGTGGAGGGTGTTTGAGTCTCACTACGCTGTCAAGAGTGAACATGAGAGGGAGATAGTAGAGGATGAGTGGAACGAACTGAGGCAGAAGGAGGGAGAGAGCATCATGTCATTTTACGGTAGGGCAAAGGCCATTAGGATGAAGCTAGAATCATACGGAGATAAGCGACCAGACGCATCTATGTGCAAACATATTGCCCGTAGAATGCTACCATCTTTTAAGCTCTGTAGTGACCACGTGCTTCTCCTTCCCGATCTTTCGAGTCGTACCATGGAAGATTTGCTCAGGAGAGCTGCCCACGAGCTGGAGCGCAATGGGAGATCAGGAGAAGAGAGAGAGGAGACAAGGCATGCCCTCACCGCAGCCGGCGTAGGTCGGGGCGACCGGGGTGGGAGGAATGCTGGTGATCGGGGGTATGGGGAGCGCGAACGAACGTACAGCTACTGCGCGCTCCACGGCGAGGGGCAAGGCCACAACACCCCCAAATGCATCGTCATGCGTCGAGAATTCGACAGATACTACGGTGATTTCCACGAATACCTGCAGTCGCGGGGACTCGGGCCGTACGCCGGACGCGGAGGAGGGCGCGGGGCGGAAGGTAAATATCGACAGCAACCGTACTCAAACGACTCGGGTGCGCGTTGGAGTCGGGGCCACCCGCCGGAGCAGCAGAGAACGCCGCCGCCAGGACACGGACCCGGGCCTGGGGGGTATGCGAACACCTACCATCAACCGTACCCCAACGACTCAGGTGCGCGTTGGAGTCGGGGCCACCCGCCGGAGCAGCAGAGAACGCCGCCGCCAGGACACGGACCCGGGCCTGGCGGCAATGCTAACACCTTCCCCGGGCCTGGCGGATATGCTAACACCTTCCCCGGAGGACGTGGTCACGACCGCCATCATCATTCCGGCGGGCGCAGCCGAGGCAGGGGCGAGGGCTTCGGACAGGTGCCACCATCTAATTACCCGTCTAATTCGCCGCCGAATTTTGCGCCTAATTTACCGCCTGGAAAATCCCCCAACGCACCGAGGTACGCATTTGCGGCCGATTATCCCTACGAAAACGAATACATGGAATACTCGGGGTGGGGGGAACCAGCGGGGCACTGGTCATCACCACCACCGACAGCGGAGTTGGGGACTCCCGAGCAGCAGCAACAGCACCAACAACACCAAGAACAGCAAGAGGGCACGCCTCCTGCCACGTCTACCTCTGCTACTGCAACTCTCTCTTCTCCGGCTCCCGGCGCAGCTCAAGCCAGCGGAGCTCCTCTGCAGCTTTTCATCGCACGTAGTGTGCAAATAGGCAAGTCTGAGTCTGGTGATTCTGTTGCTGTAGATCGTGATGGTGTGGTGCGTGGTAGCGTTGTAGGACGTGTTGAGCCAGCGTTGATTACACGTGTTGCTAGCGCCCTTCGGTGTACCCCGGGGCAACCTAGGCCGTATGGTAGCGAGGAATGGGATGCGGACTCGGGAGCTAGTGCGATGATGTCCAACAATAAAGAGGGCATGTACAACATTCGCTACCCTACAGACCAATACATACAGATTGGAGATTCAGGGTTGATTAGAGTCGAGGCAATCGGGGACGTCAATTTAGTGTTTCACCAACTGGATGAACACGGAAACCCGGAGGACGTTGTGGCGTGTGTGCAAGATGTGATATATACTCCGTGGCTTGGCTTTAACCTTTTCTCGATTTGGAAGGTGGCTCATAAAAACTCCTGTTCTGTAAACCCCACAGGTACACAAGCGGGAAGGCTCCGCTTCATTCGGGGATCGGCGAACGACTCCCTCTACGCCACCCGACTACCCCCTTCTCTACCCCCTTCTCCGTTGCCAGTGGATGTAGCGAATCAGAGTGCCCCCGAGTCTTCCGCTTGCAACCCACCGATGCCAGTTGGCGCAGTTGGTTCAGTTAGTGCTTCGCGTGAGAGTGCATTCGTGTCTGCTGCCTGCATATCCCCCACGGTTCCTCTTAGTGAAAACAACCTCGTACAACCTTCGAGCGTTGTGATGGCTTGTCCCATGGAGTTGGAGCTTGAGCTTGAGACTGCTTTATCCCACCCCACTCCGTGTGATTCAAGTACGGCATGGATTTATCGACCCCAGAGCATTTCTGACGAGAAGACCGAGGCGTATGCCGTAGAATGGGACATTTTCGACCGTATGATGCAGGATAGAGAAAGTGAAGAGTGTGCACTTGCCATTTTGGGCCCCGGGAAAAATCCTTTCCACGTTGGCAACGATCGCAAGCGAGTCGATATTAACGTGTTCCATGACCGCGCCGGCCACCTGTCTGAACCTATTTTGAGGGAATCTGCTCGGCAGCGAGGGATCACCCTCACCGGACGGATGGAACCCTGCACTACGTGTATATCGGCGAGGGGGACGAGAGCGGGCGTGCCGAAGCGAAGCGAGGGACGAGCGGGGAAGGCGCCTGGCGATCTCCTACATATCGACATGTGCGGACCATACACCACCACCATAGGCGGCAACCACTACATGTTCTATGCTGTCGATGCTGCAACGGGCTACATCGCGAACTACGCCCTGCGTCGCAAGTCTGACGCCGTAGCCGTCTTCCGGCGGTGTATCGTCGACCTAGCCCACAAAGCGGGGACGAGGATACGGAGTGTCCGTGGCGACTGCGATTCGCTCTGGACCAGCAAGGACTTCCGTGACTTCTGCTCCACCATGGGAATCGCCGTGCAGTACTCCCCCCCCGGAGCGCAGCAATACAATGGGGTAGTGGAGAATGCAATCCAGCGTTGCAACAAAATTGCCATGGCATCTCGCCCCGCCGCGGAGCGACGCTTGGGGCCGGGGGGGTTCTCGTGTGTTCGCGGCCTGGATGCTCGCGGGGACAAGCTCTGGGCGGAATCGGCGAAGGATGCCGCGCAGAAGCTCAACCAGGCTGCTTCCCCTTCAAATCCCAGTCGCGCGTCGCCGCAGGAGCTGTTCATCGGCAAGAAGAGTGCTTTCTTGGTGGTGCCGTTTTTTCAGTACGAATTCATGTACCGGGAGAGGAGGTCGAAACTGGACGACAAGGCCGTGCCGTGCTACTTTCTAAACGCGGGCGACAACCATGCCGACTGCTGTGTGAAGGTACTCAGGGATGACACAGGGCGCGTATGCTACTCTAGCAACGTTACATGGGCGCCGCTGCCACAGTCAGGGGGGGGGGGGTTCAGTACTGCCCCTTCCGCGCCAGCACCGCCCACGCCGCCGGGGGTGTCATTCGAGATTGCCTCGACGCCGCCCGCCGCTGCAGGTCCGCCGCCCGCGCACTCACCCAGCGCTCACACCTCGACGCCGCCCGCCGCTGCAGGTCCGCCGCCCGCGCACTCACCCAGCGCTCACACCTCGCCGCCACCCGGACCGACTGCTATGCCGCCCTCCGCTGCCGGTCCGCCGCCCGCGCACTCACCCAGCGCTCACACCTCGCCGCCACCCGGACCGACTGCTATGCCGCCCTCCGCTGCCGGTCCGCCGCCCGCGCACTCACCCAGCGCTCACACCTCGCCGCCACCCGGACCGACTGCTATGCCGCCCGCCGCTGCCGGTCCGGCGCCCGCACACTCACCCAGCGCTCACACCACTTGCTCGAACCCGCCTGCTACTGCTGGTACACCGCCTGCAGCAGCCACCTGGCCGCCACCACCGCTGCGATCGTCATCACCGCCGTCCGCGCACTCACCCAGCGCTCACACCTCGCCGCCACCCGGACCGACTGCTATGCCGCCCTCCGCTGCCGGTCCGCCGCCCGCGCACTCACCCAGCGCTCACACCTCGCCGCCGCCCGGACCGTCTGCTATTTCGTCCGCTGTTGCCGGTCCGCCCCCTGCGCACTCGCCCAGCGCTCTCACACCGCCTGCCGTATGTTCGCCGACGCCGGAGTGGTCTCCCTCTTCCATCGAGGACGCCGGCTCGACGACATCGTCATCGCCATCACCGGCGGCGACACCGGCCCCGCGGACGTACAGAAGGAGGCAGCCGCCGCCGGTCGCCGCGGGATATTCTTCGCCGCTCACCCCACATGCAACGAGGATGCTGGGCGAGAGGGGCGACGAGCGCGTGCCGGGAAGGACCAGATCGGAGGGCCGTCAGCTTTCGGGCGTGCCGGAAGAAGCGGTATCTACGCCGCTGCCGGAGGCGACGTCGTTCGACCACGGGGTAGGACTCCTATCTCATGCGGGGGAGGATGTGCTGCTGTCGCTGCTGGCCAACCGGCGGGCCCTGAACGCGAAACGGATGCTCCTGCAGGGGCACGGGTCTGGTGAGCTGGGGGGCGGAGGCAAGCAGCATGCGGGGTCGGGGGGCGTGGAGGAGAGCAAAGGTGCGCCGCCATACGACACCACGGGCGGGGGGGGGAGCGGGGGTAACTATTGGTCGCTTGAGCCGTCGGGACGGGGAGTGCCGCTCGGGCTTGTGTCGCGACTCGCCACGCGGGAGGATGTCGACGCAGCTCTTCGCGAGATGCGCCCCCCTCACCTGCGGCCCGACATGCCCCTCTGCCACGCCAAGGACCTCCGCGTACCAAAGACGTTCAGGGAGGCACGTGACGGTGAGCATGGCGCACAGTTCATGGACGCGGCTAAGCGTGAAGTGTTCGGTTTGCTTGAAGCAGGCACGTTTGAAATTGTTGACGAGTAGCAACGAATAGCCAACGTGATTAGTAGCAAGCTCATTTTTGATTGGAAGGTTGATCAATTTGGTTGGCCTACGAAAGCGAAGGCGAGACTTGTAGCTAGGGGTGACATGCAGAGAGAGTACATTGACTTTGGAGAATTGTACGCGCCTACTGTTGCATCGTCCAGTGTCCGTTTGTTGGCTGCGTTGGCGTGTGAAAATGACCTAGAGTTGTGCCATTTCGATATAGACCAGGCTTTTGTGAGGGCAGATCTTGCCGAGGATGTCTATATGCGATTGCCAGAAGGGTGTGGTTCATTGACAGGGAAGGTTGTGAAGCTGAGCAAGAGTCTTTATGGTTTGAGACAGGCGTCTAGACAGTGGTATGCATTACTGAGGAAATGTCTTTTGGATTTGGGGTTTGTGCAATGCTTGGCCGATTCGTGTGTTTTTCGTTTGGTTGAAATGGGGGAAGTAGTGATGCACCTAGTGGTGCATGTTGATGATATCTTTGCCGTGGGAAAGAAGGAAAGGTGTGATCAGTTCGGGAAGGATCTCGGACGTCTTGTTCCAGTTAAGTCATTGGGCGAGTTCAAGTGGTACTCGGGGTGCTATTACGAGAGAGACAGGGAGGCAGGGAGGTTGACTATTTCGCAACAGACGTACACGGAAGAATTGGGAGAGAAGTATGGTGTGGAATGGGGCAACGCAATTCCGATTCCTACAACTTGGAGGCTTTGGGATTTTGATGTTGACGAGCCAAATGTTCTGTTTCCTTTCCGAGAGTTGATCGGTGCGCTTTTGTGGATTGCGTTGTTGACCAGGCCGGATATCGCGAATTCAGTGAGGGCAGTAGCAAGGTATTGCAGTGCGCCGAAGCTGATCCACTGGAAAGCGGCACGTAGTATACTAGGATATGCAATGAGGACGAGTTCTTTTAGGATTTCCTTTCAGAAGGGGACGTTGACGGGGATTAGTTTGATTTCGTTCGCAGATGCCGACTATGCTTCGCGCAGTACGGACAGGAGAAGCGTGTCCGGGGGGGTAGTGATGTGTGCGGGGGGACCTGTTTCGTGGTACTCCAAGACGCAGAAGTGTGTGACTCTCTCGACTACTCAGGCGGAGTATGTTGCTATGTCGGACATGGGGAAGGAGATTTTATTTTTGAGGCAGGTTTGGTGTTTTATGTTGCCGAAGGCAAGGATGCCGTGTATTGCCATGTTTGAGGATAACGAGGGTGCCATCCAAATCGCAAAGCACCCGATTTCGAACTCGAACTCGAAGCACATTGACGTGAGGCATCACTTTTTGAGGGAACTGGTAGAAAGGAAGGAGGTCGAAATTATCCACGTAGCGTCGCAGTACCAGCATGCTGACTTCCTCACCAAGGCGTTACCTGAAAGGGAGTTTGAATTTCACCGGGGGATAGTGATGAATTTGACGTGATTTCTCTATCGGATAGTATTTGATTTTCTGACTTTCTATTTCTTACTTGTTTCTTTGTTTTGTTTTCTGATGTATCTTTATGAGGGTTAAAGGACTTGCATTCAAATTGATCGATGGAAAATACTGAATAGTGTTTGAGTTTTAATGGTCATGGATGTGATGAGAACGGATCTGAGTGTTTTTGCATATGCAACATTTTTTTTTTTTGGACATGAGTAAGGAAAAACTCTGCAGTATTTTAGTATCTGGGAATGTACGTTTTAAAAGGGTAATCTGGATAAATCACGACAATGTTGCGAGTAGGGGGGCTGTTGGACGTACTCACTCCATTGTCAGATTGCTAACAAGAATCCGTCGAAAAGATGGATCGGAGAATTTTGGGGGTTTCGTATATGTGTGGGATGGATCTCCACAACGGGATTTTGTGTTGTGGGTTTTTATGTGCACGAATAATATCACTCCATTTTCGACTCTATATTTGCCTCTCCTTGTGTCTTCTCTGTGTCTCTTCTACGGCTACCACGCCAAGGGCTACCACGCCCCATCTATATTGCAAGGGCTATCACGCCTTCACCACTGCACGGCTACCACGCCTGTGTATTTACATCCCGGCTATCACGCCACAGCACCGAGTTCCATTTCCGGGTTATCACACCTGAGCTATCACGCTTCACCACACACGTACCGGGTAAATCGGGTTATCACACCCGCCTTAGTTAGTAGTTTGTAGTTTATCGATCACCGGCTATTACGCCACCTTTCTCCTCCACCTACACCACCACCGGGGCGCCACACGTACCAACTTACTCCACAACTGGATTCACATGGCCGCGGGTATCCACTCAACCACTGCAAAGAATTCCCCCGTTCCCCCAACTAATCAACTCGCGGCTACTGCCTGCACCGTGCTAACCGCAAGGTACTAGTGAGCATAGACGAACGCACCTGCTGTCTGGGATGCTGTCTGAGTGACGACCCGCGGGCATGCTGTGAAAAAAGCGCAATCCAATCGAAACCACCGTACGAACATCAATGATCGCCCCGTCTTCCCCCGGGTTATCTGACAAGTTGCAGCGCAGCTACGACGCTCGTGCCTGAAAATTGTAAATTGCGAGGGGTCGTTCATCATCGCATCGCGCCATGAAGGGTTTACAACCTCTACCAACTCTACAAAAATCAGTCACGTCTATTTATAACATAGACTATATAGACTATACTATATATTAATATAATCAAAATACACCCCAGCTGTGAGATCGAAAATCTTGTCAAAACTCATCTTTCTTCGCACTTGCTGTGTGTGGTACTCCGATCGCGAGTATTAGGGGTTGTGTGTCTTCATCAAGGATATCGGTCGGCGACTCCCCTTGCAACTACAGCGCAGCTATCAGGGTCAACAGGGTGATGTTAGTCAGTCTGGGCGCGGAAACTATATAACCCGTTTCTGAGGGGGACAAAATTTGACAGCTGTGGGAGGAAGTGCATCAGTTACATAGTCTATACATGCTCTATTGCAAACTCCTACTTTCCAATTTCTGGACAAATCGTCGTCACAGGTGTCGTCTCTTTCCCCCCCCGGTCCTTGCCTTTAATTTTATCACAAATAGGGTTCGGCAATCCCACTTCTCGTCGATTTCTAACAGAGTGTTGTTTCTAACTCACGCTGTCGCGCTTTCCGCAAGTCAACTTGGGTCACAAGCTGAAGTCCCCCGACGAATTTATACGAGGCTTTACCCGGGGGCGCTCGAACTTGAGTAACTGACCTATACCACGCTCGAGTAAAACATGGTACGCCACCGCGGCAACCGGCATTTTATTTTTTCATGTTCACACTTTTACTCTCCAGCTTTTGGACAAGCCGTGGTCGCAAGTGTCGTCCCTTCTCCCCGCCGGTTCTTGCCTTCAATCTTGTAATCCTACTGCTCGTCGAATTTTCATCGATTGTTGCCAACTCACGCTCTCACGGTTTACGCACATCAGTGACATTCAAAATCTGTGCACAAGAAGAAGTCCCCACGAATTTTTACGAGTATGAACTCGGGGGGATTCGAACTTACAAAACTGACCGATACGAGGATCGAGGATAACTTGATACGCCAACAGAGCGAATAGAATATACGCCTCCAGACTGTCAACCTCAGCTGTGTGAGGTTGTTTCACAACCATCATCAGCGAAACGAACCGGACCAATCACAGCCATCCCCCTGCTTTTTTGTGTGAATATTTGCATTCTCATTCTAAGGTGCAGACTTCGGAGATGGTTTTGCACGAAACGTCACGACTAACAAACGAAGCATGGTTCTCGGAGTAACAGTTGTCATGTTTCAATGAAGGTTTCAATGAAGACCACCCAGAAAAAACGTATAAAAAGGGGCAAAACGGTACAGAACACCACTAAGAAAAAACGTGTAAAAATAGGGAAAAAAGAGTACAGGGCAGCCTAGAGCATAGAGAGCGTAGAATTGTGCCCTTCGCCTCACTTTCGCCTTTGACTCAACACAACAAGGCAGCTGTACTCAGCAAGATCAATTATTACCTGTACTTGGTCGTAGACCGTGACCACGAGAGCCGGACCTCTGCCGCAGCATCAAGAAACTAAGGCTTCGTGTGCTAGTTGCCGAAACAAAAAGACACCCAGGCCGGCTTGTTCTATTTGTGCTGCCGTTTTGCACGTACTACTTTTCAGGTGAGGCGGTGTTGTGTTGTATGTTTGAAACGGGCTAGCTTTATACGTTTCAAGTGATGTCGCGTTTTGCCGATTGCGTCTGGAGGATCGAACGCGCCTGATCACCGTCCAAATCAACATCGCGGTGGAGGTCTAGAGAGGTGACGGCGCGCTGGAGTATGTCGGTCATCATGCATCGCGTGGGACTCCACATTCTGTGTTCAGGGGTTCATTGTTCGGCTACCCTGCTTTTCGTGAACCCCAACGGTCACGCTTGTTACATGTAGAATGTTTAGAGCAGGCAATGCGAGAGACGTCGCAAAAGACGGGTATTCCCCAATTGTTTACGGAGTATACAGCACATGTGTCATGTCTATTACACTTCATGTCTAGTCTACTACACTAGTCTATATTCCGTAATCGTCGGACAGTTGCGAATTCTTCGCACAGCAGTAGTAGTGCGCCGCCGTCTTTACAGTTGCTTTCGTTATCTCGGAATTTGATCGCACAGGGGTGCGAAGACTCCGATATATATGGGCGTGGACTCCGATATGCGCGAAGCCTCTGAAGATTACCATGCACGTACGTGGGGCTTCCACTCAAAATGTTAGACATACGACTAAGGCCATTTCGTACGCAGTCGGATTCCGCCAGTCGAAAACTGCCGTTTTCGACTGGACTTTTTTAGACTGGGGATTCTTATGGTCCTTCTTCTTATCGTCGATCGAGGCTATTTTATACGAAGTAGTTTTTGTGCTCTCCTTAGAGGCGGTTGGTGTGAGGGAGTACTGCTGTATGTACAGCAGTCAAAATTGGTTGGCAGCCCTGTGCTTCGACCTTTCTCCGCGAGCAACGACTCGGCGAACCCTCGTCCCAGCGAGTTGGTGGCTTTGGGCTAAACCGAAAGCCGCCAAAGCTACGTTCGTAAAATTGCACTCAGCCGAAAGCTGCCAAAGCTACAGCAGCCGCAGCCGTTGTTGGCAGCACTGAATCGAGACCGTGCGCTGTTCAGCCGTCGTGCGATACCCGCTGCTGGCGAGCTAAACTAGGAATCCGCCACGCTGACTTGCTGCGAGAAGCAACAGCTGGGATAGCCAAGCCAGCGTCAGCGCCTTGTATGATACTGCTGTGTGGTACTTGGTAAGGGTGTGTGGCCGTGTGGCCGTGTGGGTGTGTGTTTGGTGGTGGAATAAGCGATGCGATCGGTTCAAAAAACACGTGAAACACTGTTTCGACTGTCGAAAAAGTCGAGTTTTTCGACTGGACCCGCCAGTCGTAATTCTCAGTAGAAAAAAGTTGAGTCGAAAAAGCCCTATTTCGACTGCTTAAGAAAGCCCGATTTGGGCTTCAGTACTCGATTTCGAAAAAGGCCGTTTTCGACTGACAAGTCCGACTGAATAAGAAATGGTCTTAAAGGTTAAAATATGTTCAGACGGATTTTCCCAGTCGAAAACGGCTTTCCCGACATGGCGCACATATTGAAGTGTCCCGGCCGCCCCGCCTTTCACCCCCGATCCCTCTTGTTCAAACGCCCCAACAAAAATCAAAACCTGCCTGAGAGTAGTAACCACTACCAGCCGGCTGATATCACCTCATTATCTTTCTAGCCATCAATACCGTAGCTCCAATTCATTTGCCCCCCCCCCCCCTTGAATTTTTGTTCCCACCCTTTTGTGCAAACACTCCACCTACAATCGAAATGGGCCAGAGTAACAAAGGCTTCAACGCAATTGATATCACGTCATTATCTTTTAAGCCATCCATGACGTAGCTTTCATTCACCCCCCCCCGCCCCCACCCCACCCCCACGGCCCCTCCTTCCCCACCACCCGCACCGTCGTGTAGACCTAGCATCACGCGTACAGCAAACCCCCACATTTATGGGACCTCACGATGTTGGTTACAAAACCCTTTTCTGCCCCCCCACCCCCACCCCCACCCACTCGAACGCTCCGCCCTCTCCTCACTAGTTGTACGACTTACAGGATGGGATTTATAGTTTCCACGCACACATTGAACTGCCCCCCCCCCCCCCCCCCCCCTCTGTTGATCAAACCCAGGCCCCCACGTCCTTACAAAATCGGCCCTCCCCTCACCGTACACTCGACTTACAGGATTCACTTGACAAACTGATGCATTTCTATCCACAGCTGTCAGCTTTTGTCCCCCTCAAAAACGGGTTTTACAGCTTCCGCGCACAGACTGATCAACATCATCACCCTGTTTACCCTGATATATACACTGCTGTACTTGCAAGGGGAGTCGCCGACCTATAACCTTAATCAGGGCACACAAGCCGTCATACGCGCGATCGTAGTATCACACGCAGGTTGCAAAGATGAGTTTCGACAAAATTATCGATCTCACAGCTAGCTGGAGTGTATTTTCAATCTTATGATAAATTATTAAATCAAGTCGGGCTTTCTTATTTACAGTCGAATTTTTTTACAACATGTTTTTGTAACCCGTCGTATTGCCCGTCTCACCACAAAGCACACACTAACACGCCCGCACGCCCATATACCATATATCACCCACAACAGCGTCGACGCTGGCCTGGTCGCTACCACTGCTGCTGCCTATCGCCGCAACAGGCACCGTTGCGCATTCTTATCTTCGCTTGCCAGCAGCGTGTATCAAACGATGTCGGCAGCCCGCGGTGTCGATGTCATTTTGCCAACTTACGTTACGCCTGCTGTAGATATGGAGGCACTCGGCTTAGTGAAACGACACGAACGTAGTCTTGGCGGATTTCACTTCAATCGAATGCCAGTAATCAGCTCGGACAAGGGCTTGCCGCGCGCGAAGCTCGCGGTGCTTGGGGAAATCGCACGAAGCACAGAACTTCCAGCGTATTTTCGACTCCGATACGATAGAACACCAAAACACCAACGGCCTCCAAAAAGAGCACAAAAACCGTACAATCGACTCGACTGGCGATATACATAATGAAATATTAAGAAGAAGGGTCGCAAGATACCCCCACTAGAATGTCGAAAAGACCCATATTTAACTGCCGGTATCCGACCGTGTACCAGTTGGCCATATGCAGTCGGATTTGTGGGTCGAAAGATGTCTTTTTTCGTCTGAGGCCCACATCGGGCTTTTTACACATTCCAGAAAAGCTTTTCGAGCGACTGAACTTTACTTCGACTAACGTTTACTTGTAAATCAAGTACTTGGTTGTGTTAGCGTACATTCCCGCGTGCTCAACGTGCTCAACATTTATGAGGTTTCATTTACTTCCAACCACCTTGTGGGCAAGCCGTGGTCACAAGCATCACCCCCCCGCCCCGCCCCCGTTCGTTGCGATTTTTTCATATATATATATATCTCCCAAACGTTCAGTATATGTCCTACTTCTTGAACTTCATAGCGTATTGCTTACTCGAGCTGTTCTACTATCAAGCTTGGCAGTTTGTGTACGGGAACGACTCTTGACTCTGTTCACGCATGCTACGCTTCGAGTGGTGCACGTTTTTGTGTAACCCGTCAAATAGTTGAGGAACGTTGTGCCACGCCCAACAAGGAAGTTCAGATACGATGAGAGTAAAGCCCCCACAGGGATAATCGTGCGGCTTCGATTTACAACGAAACGCGTTTCCAAACAAGCTCGAAACCCGGATGACATCGGGTTCAGGAGCCGCGTCGTTCAGGGATAACGTGCGACAGCTGTACTAGCACGCGAAGCATATGGTACCTTGTAATATGTACAAGGTCAAGGTTTTGGCGTTGACCCGCAACGCTCGGTTAAGGCCACGGTATCTCTCTCAAACAACAAAATTCATGATGGCCTCCATCTACCTTTTTCATAGCTTTTGATTCGCTTGCCAATTTTGTCAGTTCCCCCCCTTCACGTGTTTATCGAAAAAATGCATGTCAAAGGAACAACACCTGGTACATATGAGGAGGACTAGAAGTCGTCAGCTGCGGCACGTCAACTGGTTCCAAATCTTGTCATTCTGGTGTCCTCTGTACTCTGCTCGCAGATACATGGTACTCGATCAAAACGTTGTTCTACACAAGCACTTGAATTAACATTTGCTTCCACGGCCACTTTGCAAAACCGGCAGATCGTACAGGAACCCGCAGCCCCGAAATTTGGAAACATGAAGGTTCAGGGGCGCCATTCCGTTGGCGTGGCCGCTGTGAGCGCCGCACTGCTGCTTCTTTCAACCACCGTTGTCTGCACGACCAGCGATTTAACCGAGAATTGCGTTCCCGAACTCATCGCGAACGCTTTCTGCGACGAAATCAACAACTATGAGGCATGTGGTAAGTCCCGGTTTCTGCAAACGGCATAATGAGAATGAACACGTTTTCACCGACGTTTAATGTTGGAGCATGGCTCGTCTACAACCCGCGAAGAAAAAGTGTGGAAAAGTTCAGAGATGACAGGCGCAACAAGAACGAACTGCTGTAGTTTCCGTTATCGCGAGACATGAATGTGTGCCAGGGTGTGCGCACAACGACATTATATATAATCCGAAAACCGAACATTTGTTCCGTACGTAGGAGGTGGGTGTTGTAACGAGGCACGCGCTACAATATAGGTAGCACGTTTCGTCTGTAACGCTTTCTGAATCACGGGGCTCCTTAACCCAAAATTCCCCGAAAAATCGGTATTTTGTTGCATTATTCCCGCTTAATACCTAGGCCATGAGATTTTCGTCCGGCCCCAGTTGATTTTTTTTTTTTTATGTCAGGTTTTGGCAACGGTTTTGAGCTCCGGAAGTGATAGCAACCTTAGAAAAAGAACGTGGAGTGCACCTTTAAATCGTAGTGCGAGCGACGAGGTGAAATAATGCACAATGTTGTCGTTGTGATGACATTATTTTTTAGCCTTTTCGACCGGCCTGTGTGACCATCGTGATCTACCGTTTATCATGGTAGATATCGGGCCCGATCGTTTTTGTTTGGCGACATTTATTTGGGTCATCCCGCACGATAGTGATCTCACGTTTCGGCCGAAAAACGGTATACCGTCCGGTTGAGATCTTCAAGCAAGGAACTACGGGTCAGTCTAATGATTTTGGGGGTATACACGTTTGTTTTAGGACTCAGGCACACGAGCTTAGTCGGGTTGCGCGAACGACTGCTTTTTACGTCGCGTTTTGGGTGAGGTATTGAGCTCTTCATGTTGTAGAAGCGCTGGAACTTCCTGCTGCACCTCTAACGTGGAATGGATCTTTTCTCTTTCCACAATGGGCAGAATCAAACCACCAATCAAGGATGCGTTAATCGACAGATCTCCATCAGATGCTTCCACAGTGTAGGAAACAAGGCTAGCGCTGGCGGGGTACCCCACACTATTTTCAGTCACTCGAATGGTGACCCTTGACGTCACTGACCAAAACCGTCAGGCGCTGGTTTTTGCCGCAGCCTGGCTTATACCGTTCTGTTCCGTGTTCATGTAATACCTCATTACAACAAGATTGCATACTTCGTGTGTATATAATAACGGCACGGAAACAAAATGACGCAAGAAGGACAAGGGGATGCACTCTCGCGAGTGACCCCGTTCCACCGAAACTGAAAACGGAAAAGTGACCGCCTTACCGTATGCCTTGTTCTCGGTGTTCGTCTCGCGTGAGCCTTTCGAGATTTTGGAAAACAATTGTTTTAAACACTTATTCCCAGGGGACGCCTTACCCGTCGTGGCGAATAACCAATTGTTCGCGCAAAATAATTGTGCATTCATGTCAAAGGTTGAGCTACTGATAGAACGAACTAAACCTGATTTCGGGCCCTCAGCGTTTGGGAACTCTCATGACGCACATTATATATCCTCTCTTGCGGTAGGCGACACCAACCCGAAGGCGTGCACTTGTCTCGCCTTGCCGACGTTCTCCGCCCGTTCTTGCTTCAGGCTACGATGGTGGTGATTGCTGCGAGTGCACCTGCGTCAGCATCGAGGGCACGGATTGCGGAATAGACGGCTTCGATTGCATCGACCCCAGCGCTGAGTGCGTCGATGAAGACGACGACCTCACAGTCGTCCCATCTACTGACGCCTCTGACACCAACGACACAACAGAGGGTGACTGCCTTACCTTCTACTACTCGGACGGAGACTGCGACCGTGAAAATAACAACGAGGTCTGCGGTGAGTCTTCTTACTTCTGGGTAATTTTTTCCAAAATGTTTCCCCCATATCCCTGATTTCGTGTTTGTCTGGAACGTTCTGTTGTCGAAATGAGGAGGTGTTTTATCCGAAACTTGTTAATTTTTGACGAGGCCAGAAGTCAATTGAAAAATATTTTTTCAGTTTTTATTTTATCTCTGGCTTTTTCTCGAGATATTTGTTCGTCATCAAGTATTCATTATGCCTGTTTGTAGCCTGCTTCGATAAGAAGAGTACCCGTACGAGTAGCGAGGGATTCTCGGACAAGAACCAGTCATCCAGATTGATCACTTTAGGCTCACTCAATCGTTCGTTCTTATCCCAGATAAATTTTTTATTTGTTAGAATTTGTATATATTCGTGAAGGTTGGTGTATATACATATTGACAGAGCCGTCCTGTCCTAGATCAGTTTTTGTTTTGCAGGGAGAACATAAAATATTTTATAGGGGATTAATTTTCCGTGTACCCTTTTGGCAGGCCTTGGCGGGGAGGTCAATTTCTTTTTTGTTTCGGAATTTTGAAGCTTTTAACAAATGTTTTGCTTCGATCAGGCGGAGACGTGCGAAACACTAACATTGAAACGGGGGTTGGTTATTTGTAGGGATTTCGCCACCACTCACATCACTTTCAAGACAAGACACGGCCAGGTCTAGATGTTCAGACCGTTTTTTGGTGTCATGTAGTACAGTATTTTAATGCACCTCGTTTACCGTTGTATATGCATCAGGGTACGACGGTGGCGATTGCTGCGAATGCACCTGCGTCGACACCGAAGAGCACGAGTGCGGTGGATTCAACTGCCTTGACCCATCCGCTGCCTGCTTCGACGGCAATCCCTCCTCCGATTCTACAAGCGAATCAGACGATTCCGAATCGGATTCTACAACCAGTACATCTTGCCGTCCTGAATATTTCTCTGACGGAGAGTGCGATCTTCAAAACAACACCGAGGACTGCGGTGAGCCAATGAATACGATTTCTTGAACGCGCCCCGTCTCCTGAAATTTGTTGTATACGCTTTGGTCACATCCTGCAACATACAGCATGCGAACGTCGACCTTGATTATTCATATACACAAATTTTCCGAATGTTCGAGGAAACAACGGCAACCGGACGAACACTGAAACCCATGTGGGAACTCCGCCTGTTTGGGGCATGTTCGTCCGCCTTGGCATCGCCCGAACCCACGCCAAAGTGTTTCACGTCTTCTCGTTTGTCATGGAAAAAATGTATGAAGCTTCAAGACGTTGTTTACTACCAGGTACACTTAAAATCTGGGTTGCATACTACATATAACATCAAACCTTTTAGGAAAAAATAATTGCCGGGCAGGTGAAATATAGGGATGTCTTCTTGCTACATGCGTCAGATTTGTCCCTTTTAAGGGTTTATAGTTTCCGCGCACATAATCAAATGTCCCGTCCCGCCCGCCCCCCCGCCCCCCCCCCTTCCCCCCCTCGATCCCTCTTGTTAGAACACCCCACCGAAAATCTAAATCTACCACAGTAGTGAACATTACCAGCCAACTGATATCATCCCATTATCCTTGTACCCATCTATGCCGTGGCTCCAACTCATTTCCGCCCTGCTCCGCCCCTCCCTCCCGCCTTTTGTTACACCGCCCAGTTTGTGCAAACGGCCCACTTACAATCGAAACCGGCCAGGCTGAAAAACACTTGTACGCAATTGACGTCACGTCCTTATCATTTTAGCTATCCATGGCGTAGCTTTCATTCACCCCACCCCACCCCCCCCCTCCAACGCCCTCTCCTTACCCACCACCCGCACGTTCGCATAGACCTAGCCCCGCGCGTATAGCAGTCCCCTGCATAGATGATTAGTACGCGCGATCGGAGTATCACACACAATCTTTCATATAAAAGTTTCGACCAAAACCTTGATCTCATAGCTCAAGTATATTTTCATGTGACCTATCCCCCTTGAAAAGTCCCCCCCCCCCCCCCTCCCCACTCTTCCTATTTTCGATTTTTTCCTTCGCTCTCTCTTGCTCAAACGCCCCACCTGATATCGAAATCCGCCAGAGTAATAAACGCTTCCACGCCCTGGATATAACCTCATTACATGTATCGTTTTAGAGCCATCCATTATGCTGCTGCAATTTCCACCCCACCGCGCCCCCAACGCCCCGTCCTTCATCACCATCCGCACCATCGCCTATACCTAGCACCACGCGTATAGCAAACCCCTACATCTGTGCGACCTAAAGCCCACCCCCCCCACCCTCGCCCCGCCTCCCCTGACCCGCACCTCGCCACCTCCCCACCCCACCCCCACCTCCCCGAACACTACGCCCTCTACTCGCTGGTTGTACGAACTTACAGGTTATGCATGGTAAACAGGTGCATTCTTTCCAAAACCGTCACATTTACCCCATTAAAGGATGCATAGTTTCCACGCATAGACTGAGCTGCCCCGCCCATCTCGCCCCCCCGACCCCCCCGATCCATGATAAACTGGTGCATTCTTTATAAAACCGTCAGTTTTATCCCCCTGAAGAATTTATAGTTTCCATGCACAAATTAATCTCCCCCCCCCACCCCCCTTTTGATCAAAATGAAGCCCCCACGTCCTCAAAAACTCCGCCCTCCCCTCGCCGGTTATTCGACTTACAGGTTTACTTGATATACAGATGCATTTTTTTTTCCACAGCTGTCAGATTTTGTCCCCCTCAAAAACGGGTTTGTATAGTTTCCGGGCACAGATTGACTAACATCACCCCGTTGAGCCTGGTTCAAGCTACACCGTAGTTGCAAGGGGAGTCGCCGACCTATATCCTTGATAAGGACACACAACCCGTAATACGCGCGATCGTAGTATCACAAACAGCTTGCAAAGATGAGTTTCGACAAAAGTTTTTGATCGCACAGCTGGAGTGTTTTTTACACGTGCTACAATAGAGGCGCACCGCTTTCTTTCTTTCCTTGTAAGGTTTCCACGATTTGAGAGCTTATAATCTATCCCAAAACCTGGCTTGGAGATAAATGAAATTCCACCGAGTGCAAAATCCCATGGACGAGGTACACCACGAGAGTCAGGCAAGAATAAACGGGGCGCATTTCCGACGATAGTACTAGTAAGTTGAGGAGCCCCGGCATTCAGGAGCTATTTTCGACAAAAAATCGGTATACCTCTATCGTAGCACGCGTCTTTAAACACACACGTATGACGTGACACTGCGTATTATATGTTTGTCTCAAACACCTTTGAAACCACACTACTAGTGGGTGTGGGGACAAGTTTTGTCGATTTCGCGTGTGGATGGTGTACTAGAGTTGAACACAGGTGAGTGAAACCCATGCGGCTGCCGTCAATGTCGATAGAGACTCCAGCGACACCCTTCTATTCACGACCAAGGCTACGGTAGGGGGGGTACCCCCATTTTCACTGGTGTGTTTGAGCCACTCGCACGAGTAGCTCTGTACCCTACGTATAAAGATGGTTTAGATACTTCGTTTGGCGCAGCTTAGATCACCTTTGCATTGCGGATTGATTTCGTCAATGTGAAACATAAAGAAAACGTAAGATTGCATAGGAACAAAGGGGTTACTCGCGCGAGTGACCCCTAGTCACTGAAATTAAAGGCCCAAAAGGGGACCCCCCTACCGTAGCCTGGGTCTCACCTCGC
The DNA here is from genome assembly GCA_012845835.1 of Undaria pinnatifida. Lineage (NCBI taxonomy): Eukaryota > Phaeophyceae > Laminariales > Alariaceae > Undaria > Undaria pinnatifida. Next base: position 9,335,180 of record JABAKD010000006.1, read on the forward strand.
ATTCGTTAAACGACACAGGCAACACGAGTTATGCCGTCTATGAGTGCGTTTGATGCTGCCAGCCTCACCAATTACGTGTTGGGTTTACTAGACAGATGAATTCGCGCATTACAAGCGTATTGTTTAGGCCGAGAATACTGTCGTACGAATTTGACAACCTAGGCGGCAATCCCAGAGTAGAAGCCATATGAGCGTACGCGCCACTTGTTGGGTTAAACAGAGAACGGCCTATTCCAAGAACTGCCCATATGTATCCCAAATTTCTTACCAAAGAGCTGCAGGTGACATCTTCGGCAGAGTACGGGACACAGGACACATAAAATAAAACTTGCAGCCGAAAATATCAGCCCGATGTATACGAGAACACATTTTCTTTGTGGGTGTGTACACAAAGTATATTGGATTGGCCGCGCCCTCATCATCACAAAACAAAAAACCTAGCCTTTATCGGTTCCCTCTTTTTTCGTGTCGTTAACTACTCTGCTACCATACACGTATTTTTTTCTAGAATATTTTTTTGGTTCCGGGACAATCTTCGATGACAGAACACGTGCTACGATAGATGTGCAGCCATCACTTCTGGAGCCCCCTCGCGTGAAGAGCTGAATACACTTGCCAAAAACCACGATTCTATTGAAAAATCATAGGGGCAGCCCGATGAACAGATCCGTCGCCTTGGTATACAAAGTAACAGTCCTTTTGAAAAACGAGAATGTCATTGCCCGGAATTTGGGTCGAGAAGCCACGTCCTTCATAAAACAAATTATCCGTCAAGTGGTTTTCTTAGCACCATCCCACGGTACGGTTGCAGCTCCTCACGTGAGGAACTCAATCTCTCATTCGAAAAATGACTTCGAAGGCATTCGTTCGCACAACCCGACCAAGCTTCTACGCCTTAATCCACAACTAAAATGTACTCGTGAAATTTCTTCGTTGATCTGCAGTTCATTACCTGGAGTACTCAATCGCCCAGGGACGTTTTGGCGCAATCATACAACTGCGACCCTTACCGTGGGATGACCCGTCGCTACCAGTATTGTAAAACACGTTACAGGCGTTGTCGCTTGCCCTCACCGGCTGTGTCCTCCGCTTGTATTGCGCAGAAAATCCATCATTCCAATCGCCCGTCGATTCTTGTCGTTTCCTGCCGTGTTCTCCACTGATGATAGCATTGAAAAGACGACGATATATCGCCAGCATCAAAGGCCGGTATATTCACCTCAACATGAGACTTTCGGTGGTGGTGCGCACAAACTAAATCGAACTGTCAAAACACCGTCCCTTTTTTCATGTTCGTTATTTACCGATGATCATGTCCACATGTCATCGTTCACAACATTTTCTCAGACATCATAATCGAATTAAGCGCTTGCTGATGACAGCTTTTTCGTTTTTCGTGAAGAATTTTCAAGGGGTTTGCCAGAGGGTGGGACAGTAAATACAATCGTTCAATTTGTCAACCTCACTGTCAGTGATCATATTTTTTGTTGTTCTCGTTTTCACCTGGGCCGGGATTAGAGTGGATGAAGGTCGTCGCATGCGTTGTTTTGTTGTACGGGGTTTCAACGAAGCTATATATTACGTAGAGTGTAAAGTTTGTACTGTTTTATAGTTTTTGGGTGGCGTTTTCGAGGCCGGGTCCTACACGGGATGAGAGGGCATTCTGAAGCGATAGAAGCGCTCTGCTACCTACTTTCCAAACTTGTGTCGTGTTTGCTTCCATCACCATTTTTTTGTGTTTGTTTTGTTAGCAACGAGGTGTCTCTCTCGGTAATGGTCAACACGACATTGTGAGCTTGAGTTGCGGTCCTGTTGTTATCAGTAGGCTAAGTCGACAGTTTGTTCCTGTCAAGAGCTTTGCGAAGCATTTGTCAACCTTCACCTTTCAGCTTCTGTAGGACCCTGACCAAGATATGATGGAATAATATCTGCCAAAGTCGGGTCCAAGATGTTTCTACTACACCTGGAGTGTTTAACGCGCCGTTCTTGAACAAACATTTTTGGTTCTCTACTCAGAAATCTGGCCTGTCCACACTAGCTCTTCGGTTTCATACAGGGAAGTATCGCAGCTGAAACTAATTTCGCTTTTCCGACGGCGTCAATCAGGTTACGACGGTGGCGACTGCTGCGATTGCACCTGCGTTGACACGGAAGACCTCGAGTGCGGCGTTAGTGGGTTCGCGTGCATCGACCCCAGCGCTTCGTGCGTCGACGACGATGACGTCACCACCAACCCGGACAGCACCACCGAGTCAGATCCCATCACGTGTTGGCCCCAGTACTATTCAGACGGTGACTGCGACGGAATCAACAACAACGAGGAATGCGGTGCGTGGATATGTATGATGATTTGACCTACGCCCAGACGATCGAGGTACAACGACATCTCTTTTTGGCATAGCGGTATGGGTCGCATTCGATGGGGGGCTAATGATGTTATGAGCTTGTACAGAGTTTGGTTTTTCCCGGAAATCATATGTCTGTTGGGAAGGGCCACCCAAAGTTTTTGCTGAGAATTTAGCCCCTCTTTTTTCGTTTTGCGTCGCGTTTGATGACGGTAATTGGCGTCAACACATCTAACGACAGAGGTAGGAAAACTTTGTCAACAAGGTTTACGGCTCACAGAACTCCCTAACGCATGAACTGCACGGCATCGTTGGAATTTGAACAGAGAAACGAACCTAAATAAATGTTTCGTTTGCTAACGCCATGATACCGACGCTCTGACGGACTCAAATGTTGCCCCCTGCGTTGTGTTCAAACGGCCGCAGGTTACGACGGTGGTGACTGCTGTTCATGCACCTGCGTTAACACCGAAGACTACACCTGTGGCGAGAACGGCGGTTTTACGTGTCTCGACCCCTCCGCTGAGTGCGTTGATGATGATGACGACGACGAAACCACCGTTGGCGATGACGATTCAGCGGAATCGGAGACTCACGACACCAACGGAAACTGCGTTCCTTCTTTTTTTTCGGACGGAGACTGCGATCTTGGCAACAACAACGAAGAATGCGGTAAGTTGACCCAAGTGAACACTATATTTTCGCTTAAGATGTTTAGACAGGACAACGAGATGGTCGCGAGGATGATGACCACGATGTTGTTGATGGTAATTGACGTGATGGGTCACGAGTCAGGCAACATTGTCCACATGGTAGACCTAGATGTGGCGCGAACGCCCGAGCTGGGACGATACGTGCGTGGCCTGGTCATTCCGTCGTGAGCAGTTACATCCTATTTCAGCATCGATAAGTCGCTGGAGACTGACACCGTCCGCATAATCATGTAAGAGTTTCTCCGACAATGCGCCGCGCGTTAATTACATCAACCAGATAAACGTGGGGAAATAGCCAAACGCAACATATTAGAAACAAGAACGAGTAACGGATAAGTAATGTGTCCAATGACCGATTCGTGTCAGGAGAAGCGTTCACTTCGTTGGGCCACAAGTTTGGGATCGCATCAGCTTCTCAATGTTGTTGAGCGCTTCGCCAGTATTATATGTATTTCATAAAAATTGTTCAAGGACGTCAGCCGTGATTTCGACGAATTTCGGGTCAATCCTCATGTTTGCAAGCTGCGTTGTGTTTAGTCTACATTTTGTTTTAATGATTTCTCAAAGACAATTGTTTGTGGTGGAATTTTGAGCACCTCACGTTAAAAGCTCGGAGACGCCTGTTGGGCCCCTAGCGTAGGATTTCATAGCCAAAGACTACGGCTGATGCCAGGCCTTTCTCCCCGTCGTCGCTGGTATTTTCGTGATTTCTTGTTTTGCAATGACCCAGGGTACGACGGCGGCGATTGCTGCGAGTGCACCTGCGTCAGCACCGCGAACTTCTCCTGTGGCAAGGAATACCACGGCGGCTACACGTGCGTCGACCCCAATGCTTCTTGCTTCGGCGACGACGACGACACCTCTACCCCTACCTCTGGTGATGACACGAACACCGATGATGCGAGCACCTCATGTTTTGATGAAGGAATTTCAGACGGTTTCTGCTTCCCGGACAACAACAACGAAGCATGCGGTGAGACCACATCGTCGCGCGCGAAAGGGGACAAGAGCTGCTGTCTTTATCTGCGTGCTTCAACGAACATTTTACAGATGGGGCTCGTGACAATGACGAATTTCTACTTGGGTTCAAAACCGAATTTTCTTCCTTTGTAAGAGAGACCTGCATCATGGTACAGCTGTCCGTACAGACAATTATTGTTGGTGGGGCATGCACTGTCTCAACCTCGAGAAACTTCTCTTTTGCGGCCCCTCGTAAAAGTGGTGGTCGTTATCTCAGTTGACGTTCCTCGCTTTTGCCACTTTCAGCCGAGCCCTCATCTCCAGTTCAAGCACACACAACGCGAGGTTATGTTCCGTTCTGGTCTCGATCAAACATACAATACCCGATTGAGAATGAAATACGACGATCGACGGACAGACGTTCCCCTAACCGCTGAGACACAGACGTGCCGGGGTGCTCGCCTTGGACGCTTGTTGAGAGTACATCGCACATATTATACGTGTCCATACATGCCGCCGGGTGCATGTCAATTACGCTTATTCATGGGCATGGTGTGGTCCAATCACAGGTTATGACGGCGGCGATTGCTGCGAGTGTGACTGTGTGAGCTCCGATGAATTCACCTGCGGCGACGCCAAGTACGACTGCGTCAACCCGACTTCATCGTGTTTCAACGGGTATGTTCTAGCCAGCACGAAAACCACCGTTGGCGTGTCCGCTAATGCCTACGACGTACGCCCTGGCCAAGACAGCGACGACATTGGATGCAATGTCGATGGGTGCAAACCCGCTCTATCTCGGGATGGAATCAGTGATGACATCGAATCTAGGTGGTCCTGCGCACAGAAAATTGTCCCAGATGGTGGCCTGTGCGAGATTGAGTTCACGTTTTCCAACCCCCAGGATATCAAGGAGGTTCAGGTTGCATTCTGGAAAGGAGATGAGCGCTCCCGCACTCTGGAGGTAAGCCTGCGCGTTTGAAAGATATATGGAACGTATGAAATGTGAAATGTTTGATTTTTTGCATTGTAGCTCCTAGCCCAACATCGATTCCGTCGAGGACTGCCCCGATGTAGGCAGTGTGCCGAAGATCCGATTTGATTTCACGAAATTACGGTTTCATTCGCTTTTTCATACCACTGTAGCATTATCAGCAAAAAAACAGGTGATACCAGCCTGTTTCTGTTACTACGGCGGTTTTTGCTGCGGAAGTACCGGTCAGATCCGCGTGCTTCCCCCATCACGTACTGACGCCTGGCTAGAGTACAACCTCTGGAGAACGCCCACACATATGGGAATCTCGTTGAATCTTGCGCTTGTAGCCCCCTCGTTTTCGATAGTGGTTAGAGATGGATTGACTTACAGGTCGGACGGGCTCGTATTGGGTACTCGACAGGTTCACTGAACCGTCATTTTCGACACGTTCCTGTAATTTCGTCACCCTTACACTTCCACCCCAACTTGTGGGAGGTTCTCTCTCCCTATGGTCTTCTGCAGAGGACGCACGGTCATAATTGTCTGCCTTTGTTTATACAAAAAATGTTCAATTCATCTCCAAGGCCTCCAGATAAATATCGACTAGAGCGAGACATCGCGCTCTGAACACTGTCGTATATTGTTTCTGAGTTAGTTGACGGGGTGGTGTTATCAGCAGGAAATATCATGCCTTCGTCTGGACAAGTGGCGGGCACACATATATCTTCCCTTGTCAGCACCAACAGTTTCTTCTTCGCTCGTAAGCTTACCGACACATATATCAGCCCTAATGTTCTCGGCGCACTGCCCCATTTCCGTTTCGTAAGAGTGTCGAAACGGCATTTCTGCGGCTTTGCGATGCTGGTTTCATCAACCTGGAGAAACACTTGTTCTTGGAACCTCCGCACGAGAAGCGTAAGCTGAGAAACTGACTAGAATGACGATGTGATGGGTTTACCCGCGACCTCTGTTTCAATGAGAAGTGTTTCGATTGATAGGTGTAAAACTTCCAACTTCTGCTTCACAATATCGCACATCAATAAGCTGCCGTCCGTATTTGCAAACCAATGTTGTTCTTCGCCGCACAGGCATCAATCAACGGCGAGATTGTCGGCGAATTCGATTCGTACCCGGGATCGACGTTTAATGCCCTCGGCATCGAAGGGGTCGGGGTAAGCACGTTGACCCTGACGTCCATCGGCCTGCCCAACGATGACTGGATCAGCCTTATCGAGGTTAGTCATGCACACTGCTGATACACGATGGCCACTTTTCCACGCTGTACATATTTTAATTTCAAAGCTAACACCCCCACAGTAATATCCATCAACGAGAGACGTTGTTATAATAGATGCCATGTCTTGTTGTCACTCGGTATAGTCGTGGTGCCGCATACGGGAGTCACAGCGGACACGTCCTACGATGGAGCGCCACCACGGTCGTTTCTAAGGTTCCCCACTGTAGGAGCTCAAGACATATCCTTAAGGAACCCAAATACTGACTAGGACAAAAACAAAACCGCTAAGGCATTATATATCCCTATAAAGCGAGAGACATGCGTAATATAAACTATTTCCGACGATTTGGAGTCCCGTCATTCATTCAGACTCGATTTCACACGAAGACCGCTACCTCCATCGTAGCACGTAGAAGCGGCTCTTGTACCTTGCCCCGTAAGCAATGCGACACTGGGCGCACGTAAGCTTTGACTCCAAGTTGTTCATTATATAAAAAAAAAAGCTAAATTAAAGTCCGTGGATTAGGCCATCTACGTAAATGGCACGTGCTATCAGCATTGAGCAGCATGGCAACATATGATCTGTATGTCGCAGAAGGTACTCGGTGCTTTATATATAACACAATCGCGACATCACTTCCATCGCTAAAAACAGACGCCAGTGGAGTCACTTCAGCGAGCGACGACCATGCTTAAAAGTGCAAGTGTTTTCGTCGGCAACCTTGTAATGGAAACATAATGTATGTGATGGTGCTGCTGTAAAGTATGCATACAGGCGCTCTTGTTGTCTACGTGGTCAGTGCCGGGTCCCGCTTCGTTTCAGAGACGAAACCAACGGTAAATCCACTCATGTAGGGTTAGCTCCGGCCTCTTTGGTAGCATGACTACTGTACACTTATGTGGCTATTTTGATCGTTTCTGCTCGCCGCCACATCGCATTTCACACCGACCCGCAGGTTCGCTTCCTGGTTGAGGCGTGAAGGTCGACGTTGTCGTTCATGCACCTGCTACAGCACCTTCCGTCGTCGATATGTTGCGGACTCGCGTGGTGTACGTGGAGACTCGCGTTAGTCGTATAGCTTTTCGACGCGTGTACTACGAATTTAGTTTAGAGCTTGGCCCCGGTTGGCGTACTCCACCGCCTGCCTTACGTTTATGGCGCAAGCCGATCTACTGTCGTGCTTATTTCCAAGTTTGGGGCGCTGAGTGTTCTCGACTCACACAGTAATCAGTGCCAGAGGGACTCCTGGCAGCGAGGATGCCGTAGGCTGTTTTGAAATAAAGCAGGGTTTATATATAATAGCTTGTTCTGATGGTGCCTGGAAAACAACCTTTTCAAGCCGTTGACTGTAATATTCGTGGACGCTTTTTATAAACCGTTCGCTGCTTCAAAACGCAATTATTGTGGCGCGGACACCGCAGAATCCTTGTTCGCGTTCGAGCGCATCTGCTTCGAAGTCAAAATATATATTGTGCACTATGTTCGTGTCATATATGCATGTGTGGTGTTGACATGCGTTTGGATGTTATCGCGTAAACACATGGAACATCAAGCCTACGGTAGAGCGAATGTATATTACCACATGCCATGGGTATGTTTGATTGCGAGGTTGTTGTAAACTACCGGGTACGCGCAGATACAATAGGTCAAGGCCACGGCGAAGAAGGCACTTTGAGGGTAATTGTTGCATCATGTGAGCAACATTCAAGGGAATGGCTGTCCGTCTTCGCCATACCCATCGCGGTGAAGTGCTTCTTGCGCTGCGCAACTCATCACTGCGTTATACTGTCTGCTATATACTGTGTGTGGGAAATAGTGGCAGCAGAAAAACAACAGAACTACAACACGCTGTGGTGCGGCGGAGGGTAGGTCAGCACTTACTTGCCAAGGCTCTCTATGCATTTTAACAGTATACCACTCGTTATTCAATTCAGTGTATGCCACTGCTGTAGTTGTCGCGCGGGTTGCCAGCACTGCTAGGATCGCCTGGAACAGGCACCGTCGCCCTAGGCGGTACGGTCGGGCCTGATAAGATATTAGAAATGTGCATTTCAAATACCTGGATGTTCTTCCGTGTGTGAAAAGGTAGATTTGTCGATTGCCCAGCTCAACGTTTGCCAAACGGTATCGGTAGCCGTTACTCAGCTCAAGGCAAGCCCATTGACACGTGATTCATTTCGTGTGCCTAAAATGTTCGGGTTGTGCGCAGGCCTCGTATATCGTTCGGAAAGTTGAAGGTCACGAGTGTGTGTGGATGACGTTTGTTTATACACCCCCGGGGCGCTCGTTAGTGTTGCGTGTGGAAGGCGTATACCTGTACAACCGACCCTTCCGAACACTCCGTCTCAGGTCAACATGGCGGCCCTGTTAGGCTTGAAAGACCTGGGTATGTTATGCAAGCCGACACCCTTGCCGGTTTTGTCTCTCGGACGGTCTTATGTGTGTGTTAGGACACTTGTAACGGCGGAATCCAAGACATACGAGACAAGGCCTGCGTCGTTCAATCTGTTGAATTACGGTGCTAAATGTTACAATATCGACGTTTCATGGATTGATTCCAACGGTGTTGGATGGTGTTCTTAAAACCATATCATATTCTCGCATGTTGTCTGTCGTACCCGGTGATCACGTGCCAGTTGCGCCTATTGTCTTATGATTTTCAAAACTTCGGTACCTTTTCGGACGACAAACCTCGAAAGATCCGACTCACGTTTGATCTGTGCCAACTCTCGTCTGCGGCAATGCCCTGTATAAAGAGGAACACAGTTCACCTGAGACCTCCGGGTTCTACTTCCATCAAAGATGGTTTAGATTGTAATAAAGCCGAAATTGTGTGAGTGGGGAGAAGGGCCGCACTGCCTGCGTTATCCCTGGATTCATACGCCTCCCTTACCTCAATGTAATATAACAGGAAGGTGGATGGGAAGGAGGGGCCGCTCCCGCCCTTCCCCGTTTTGATTACGCCTCCCCTACCAACACAGAAGAAACACGGTCGACCTATCTACCGGTCGCGCTCCGCTAGTGAGACGCCTCCCCCTTATCTTTGGATTTTCGTGTGCAAACCGGAGGTCCGTTCATTCCGGACTCCGAAAACGCTACAATGGCCAACTAGTTCTGTTTCTAACGGCCCGTGCGATCGGGGACCTATTTGACCCACCACGAAATGTTTGGGTCCGATCACGTGAGTTGTTAGCTTTAAACAGCCCGCCCCTATCGGAGACACCCTACAATTGCTAAACAGTTAATGACACCGCGACCCAGTTTCTAACAGCCCGTGGATCCGTTAAAATCGCCGATAGTCGCCCACTACCTTGGGCGTTCTTTTTGGTGTTTCTTCAATTTCTCACGACCCGCTTTTGCCGGGCACCCATCCTGACCGCCTAATGATCATGAATGTGGGGCTTTCCTCTTCTACACGGCAAGTGCGATCGGGGTTTCTAGGTAATATGCTTTAGTATAGTTATGTTTCTTACAGCCCGTTCATACCGGAAGCCCATCACGATTGCTAAACAATTACTAAGTGTGATGGTTTCCGTTTCAAAAGCCCCGTGACATCGGGATTGCGCCATCCCAAATCGACCACCACATGCGCGTGCTTTCAGGTGATTTCATTTCAAACAGCCCGTGCGATCGGGAACCCACTACGAGAGCTGAACGATTGCTTTGTTCAAGTATTCCGTTTCAGACGGTCCATACGATCGGGATTATGCCATTGAAAATCGACCACTGCGACCTCTGGCCCTCCGCTTGCCTATGAAAGGGACCCAACGTACCGTTTAGATCCAGTACATGGGCAGTGGCGTTGGGATGACTCGAAGTTGGCGCCTTTTGGGGGTGATGGATATGTACCCTCGATGGGATACGTACCAGTTGAACTTCCGCCTGGCTCGCTATGACCTAGACCGCCGCCATCGGCAGGATCAGCACCGCCACGTAGAGGTACACCGATGGCGTACCGTTAGTGCTTCAAGTGTCAGCAACCGGGGCATTGAGCCGCTCAATGCACTGCTGGCCCACATGAACATGTGGACGCACAAGTCTGGCACAATTACCCATCTAGATCAAATTATTTTGGCGCGCAGCCCGCATCGTTTCAACACGCGCCACCATCTTAGGACGGAAATTGGCAGCCCCGAGCATACCATGAGCGCTAAGGAGCTGGTGCCTACGGTCCGACTAGCTATTCTCCGCAGTACGTTGCCGCACTAAGGTACACCCGCACGACCGTTTACCCCGTATGACTCTCATGGGACAGCGGAATCCACGCACATCAGTAGCACGATGCACATCAGTACCATGTCTTCTGACGACCCCCACGTTCTCAACGCCCAGACTGCTCAACCAGACACAAACCACTTCGACAACAATGAGACGCCTCGTGATCTTTCTGGGGGTAGCGGTAGACATCAGTGGGTCACACGCTTTGGTGCTTTGTACCACGTCACGGGGGTCCCCACTCGGAGGTTTGATTGTTCCCCGCCTTCGTGAGGTGAGGAGAGGCTAGTGATAGGTGACATGACAATGATGGGTGTCGAGTGTATGGGCAAGCGGTCTCTGCTGATGGACTGCTCGGGTGGTGACATGCATCTACGACTCACGAGCATGGCATACGCGCCTGAAGCCCAGTAACTTGTTCTCACTGCACACTGTGATTTCGAAGTGGCGTGTGACTATGACACCGAGAGGATTCACATGCTTGGGGGAGTGTTTTGATCGTGCGCAGACCGACTGGTTCATGCGGCTCTGCCACTAAGAACCCGATCCCCTCGTGGCTCACGCGACATTGCTCCCGGCAAAGCAGCAACAAAACGATAATAACGACCTTCATGCTGCGCTAGACGCCAACATACTGAAACCCTACGAGTTGCGGCGCGTCGACATGGTGCGGAGATGGTAGGAGAGCTGATCCCTTGTGCTGGGTGTTCCGAAAATATGGGGAGGACGATGCCTGTCCCTCGATCTACCAACAGTCGCTCGACCAACCTCTTAGATCATCCGCAAAGATACACCTGCCCAGAAAGCACCCCACGTCGTCCGGTGGTCACCACTACCTCATGATGATTGAAGACGATTTTTCCGGTTTGGATGGATTCATTTCCCCAAGGGGAAGTTTGACGTGCCTGCTGTTATCGATGGATTCTTGGCTGACATTCGGGCGGGGGGCACCCCTTCCATTGTGGAGTTCCTGCGGTTAGACAACGGCACCAAATTCACCCAGGTTGAGTTGGTGACTCTGCTGAACCACCAATGTTTCCGACGCCAAAACACGCTAGTAAAATCCGCGAAATAGGACCACATGGTCGAGCGCAGGATTGCTCTAGTTTTTGAGGCCGCGATCGGGTCCTGCCTGGCCCCCCCCGTCTGCTCGGCGTCGTACCTGTGCGACAGACAGGGCCTTTTTGAGCGGAAGCTTACATGTCCGCGAGTGATGCCATTAACGTGTCGACGAAGGTGAGTGTCAAACTGGACATGTTGTCGCCCTTCCTGAAGCTGTGCGGCAGGGCACCGATCCCGCGACTTCTCCCATTTCTCAAACCTGGCTTTCACCATGTGAAGCGGGCGCTGGAATCTGAGCCCAAGAAGCAGGCGTGCTTCTTCCTAAGCAGCGGTAGCAACCACCCGAGGGACAGTTGCATGGTGCTCTATGTGTTCTGCTGCCGGTCGTACACCAGCGACGTCACTTGGAAGCACCGTCGGGTAGCCTTTGCTGTTTAAATGCCTGGGGCATGAGGCAGGGACACCGCATCACCTGCGCCGAGATAGTCGGAGGTGCATATGCCGCCGGAAGACGGGGAGGTATGGTATGAGTCGGCATTGGTGCGGTCAAGAGCCTCGGCGGGGCCGGCACATCCGTTACCGGATCCGTCACGGACGTCACTGGGGACGTCAAGACCGTCAGAAGGCCGCCAAGAAGTACCTGGCGCCTCCAAAGACATCACCAGTTTGGACGTTAACGCCGTCACCGGGGCCGTAACATCCGCCACCGATGTTGTCAAGGGCGTCACCGCAGTCGGCACAGCCATTACTGGTGTGGACGTGAAGGTCGTCACCTGGACCGGCACAGCCGTCACCGGTGCCGTCAATGGCGTCACCAAGGACGCCACCGCTGTCACCGGTACCGTCAAGGGTGTCATCGGCCCCGGCAAAGCCGAACCAGTTACCGTCCTTCCCGTCGCCACACCAGCAACAGCAGCCGAGTCTGAGTCATCCAGTCTCCCGAAGACTAATTGACTTTCTCAGGATCGGTTGGTGGTGGCGAGCCACGGTAACTGGGGCGCACGCGGGCGCAGAATCCTCGCATCCAAGCATGAAGTGACAGACCACAGACTGTTGATGATGGTGTAGCCCAACTAGAAAGCACCAGAACGCAACCCGCGCGCGACGAGCGGTGTATGCAGCATGAACTGCTGTCTTTGATGGCAGCGCGGAAGGATATATAACATGTACCATACAATGAAGCCCTACCTAACGAAATTCCTCCCCAACCGACTTTCCCAGCGATCGAGCTTTTGACGCCGAGCTCTTACTCCGGAGCGTACACACAGACGAGTATTCCGATCTTCACTGAGAACCAGCCCGTACGGGTCTCACCAACGGGTACCGCAATCTCTACTGCACCGCCCCCTTTACTATACCAACCTGTACCGGCCCAATAACGGGTACCGCTCTCTCCATTGCCCCGCCCCCCCCGCCTTCGGTACCAGCCCGTACCTGTCACACCCACGGGCAGTGCAATCTCTGTTGCACCACCTCTCTTCAGGACCAACCGGTACAGGCCCCACCAACGGGCATGGCAATATCTATTGCCACCCCCTCTTCCATTTCCCCATCAATGTCAACCTGTACCGGGTCTACCAGCGGGTACGGCAGCCTGTATTGTGCTGCCTCACCCCCGTACCGACTTGCAGAAACCCCACCAACGGTAGCTCAGACAAGCATGCTAGTCTTGTTTAGCTTTCTTTGGAACATTCACTCCGACAACCAAGGATCCCAGGGTAGTTCGTCACAGCAACCCCCCCCCCCTGCTCGCGGACCCCCTTTCACAGTACTCATCCTTGCAGGCTCCACGACTCGGCCTCCCTCCACTCCGAACAACACAAACATGCGCCTCGGGCCCAGACGGCCAGCCAGGCACCTTCCGCACCAATGAACCTGTCGATGGTGAATTCCACGTCGCGACTTCACCAGCAGCATCACGCGCGACCGTGCCGGGCACCTCCCACAAGATGCTGGCACGCTCTATCTCCCAAGAATCTGCGACCCCACCCATCCGCTCGACCCTCATCACCCCCCCCTAACGCCCCTGCTGGCCAGCCTTCATCATTTTCCACTCGACCGAGGGTTGACTCTCTTGTTCAAGCGGTTGGTTTGAGGTGTGGGCAGGAAGAGCGGGCACGCCGTATCCTTCCACGACGCTCTCCTCTGCGATTATTCTGCATTCGCGACACTTCGCCATGCCTGCCATCACCGAAATTTCTGCAGAACTTGCCCATCTCGTCGGCGACATCTAACAGAAAAACCCATTGCCTCACAGACTCCACTGACACTACCTCTGGGCCATCGACCTCTACGTCGATCCCGCCTTCGACCCAATGATCCTCTTGGCGCACGTCCACTGTCGTCCGCCGACCTCGCGAAATATCAGCACACAACTCGATCTCCAGCAATTTTGGACTCACAGCTGACCGCCCCGTACTGGATATACTACGCTCCTTGGAACCAAGGGAAAGTTTATCTCGGACTCTTCCGTGGAAGACTCGACCCCGTCAAAACGATCACGCCAAGAGTCCCCTGCACCGCCACCCACCCCCCGGTCACGGACTACTGCAGGTACCGCGTTTTCTTCCGAGCGTGCCCCTTCGTCTTCGCATTCAGTTGATTCTTGTATAAGGGACCTCCAGGGTTCCCCGTCATGGCCACGAAACCACCACGGACACCACACAGGGATCTCGACAAGATTGACCAATCCCCCGACACTCTCGGGAATCGAAGTCGCCCAAACCGCGACTTCCCCGACCATTTCACACCACACTACAAAGGGCCATACCATTCCCCTCTGCCCCCCCCCCCCCCCCCCCCCACATCCATCAACACTGAACCCCTCTCAAAATACTTTTCTTTGGGACTGCTCCTCCGTTTTTTACAAGTTGTTGCTGTTATTGTTGTTCTTGTTGTTGTTCTCACATCAACTCGTATAGTAAAGTCCGTGGTCACAGGACAGGCTCCAGACACCCTGGAGCTGAGGAATACCCCAGAGAAGAACACCAACAACCCAAGGTGGTACACGCATATATCACAGCTGACGTAATTCATGCCTCCACCAGAATTATAAAAAAAGTGAAATTGGGAGTCAGTCTACGATGTGCCAGGTCCATACCGGTGCATACGTCTCATTACTTACGCCAGGAAACACCGACTATACCGCTTGACACTCAAGAAAGGCTACCACGTATATATTACAGGTACTATCTATCACTACGCATACGCACGACAGACGTAAGTTTATTGGAGAAAAGAAACATACAAAAAAAACAAGATGAAGGAACGGAAAGAAAAGAGAAGAAAGCGGAACAAAACGGAAAAGGAAATGAAAGAGAATTATAAGACAACGAAGGCAAGAAAAGACAAGACAAGAAGAGGGAGCAAGGAGAGGAAAACAAAAAAAAAAAAAAGAAGAAAAAGGAAAAAAATGTCATACTAGCAGACCCTAGAAACTGGCCAAAGACGGCCTTGGGCTCATAGAGGGCATCAAGTGCATCAATGGCACTAGGGAGAGAACGCAACATGGCGAATATGTCAGGGCGGTTTTGTGCTATCTTGTGACGGCCGTTAGAAGGCCCACAACGTTGAAGACGAAGATGGCCAAACCCAGACTTTAGTCTCTTGGGCGTGACGCCCCCCCTCCCCTTCCCCCCTTTCCTTCTCTCCCTTCCCCCCCTCCCCGCTTCCCCCGCCCCCCCCCCCCCCCCCCCACCTCCCACCCCCCTCCCCCCCGCACTCCCCCCTCCCCCCCTCCCCCCGCTTCCCCCTCCCTCCGGCCGCTTAAAGATGCCAACGGTGGATGGCGCTGCCGAAGCCTTTGCGCGTCGCTCTGCAGCATTGCGTCTCTCCGTTTCATGCCAATTTCACATGAACAACTCGGCTCCCTCCTCTACTCGTCGAACCAATCCGCCACCCTTCTGAGCAGCCGTTCGCCATCCTTCGAATTTCATTCCAAAGACCGACATATCCTTCAGATGATCCATCCAGTCTTTCTCTTGCCCCCCCGAGTAGACCATACCCCCAGCAAACTCCCCAAGCATCACCCTCTGTGGCAGACACTTCTCTCTCATACGTGCTACGAATCCCGCAAACATATCCTCCGTTTGCGCACTATCGCCTCTATGCTCTCGGAGTCTGGCTTGGCAAGCGCGTCGGCGTACGATAGAGGGTGTGGTCGTCGCGCTTCCGTTTCCGCTATCCAAGGCATCGGAGGAGCATAGAGCGGTGTACCCATCGTAGCCTGTCATAATCAGGCTTCTTCAGACTCCACGTCATGCCAAGTGGTACCCCTCGACCATTACAGTCGACGACGAGCACTACAACTTCGCTGAACAATATATGATGTCGGAAAAAGCCAAGCGGTTCGGCGATACAGCCACCTACATGGACGTTTTTGCCTTCTCGGACCCTACGCATCAGAAACGTCTCGGACGCTCAGCATCTAACTTTAACTAAGAACGCCGGGAACGTCATCGCTATCACATCGTTTACAAGAGCAACCTCGCCAAACATTCGACCCGTCCCTTCCGCCAGCAGCCTCTGTACACCGGCGACAAGTTCCTCACCGAAGCCAGTCCGCACGATCTCGTCTGGGGTATCGCATTCAGGGCTGCCGATGGGCAAGCGCTCCGATCTCAGAAGTGACAGAGCCTCAACCTTTTGGCGACATCGTCTTGAGGGTTGGTCGTCAACTTGACCACCACCCCCACCACCCCGCCACGCTCGCGTCTCTCTCTCGGTCAATGGTGTCCACGAGATCAGCGCAACCATAGCGCCCCATGCAGGAACCTCCACACTGGACCAACTCCCGCCCTCCTCCCTTCTAGAAACAACTCCGGCATGTACTGTGGTCTCTACCGTTACACCCGGACTTGATCCCTCTAGCACCCCACCGCCCCCTATCGTCGAACATGGACCTGGCTCCTCGGAAAGCACTGCCACCGTCGATAGCGCCTCCTTCGCCACCAGGATCAAAGTACCCAGCGGTCTCTTTGCCTCCAGCTGCTACGGCCTCGTAGCCCTCGTGGACACCGGTCCCGCACAGTCGAATCCGCTGAAGCATGAGCCTCGAGTAATACATAACAACGCTGGATCGGACGCCTGCGAATGACGCGCGACCCCTTGCTCTTGGGGAGGTTTCGGCAAATTGCCGCCCTTCCTCACCTCGACGTCCGTCCGGCTCAGAATCTAGTTTCTTGGTAGCGACACCCCTTCAGCCGAGCTCACTGTTTGGGCGTGCCTTGTATCAGCGTGCACTATACATCATCCTGTCCTACTGGGCCGCGACAGCTGGGTGCGTTTTGCACAGCGCACATACACCATCTTGCCATGTCCGCCCTCCCAATTGATCTTCGACGAACTTTAACCGGCGGCTCCTCGCACCGATGCCTCCCCCTACCTTCACCAGCGGTAAACGACCGACCATCAAAAACATCCACCTTAAGTACGTCGGGGTGCACGAAATCTCACTTTGGTCCACTCCGTTCTTCGTCCTGGTTAACTTGGTCCGCCCCTCGGGTGTCCCAACCCTCACCGGCCGCTGCCTGGTCGACATGCTCCCCCGCGCTGGCGTTTCATCTGAAACCTGAAAGCGTCGTCGACAATGGGCACCGAACAATCTCGCTGTTGGGATCCACGGACGTTGAACCAGGCGACCTTCTTGGGGCCCCTTCTTCTCTGGTCATAACAATTTCGACCTTGGGCCTTACAGGACATTGCGACGGAATCAATACCGGCCTCATAAAAGCCTGCGGTTTCACCGCAATTGAGACGGTCACCGCGGGCATTGGCTTAGGTGAGCTCATCCCACCTGTTCTCAAGCTGCTTCGAGCCCATCACCCCGTTCCCCTGCGCCAACAACGGTTTCCGCGGTTACCGCCGCCACGGACTGCGTATGGTCGCCTCGGATAGCCCAGGTTACTCGGCCATTCGTGGCCACCATCGCTGCCCCGAACCCTGCCCCCGGATCGCTTGACAGCTCTTCCTCCGGCCCCCGCTTCCCCCAAGCCCCCGCCACCGGATCGCTTCACAGCCTTCCCCTCGGCCCCCGCTTTCCCCAAGCCCCCGTCGGCGGATCGCCTCGCAGCTTTCCCCTCGGCCCCCTTTTCTGCAAAGCTCCCGCCGCCGGGTCGCCTCGCAGCCCTCCGCTTGGCCCCCACATTGCTCAAGGCCTTACCACCCACTCGCGTAGCCACGTTTTCGTGGGTCCACGTTACGACGAGAACCCCACCGCAGCGCCGCCTCACGGCCTTCATGCCCGCCACCGCTTTGTCAATGACCAAAACCTAGCCGCGGCACCGCCCAATGGCGCCCGTTGACCACCGCTTTGCTAAAGACCAAGAACTCGCCGTGGCACCGCCCCACGGCACCCGTCGGCTACCGCTTTGCTATGTACCAAACCCAGCCGCGACGTCGCCTCACGGCGACCCCGCCGGACACCTGTTTTGTCCAGTAACAAGACCCCGCTGAGGCACCGCCTCGCACGGCGTTCCCGTCGGCCACTGCTTTGCTCAAGACCAAGACCCCGCTGCTGTATCGCGTCACGACTTTCACGCCGGCCACCGCTTAGGCTAAGACCCAGACCCCGCCGCGGCATCTCTACATCGCGTTCCCACCGACCCCCATTTGTTCCAAGACCTCGCCTTCAACTTCCCTTTCAGCGGTTTTGTCGGTCATATATCTACTTTCGACCACATCGACGAATCGTCTTCCAGCTTCGAGAAAGCCGGCGTGATCGCTGGCGCTCCTCCCGGTGTGACGTGCAGGCCGCCCGTCGTTTACCCATCGCCCACGTCAGGCGTCCCGGTTACGATCTCTCCTCGTACATCGACCACACACGGACGCAACGCGCCATGCCCGTGATGTACTACCCCCGCCCTTGGACGCACCCACCCGCGTCTGCGTCTCAATGTTGATGCACCCATGGATCCTGCTCACATGCCATTCCACCCCCTCTTGCGACTTGGGTGTTTCTTGAACACTTAGCATGCTCAGGCGTTTCTACTGGTAAACCGGCATGGGTACTTCCACCCGCAGGTGGCTCCGCCGCTGCCTCAAATGCCAGGCACGAAAGACTTCGCGCCAAACAATGCGCTGACTTACCCTTTCCTTGCCGCGACCAAACGACCCCGGAATCCTTTTTAGCCTGGACTACTTCGGCCCCCTACTTTCAACACCACGGGGCAACGCCTACATCCTCCGTTTTACAGACCGCGTCAGCCGCCGGGCTTACACCGCTACAGAGGCCCAGTTCACCGCCTTTGGCACGGCTGACATACATGTTGACCGATATATTCCTCTCTGGGGATGGCCCGTAACTCCGCTTTCCGACAACGCACATCAGGTTTGCTCCAAACAATCCCTCACCCTCTATGACCACGTCGGCACTAATAAGATTGCCACCAGTTCCTACCACCCGTGCACCAACCGCGCGGTACAAGCGTGTCAACCGCATCATAGCCCTTATGCTCGCCAAAGTAGGCGACCAACAGCAAACTGTCTGCGATATTCAGCTCCCACACGTCGACAGCGCGTACAACAACTCCGTCAGGGCAGCCACTGGACTTGTCCCCGACGAGATGCACATGGGCCGCCTACCCCGCCTCCGCTATACCGTCTTTGACCTCCCCAAAATCATCGGACATCGAAGCCTCAATCGGAACCAACTACCCCATATTGACCACGCCACCGCTCGCCAACAATGCGCCTGCCGCGGGCTCGAAGAAATACACGCCATCTACGTCTCGCGTCTCGACCACCGCAACGCTCCCCTCGTGGACGCCCGCTACTTATTATCACCATTCTCCGTCAACGGTTGGGAGTCGATCTACAACTCCACGGCCACCATTTGCTGTAGTGGCAGGAAAGGCAACGACCCTTCGTTCTGAAAATTAGGCTACTTTCAACTGGATCGACCCCTTCAAGATCCGCGCCGTAAGTCCAGCACCGGCCTCCGCCGTCCCAGACGGTCGGCCTCTTCATGACAAGCTCCTGTACCTCGATCTCCCGTCAGATATGCCTGGACGCGACTGCAAAGCTCGCGTCTTCCCTCGCCGCTTCAATCCATGCCGAAACAAAGACGACATCCACAACACACCAAACACCTTCCGGGCGACCTCATTAAGTACGGCTCAACTCCTTCTCTACCATGTCTTCGCCCTTCCACGTCACCCTCGACGACATCCTTCCACCGACAGAACGGTTCGAGGTCGAACAGATCTCGGGACATCAACTCGTTCGCGGCCGGAGAGGCATTCAATCGGTCATGTACAAGACCCATTGATGTGGAGTGTTGAGCCCTTGATGGGAACACGAACAATATCTACAACACCACCGGCTTCACATCTCGGACATTGGTCTGGCATCCCTTCACAACACCGCGAGTCCGACCGCTTATACCGACAGATGCGCATCCGAGCTGCTTACCGCGAAAGCGGGCGGACCTGGGGCGAACTGTTGCTTGCGCCCGGGCACAACCTCGTCCCACGCACCATCTGGGTTAAACGCGTCGCGTCAGCTCCACGACCCTCCCCGCGGGAGCACACCTCTGGTATAAAACTCTCGACGGTCTCTGGTGGCTGGGCAAAGTAGTCCATCGAACCTCGACCGACAACTGTTCCATCAACTCTATCGTCCGCTTCCTCCATGACCCTGGGCCACTCACGATCGACCTCCGTCCGTCATCGTACACCACTTCACGGAGCGTCATCCACGAGTCCTGATGCCTTCAGCGTCATCACGCCGCGGGGCAGGCACGCGGTGTCATACGCAATGCTGATGGGCTCCGCGGAGCCCCCTCTATCTCCCCTTTGTATGTCGGTACCCTAGCGCCCACCATAGCTCAGTGGTTTATGTTTTGGATGTTGTTTTCGTTGTTGAAATGAGTTATGATATCTTCAGGGTGTACTTTAACATCGTCGTTTCAGGTAGGGAGCCTTTA
The DNA here is from genome assembly GCA_012845835.1 of Undaria pinnatifida. Classification (NCBI taxonomy): domain Eukaryota; class Phaeophyceae; order Laminariales; family Alariaceae; genus Undaria; species Undaria pinnatifida. Next base: position 9,355,612 of record JABAKD010000006.1, read on the forward strand.
GAGCTGTTGTAACTTGGTCGTTTCCCTTGTTCGGTATGACCTTTCACTACTATTTTGAGGCTCACGTGTTTTCTCGCTTGGGATACCACCTTTCTGGCGTCTCCTTTTCCAACGCTCATGCGTCCCGGGCGACAAAATTCAGTTGCTGGCTGGTATCCTGCAGTGTACGTGTCTGTGTTCAGTTTCGGTGTTGCCATTTCTGGTACCCCTTTACCCACGCCCATGCTTCCCAAGCACAGAGATTCAGTCAATGGCTGGTATCATGCAGTGCACATGTCTGGTTTCAGCTCGGATGTTACCTTGCTGTTCCTCCATTACCCACGCCCATTGCGTCCCAAGCACAGAGGTTATATCGCTGGCTGGTATCCTGCAGTGCACGTTTTTCTCATCCCCAGTTCGAGTACTACCTTTCCTGGAGCCTCTTTCTTTGTTCTCCGCGTTCACTTACAACAGTACCTTCTGCCCAGCGGTTTAATGACAGTTGGCCCACGGATTAACCCCTACCAGAGGCGTGTTATCATCAATCATCAATCACCAATCACCAATCACGAGGTGTGGGTTGGTCTATAGTCATATTTGATCTCGTTGTTTTGAATAGCAGAATCTTCAATCCACTTCCGGGTTTCCTGATGTCTTACTTAGCCATTGCCATATAGTCGTGTGATCTTCATCGACGCCTATTCAGGGTGGGATAATGTTATAGCGTTCCGCTAGGTATCCGTTATCTGCTTGAGCTATAGACGAACACCGTCTATCTCTGCAGATAAGTTATATATCTCCGCTGATAACTTACGGTCTGATTTCTGTTATCTCATTTGTTGTGTGATTTGGAATCGGAATCGCGAGATTCGGAATCATTAGAATGTCCAGTAAGGCTGTCGCGCGATCCAGGGTTCGGCACGTACGTACATATCGCACAATCGTCTAATGAACCACGTGATCTCCTGGGTGCACGAAACCTAACAATGGTAGAATCTTGCCCTACGCTACTTGTCCTGTGCTGACTGGCTTAGATCAGGTAACTACACTATCGCATTAAGAGTAGGATGCTTCCTAGGAGAACACTAGGAATCTATGTGATTGTTTCTATTGTGAGGTAGTCCTTACTCCCACTTTAAGTATGCAATGATTCACCCACGTGACCTTGTAGAAGTGCCCGGCGTAGGCAGTTAGCAGCTTGCACCCAGGATTGACCTTTGGCATGAAGATTCAGATACCTTGCCAATACGAGGGCCGGTATTTGGAGCTTCGCCAGAGCCAAGCTCCATCCCCCCCTCCTTTCCTCCTCCGCCTTGACCACCATTGTATCCTGACCTAATTTAGCAAACCTTGTCTAATACAAAGAAGAGAATCTACTACCTATCTGGGCTTTGTTTGTACGGCTTTCAGCTGTGGTCTCGCGGTAGACACCCCTGTCTCTTCTGATGAACATATCGACAAGGATCCGTCAAGGCTAACTCCTTAATAGTGGTATATCGTGTAAAACAACACACGAAACAGAAAGCGAAATCGGGAGAAGTGCACGTTTTGTACGAATCACGCTGATCACACCGGACATGCGTTGCTGTAGAGGCGCATCGTTCTGGCTTTACGAAGCCCCTCGCAACGGGAGCTTCGGGTAACTCCCCACGAAACTGACATAGAAACAACGAAAAATGTGCGACGCGATGATAAACCCCCACACGGCCTAGTGGAAAAGGTTATTGATTGTAGTAAGAAACTTAACGTCCGACGAGGACCCTCGATATCTGAAGAAAACGTGTGAATACCTATTTCGTAGCATGCACCCCTGAGCGGGGAATTGGGACGAACGTTTTGATGTTCCTGCTAGGACCGTAGAGTGTAGTGAATGGGGGCGACAATGTCTCGAACAAAAACAAAAAACCATAATTCCCCTGCGTGTGCGTGTGCGCAAGAAAATTATTCAAACAAAATTTCCCAGTGTGTGCGCGCCCTCGAACAAACAAAATAGAACTAAATGCAACCGTCTACACACGTAAAACATCTGCAGTGCAACCGTCTCAAGCTCTGGTGAGCGACGGATGCGTCGCGCCCGGAGTGCCTAAGCCTCCTCGCTCAAGCCTAATTTAATGGTAATTATAATTATAATGCTAATGTTGATGTTAATGTTACTGGTAATGTTCATGTTAATGGTAATGTTAATGTTAATGATACTTCTAATATTAATGTTAATGTCGATGTTAATGTTAATGTTAATGTTGATGTTGATGTTAATGTTAATGTTAACGTTTACGTTACTGTTAATAATGTTAACGTTTATGGTTAATGTTAACGTTTTTATGTTAATATTAATGTTAGCGTTCATGTTAACATTAATGTTAGCGTTCATGTTAACATTAATGTTAGCGTTCATGTTAACATTAATGTTAGCGTTTATGTTAATGTTAATGATAATTTAATTGTTAATGGTGATGTTAATGGTAATGCTAATGTTAATCCTGATGTTATTGCCAATGTGCATTATAGTATCTGTGTCGGACTCAGCTCTTCAAGTGAGGAACTAACGGTTAGTTATTACTTTAGTCATTCCACAAGAGAGTATTATACACGCTTTTTGTATGTTGCAACATGTATATCTGTCTCGTAATTAGCAAACTCAGAGCCCCACATCGGCACGGTGAAATCATGATAACTACATGGTCACACCTATCGATTGAGATTGTTCTATCTTACGATCCATGCACAATAACGCACAACGAAGCGATAACACATTGCATACCACACCTAAAAATTGTTTAGTATACCAACCACACTTGACATCATATCTTTTAGAATCGTACACAATACCAGACAGGTGATGTATACTGATAGATTTATTCTATAACCGTCAGATTTGTCCCCTTGAAGGGTTTTGAGCTTCCGCGCACATATTCAGTTTTCCTGTCTGCCCCCCCCCCCCCTACCACCCCCCCCCGAAATCCGTCTTTTTCGAACGCCCCACTAAAAGTCAAGTTTTTCCAGAGTAAGAAACACTACTACCTGGCTGCAGACATAACCTCACTATCTTTCGAGGGATCCGTACCGTAGTTCCAACTCATTTCCACCCTACCCCCACGTCCGTTTTCCCCCCGATTCTTCTTGTTCAAACGCCGCACATAAAATCTAAATATGTCAGAGTAATACATATAAACACTACCAGGCAGTTGATATCACCTCAGTATATTCCCAGCCATCCATGCCGTAGCTCCAATTCACCCCCCCCCTCAGAAAAAAAAGCCCCCTTCCTTCCCCACCGACAGCACCATCGTCTAGACCTAGCATCACGTGCAAAACAAGTCCTTACAACTATGCCACCTAACGTTGTTGTTAATCCCCTACCCCCCCCTCGCCTCCGCCAACCCCCCCCCCCCCCCCCCCCCCCGCCACCCCTTCGAACACTCTGCTCTCTCCTCACTGCTTGTACGACTTACAACATACACTTGAAAAACTCATGTATTTCCGTCCACAGCTGTCATATGCAGCTGCCATAATTTGTCCCCCTCGAAAACGGGTTTTGTAGTTTCCGCGCACAGATTGACTAACATCACCTTGTTGACCCTGACACAAGCCACACTGCATTTCCAAAGGGAGACGCCGACCTACACCCTCATTGAGGACACACACCTAGTGATACGCGAGATCGGAGTATTCATCACATCTTGCCAAGATGAGTTTCGACAAAATATTCGATCTCAGAGCTTGATTGTATTTATATTTTAATAATATAAAAGTATTTTTATATGTCGCTTTCAGGTGAAAGCATAGAAGCTTGGTCGGGATGTGCGAACGAATGCCTTTGAAGTCATTTACCGGGAGGGATGTTGAGCCACCTCGATCTCATGTGAGAAGCTCGAGGGAACTTTCTGCCGCACAGCCCTGCCGTGGGGTTGCTCAACAAGGGTACTTTGCTGCCAGAGAGAAAGCGACAGTACATAGGATAACACAGGCATGTACCGCAGACATACAGGAAGACGGGCATAGAGAGACAGACAAACCCAATGATGAAAGCCTGTTACTAATTGTACTCCACGCATTGAAGAGGGGTTCTATATTTGCGGTGTGGCTGAATGAAGAATAGATCATCTCGCCACAGCCAGGATGCACGTGCTCCACGTCACCAACGTCACAGCCCGAGGGCCCACGCGCGTAGCTTGAGACGACGCACCACAGACCAAGCCATAAATGTGTACCGGTGCTCGCTCGCTTCTGCAGACTCTGGGATATGTGCAATCGGTCACCTGCACCTTCCGCACTCGTTAGAAATATAGTGTAACTGAAAAAATGCCGTTTTCAACAGTCATACAGACATACGGATACACTAACATAACCAAGGATGGTTGTACGAACCAGGCATTTACGACGCCCTTTCTCCCCCTTAGGCAGACGCCAACCTCCCAACAGGTGGAGAGGTAAATGAGCCAAGCCTGTGTCGCTCACATTTGCAATAGACGGTGTCTGTGTAAGGAGGAAACAAAACGAAAAATACTCGGCCGCACCGAAAATGCACAGAGTGAGGCCAACAAAACCGAAGAATCACGGCGACCCCAGTTAACTCACCACGGTGTGCAACGATATGATATATACATTCGCGTGTTAGCCGAAGCTCACCCTCTGATGTAGACGCCCCGTAAGTTTGGCATATATCGACTACGAGCAGAGCTCCCGCAATCAACTTAAAACCTCACACACGAGACGAGTCAACAGTTAACGCGCGCTACACGATAGAAGTAGCACGCTTTTATTCGAAATAATTTGTGAATGACGAGGTTCCTTGGCGCAAAATCGTCGGAAATTGAAAAAAAAATTACGTGCACGATGTCTCGTTGTACCCCCAGGCCATGGGATTTTTCATCCGGTCAGCAGTTTTTTCATTTCTCCAGATCGGCTTTTGGGAGGTATGTTATGGGCTCCCGAATGGGAGGAATCTCAGAAAAAAAAGTGGTGAACCTCTATCTATCGTAGCAGGCGTCAGCTGACAAAGTAGGCGTCAGCTGGCAAACAGTTAAACAACCCAATGAGAAATGATGGGGAAGCCTGGTGGAACAACCCAATGATGGAGGCGCTGTTCGTGCCTTACATGAAAAAACTCAGATTGTTTATATATGTGTATTTATATGTGCCCAACGGGTTGTATGTTTTCATGCAAGGTGGTTCATGTCGACTTGACCCAATGTCAGTTGGACCGTAACACGAAAACCGGGGAATGCCCCTGCGGGGCGAAGCGAGCCCTTTGCGCCAGGTGAGGAGACGGAACACAGTGGGCGGGAGAGAAGGGGCGGGGCATCACGCGTTGCAGCTGATATAAACCAAACCATGACTACGTAGGTGATGCACATCAAAGAGAAAAGGCGCTACAAACAATAAACCGGACAATAAACCGGACTGCTTTCCGTACCGTGTTGTGGTAGTCATGTCTGTGGACGAATACACAGAGGAGGCCCGTTGCGACCACACACAACATCCAATTCGTCCCTAAATACTTTTCTTGTATGTTTTATGGGAGCGTCGGGAGTGGGCAGCGAATCTACGTGAGGTAAAATCAGTAATGACCGGTCATGGCGGTCTGTGCAACTTCAGTATGTGACATGAAGTAGGTTGGGCGGACTCCCTCTCCATGCTCATAGAGACTGTCGTTGAAAATACGCGTAATGTTTCGGATATCCAGGAAATAATCCTGATACTTGGCCCATACCTACACCATATCATTAGACGAAAGCCATTCAGCCGTCTAGTTTGAAAGAGGGGTGCATATATTCGTGTGACCAACCAAGTAGCAAGGTGTCATCTTCAACACGAACCGCGCCCTCTTAAAGAACACTCAACACCCGCTGATCGTTCATGAATATATATTGAACGCCCTTTAGACCGCCCGACAAGGGCACCAACACCGCGAAGCATAACCATGACGGCACCACGGGCAAAGGCGATAACCCGGTCGAAACCTCTTTCCGAGATGATCGGAGGCAAGGGAACGCCGGCGTTACTACAAATGAACCACGAAAGGGCCTCCACGACGGTCCCATCCTGCCCGAGACTACCGGATGCATAGGGAAGGGAGAGTAACCAGGAAAAAAAGGACCGGAAAACGCGATGAATGAATAGTCATGTTCTACACGATCGGGGTAGTAGTGACGTTGTTGCTGTCGAAACCCGCACGAAGAACACGCTGCGGTCGGTGGAGGTGCACTGTTTCTTCCTGAGGCGCCTCACTTCTACACCTCATCCAAACACTGGGTGTAACCAGTAATCTGAAAGTGGCGCACGGATGATAGAGGTAGCACTTTTCGTCCAAAGAGAGTTCCGAATGATAGGTCTCCTTAACTTAAAACAGTCGGAAAAAGGCCACACACTTCCTTGTCGGGCGATTCTCGGTCTACACCCCAAGCCCGATGGGCTTTTTCGCGTCGCCAGATGGTACATTTTTTCTCCAATATCTCAGTATATTTTGGGGAGAGATCATCCGCTCAGTAGGGTGATGAACCTCAGAAATAACGTGGCGCACCCCTCTATCGTAGTACGCGTCGAAACTTTAACCCTACCAACATATATATCATTGGCCTATGTATACAAATACATCTCAACACATTGGGAAAGCAGAAGAAGGTTCCGGGGAGTGTTCCGCTAAGGAGCCCCGTTATTCAGAAAATGTCTTAGGCAAAAAGTGCAACCTCCACCTAAGCACGCGTTCAGAGGTGACCAGACCCACACGGGGCTGCAGCACAACCATGCGAACGCGCGAGAAAACGCGATAACGGTCCGACCCTTCCGTTGAGCGCATTAGACCCGAAGAAGCGGTAGCGTAACCTCGATGAGTCACGAGCAGGCCCACAGGTGAAAGCCCATAACAAACGTGAACGCCTACGATCCGACCCACAGCAGCTGGACCATGACCACGAAAGCGCACGAAAAGGCAATGAAAGCCGAACCGTACCCAAGGCTGGCAGTACCAGTAGCGCCGACATATTCGTCGCCGTCGCACGCGATTGCTTCCGTGCAACCGAAGCTCTCTATGTGGCACGTGCTAAGTGCCACAAACGCGTCGTTCTCGAGACAGTCGAACTCAGAAAGTCCCACCAAGCAACAAACGGCGTCCAGTTGCAAGTCGCAACCTTGTGATGTGGTGGTCGTAGGATTGAATGTGTAGCATGAATCTGACACCACGCTGCTTGATGCCGCCGTGGAACAGCTCTGGCACACTGCGTCCGCTTGGCAGGTAGTGAGCTCGGTTGAGCAATCGTCAGCGTCGCTAGTCGTAGCTTCGCTTGTGCCGTTCACGTCGGAACTGATAGCGCTAGCCCGCGGCATGAGAGTAGTCGTTGTGGCGAGGAGAAGCAACACTATCCCCAGCGAGAACGTCCGAAAGAAGCCGACGACCGTCATGCCTGTTCCGTGTTGCACAGAGCTGATATTATCGAAGCTTCTATTGTGTTTTGCCCCTGCGGACAAAGATTGACAACGCGAGACACGAGAAGGCGTCGAAACAAAAAGTGAGCCTTAAAACTGATAAATGCAGATGAATAGCACGCACTACAGTGGCGCTATACGCATGCCACGATATAGAGGTGCTCAACACTTCGATGTCAAAGCTCTACAATAAATATGGTATTAAAGCAAACTGAAAAGTGCAAACGAAGAATTAGGCTCGCGGCCTAAGAATGAAGAGCAAAAAACCCAGAAAACAACGACATCCCGACGACTTGAGGTTGAGGAGCGCCCCGAAATTTACGAAATGCTATGGCCAAAAGGGCTACCCCTGTGGCAGCATGCGCCACTAGTTATACCCAGAAGCAGCATTCACCGCCGATTAATACGCACCACCAAGGCAGCCGGCGACGATGGCAAATGGTGCCTTATGCTGTGTGTAGTCTTACAGGGACCCGAATAAAATCTTTGTTGTTGACGAGTAAGCTCCCCGAGACGTGAAGAGATAGCGGGCTAGGTTCTTAAACCACAATACAACAAGTCATGTTCGCTGCTTTCCCTCCAGCAGTGTCCCCAAAAATGACTACTAACACCGAAAGTTGAGACCACTGCACCACTACAAAAAAACACATGTTTCACCAACCAACCATGTGACAAATTGCGCTGAACATGGAACCACACCAGTGATATAGGTATTTCCTCGCATATCGTGCGTGCATTCTAAATAGGTCACGTCCACTTGGGCGCCACGTTCAACGACGAAAACCATGAGATGCAAGCGTGGCTTGACCAACCGTTCACGTATAGAGCGCGGCAGTACGGCTCGTCGCGCGCAGTGCGTGGGGTACATCTCTCCATATGTCCTCAAGTTGGGACTCTAAAACACCCTACCCGCTTAGCCCTGGATCATTGTTGTGTTGTCGGTTCTGTGCTCATGGTATTCCTGCAACATCTCTCCCCGTAAAAACGCAATAATGGAGGAATTAGCAGCCGTCGAGAGAAAACAGGGGATGTATGCATAAGTAACCCCGAAAGGGGAACGCCCGACACTACGGAATTTACGCCTTGCATTTGAACCTTGCGAATAGCTATGGGAAACTCAACGCCTCTCACCCAACAATAACCGGATTTATGACGCAGTTAATATGTGGCATTAAAGCGCATCCAACGCGTTGAGCAGCTAAATGGGTTGTACCTAGTGCCTGGTGTAGATGAACTTAGCGTAGAAGTGCGCTTTGGTGACAAAATAATGAGTCGATAAGAAAATTCCCAGCACATTCAAACTTACACACCCTCCAGTCTCTGATTTGAGGAACCCAGCCGGTCACAAATGTATTGACCTCGACGTCTTCCCCCCCTCACGGCGCATTCTACGTACGGTACTCTAGAGGTGCACCACTCTTTTTCGGAGGCTCGTGGCATAAGAAGCTCGATATAACCGTCGGAGGCACAAACCAACTTGGGCAAGCCGAAATTGCAACCCGACATCACCAAACCCATAGCCTATCTACATGCAAAGAGTGATAACCACGAATGCCACAGGAGAACTCGAGCGATTCTGGGTTAAGGAATGCCGCCCATCATTCACTTCTATTTTCTCGTTAAAAGTTGCTCCCTCAATGTTGTGGCAACCGTCGTCACACACGAGTCTCATGGTACGATAGAGATATCACTTTCCGCGTGGAAATGGTCTCGAAGTATTGGGGCTCTTGACCCTAAGTCGTCGGAAATGGACAACGGTGTTTTTGCACGATTCTCGTCGTGTATGTAGGCCATGGGATTTTTCATCCGCGATGAAGCAGGTTATATTTTCCCCAAATCAGTTCTTCGGTGAAGAAGTACATTTTTTTAACCTCCCAGAATGAGGAACCTCGGGAAAGAAAAGGTGAACCTCTATCGTCGCAAGCGACCAGAGTAATATGGTAGCAGGCACGAAAATAGCATTGCCACGTCATGATAGAGAGGGTACGACAGGACCAAACTTCAATAATTGACGTGGTGCCCGTCCTGACAAACTGCCGCCAATTTTCCCAATATTGTTTGTAGATATCGTGCCCATCAAAATATACATATTCATTATCTAGCGGCGCGAATACAATTTTTTGATATCGGATTACGGGCGCTGTCTAACGCCCCTCGTGTGAGGAACCAAAGCGAAGCGGGGTTCCCTTTGCCCCCTCGCGTACCCCCCCCCCCCCACACACACACACGCCCCCTTACCGAAGCATGGCTCAATATTGGGCGTAACACGCATGAATAGGCTCGTATATGAGCGATTTGACGCACAATTTATACTCGTAAGCACTTTACGTGTGTCTTTTTCAAACGGAATTGGAGACCATCTATGTGGTTCTCACGGGAGGCTCGCAAGAGGCCCACGAGCGAGCCATAGACCAGCCCCCCCCAAAAAAACAGGAGGCCCATAGGCGGCCCTGGGAAGACCGCGAACGACCCATCTTTGGCCTATGGCGCATGGACCGGGACACAGAGCACACGGTTGATCCACGGCCAAAACGACGTACGGACACAGGCTCGACCAATGGGCTAATGCCGTAAACTCTAGAGGGAATCCATGGCGTATCGAAAACACGCAACCCACGAGGAAACCCATCAGCGACCCATGACAAAAAAATGGGTAGCTCATTCGCGGCCCGACGGCCATCGTTGTTACCCTTAGATCGCCCGTGTGTTGCTGCGGAGCCACCCAAGGACAAGCAGGACATCGCACTGTAGGGGGTTGCACTTTCTGGGGTAAAGGGTACCTGGCCGGTTTGAGCTCCTCGTGTGAGGAACTACCGGATGTTCAAGCAATTTCACGAGTATATTATGTTTTACGGCTAAGGCGGAGGTGTTTGTTCGGGTTGTGCGAACGAATGCCTTCGAATATATTTTTTCGGATAAGATATTGAGGTCCTCATGTGAGGGAGCTCAGGGACTTTCTGATGCTACTGCACCTATAGCCTACCGTGAGATGGCTCTGCCGTCAACGGGGTGTGGGAAACAGAGGGTGCATAACGGACTGTTTATGCCCCGAACAATTACGTGGGATCCACGGGTTAGCAGCAAAGATTGGGAGGCACATGGGTGACACATGGTTGACCTATGCGCCTAGACATTCATATGCATGTAATAGCCCTGCACGGGAGCCCACGGAGTGCCATGGGAAATCCAACGGACGATCCACCGCAAACCGCAAAACGACGCATGGGTTAGAAATTCTGCAACCAATGGGAGATGCACCTCCAGTGGCCCGTCCGCGGTGACTTTAAATAGTACACGTGGCCCATGCGCGACTCAAAGGCAACACCAACGGGTGACCCATCGACATAGTTATGCGCAGACACATTAATGCTTGGGCAACGTAAGGGTCAGCACAATATACCCGTGCGGCACCCAGGTGCAACGAATAGGTTCATGGGCAACCAGCCGGCGACCCATGTACGGGTAACTAAGGGGCCGAAGCCCCTAATCGATACAAAACCTATGGGACAGCACTCTCAATTCATGGGAGGCCCGTCGGCGATTCAAGAGGTAGGACTAAGCCCATGCGAGACCCATAGGCGACGCGCTATGAGCTACCCACGGGCAGAGCTGTGGGCGACCCATGACCGATACAGTTGCGGGGAGAACTACGAGACGATGCGCGATCCATGGGAGATGAGTGGGGTATCCATGAACCGAAATATATAGACAACGAATCCAGTCGAAAAAATAGATGACGCATGGACCAGTTATCAAAACTCATGCGCGAGCCATGGGTCATCACTACACACTATGCGCACAGGCGACCACATATACCAGTACCGTGAATCTATGCGTGATCTACGGACAGCCCACGGCCACCCCACGAGCGGCAATCCGATGAGAGAACCATGTGAAACCAATCAATGATCCACCCTGACCCATGGGCCAGAAATATGTCCTCGTGGGTGACCCAAGGGCAACTCAGGAGCCACCGGTTGAAAAATCCATACAGCGGTGCTCCTCTCCCGCGTGAGAGCCTCATGGGTAAACAAAATAGGCCACTTCAAGTTTAATAATACCTCGAGTAATCCGTGCGCAACTCATTGTGGGCACACGGGGATGACCAGTGATCCTATTTGCCAATAGCCAGTTTTCCAACACAACAGGCGTGTGCACACAAAACAATGGATAGTGATTTACGGATCAGCACTGCGTGCCCATGGACGACCCACATGCACACTTCTCCACACCCCACGCCTACTACTGCCTGGCCAATGGCCAACCCACGGGCGACCCAAAACTGGGACCTATAGGCTAGTGCAAGATCATTGTCGCAAGGGTGACCGGTGATAACCCCTGCGTGAACCGCGGGGGAGCAAGGGCACGGCAACTTAGTATCACACCGTCAATTACACGGCCGTCTTGGGGCACCTCGCCCGAGAGACCTCACACCCTCCGAAAGCAAAACAGTTATCACGCGATTTTTCAGCAGCGTAGGGGTTAATAGGGTAACCCATTCCATGGCGGTCGTGGCACATCGCCAGAAAAAATAAAATCGCTACAAGACCAGGAGATCACACTCAAGCGCACGAGTAAACCAGACCAACTGAAAAATAAGGTCCCAAAGGTGACCCAACTCTGCCCTAGTCTTGGGCCTGGCAGCAATGTAAAGACCACAGGTGGTGCATTGGCAACCCACGGGGGAAACCCATCATTCAATATTTTTGTTTACAGGTCTGCAGCCAGCCGTGGTGCGGTACACTCCGCGGACGACGGCTGACCCGTGGCCAACACTACCACAACTTGCAAGTATAGGCGGTAGAACAGGAGGAGCACAGGGTTATCGTGCTTAGTTGGGCAAAACATGTCGAACGAGTACGAGAGCGAAACATCACCTGGTTGATCGACGTGCAGCCTCTAGTGAGCTGCGCGTCTTACGAGGCAGGTCCACCCTTGGCATGTTGCCGTCCAGTAGATAACCTTTACATAGTTGTTGCGTGAATTCGTCAGATGTGACTTCGATCAATTTAGCATTGATGCTCATCTTTGCGCAAGCTGTCTGAAGTTATACACCTACTAACCCGTACCGTCCCCCCCTCGCCACTATGTTTGTCTATATTTTGCCGTCGCGCGTCCCGTCACGCCGTTACACCCCCCACCCCGCCCAAGAAAACAACTCAACATTCCTGTCCCGTCCTGTCTCGATTCTCCTAACTGCTCTGCTATGTTGCTGTTGTTCTTAAATTTACTCGCATAATCAAGTCCGTGGTCACAGGACAGGCTCCGTTCACTCTGGAGCTGAGGAATACCGCAGGAAAAAAACAAAAATAACCCAATGTGGTGCACGCATATATCACAGCTGACGCAATCCATGCCTCCACCAGAAACAAAAAAATGTGAAATCGGGAGTCAATGTACGATGTGCCAGGTATATACCGGTGCATACGTCTCATTACTCACGCCTAGAGAAACCGACTATTCCGATTGCCACCCAAGAAAAACAATCACGTATATATTACACGTAGTACATGATTACTATGCATACGCACGACATGCGTAAGTCAATTGGAGAAAAGAAACAGAGGAAAGAAAAGAAGATGACCGAAAGGAAAAAAAAGAAAAGAAAGCGAAACAGAACGAAAAACGAAAGAAATAAAGAAAAAGACAAGAAAAGCAAGAAAAAAGACAAGGAGAGGAAGCAATGAAACTTAAAAAGAAGAGAAAAAGAAGAAGAAGAAAAAAAAAAATGTCATACTAGCAGACCCTAGGAACTGGCTAAAAAAGTTGGCATTTGTCTAAAAGACGGTATCAAGTGTACAATCAATGGCAGTGGGGAGAGAACAAAGAATGGGGAAGAAGTCAGGGCGGTCTTGTGCTATCTTGTGACAGCCGTTAGAAGGCCCACAACTTTAAATACGATGATGGCCAGACCCAGACTTCAGTCTCTTAAGCATGACGCTGGGGCCCCCCCCCCCCCCCCCCACACGCAGTACCGCCGAGAAAAACATGTCGAACAGTAAGTGGCGCGAGCACGCATCCTTGCCTGAGACCTTGCCCCACGTCGAACTTATCCGAGCACTCTCCATCATCCAGCCGCACGCATGCTTGCATACAGTCGTGGAAATGGCAGATGACGGCGAGCATTCTCGGTGGCACGCCAAACCGAGCAAGGACATCCCACAATTGGCTTCGGTCGCCGGAGTCGTATGCTTTGGTGAGGTCGATAAAGCACATGTCATGTACAAGGGGGTGTTCTTCCGCGCCAGTTCCTGCAGTCGTCATACTACGAACATCATGTCAACCGTCGAGCGTTGGGGTCTGAACCCACACTGTTCCTCCGGCAGAATGTTCTCGCGTTCGCAATAGTCACTCAGGCAACCCGCGATCGCTTTGAGCAGTACTTTGCCGGCATTAGCCACGAGCAACATCTTGTACTGAGTACATGCTTACAGCATTCGACAAAAACAAATCAAAACCTTCTTTTATGCGGCCAAGCTGGAGACCTTGTGTAGGGCACATGGTGTGTCCTACACTATTTTCAGTACAAAACAGGCGATGTTCTTATTTTCTCCAAAATCTCGATAGGGGCAGGCCGATAATGCTAGCATAGCTTGTAGCATATTTGGCTTTTTTTCGCAAGAGTAAAAGCATAGGTGGCGAGGAGCATTGCACAAGCATATTATGCTATAAACAAAGAATATACGCGTCAGCGACGAGCATACCCTGCCTATTTTTCAGCCTACCGGCTGCAAATGAGGGCCCAAGGGCTATCCGCGATACTTCCACAGCGCCTGGCATCCTGCAGTAATGAACAATGTCGACTACTTTGACTTCTTCGTATAAGATTACCGGATAACGCAACTAGACTAGTCTATAACCCAAACAACACCTATAATATGGACAGTACTTATGTTTAAACGAGCAACGACACCGCACCGTCCACAGCGCACAACCTCCAGCTCACAGAAGACCACAAGACCACAAGGCCACACACCATCTGCGGACTTCGTTCATGATGGCGTCCTCGTCATCAAGTTCTAGCTGTGCTTTCGTAGAACCGGTGTCTTCCATCCTTCGTAGCTGCCTTGACGACCAGCAGCAGAACTGCTACCTCGACCGCATTTCGGCGGCAACCCTTCTCAAGTACAATAGGGCACCGGAACGCCGAGGCTAAGAGGCACCTACGAGTAATTCAACATGGTAGTATGGTAGAGGGGCTGGGGCTTTCTGCTTCCTTGTGCTTTGTCGCCATCTCTTACTGACTGACGTAAGGCTGCTGTTCGCTGTGTGCTGCTTGGTTAGACGAGTGACATTTCCTTATGTTTTTCCAAATTGGCAGGAGAGGGAGGATACTTTTTGTGCAACGAATGACGAGTGCTGTATGCCGTAAGAGGTGCCTGTCGGCGGTCGACATTATTCGCAAGCAATAATACGAAGGATGGAATTCAGTTGAAAATAATGCACGTTACCACATCATCATCATCATCACGTTGTTATGATCGAAGTATTCAGTACCACGTTGACGCACATTTCATTGATTTTTTTTCGCCTATAGTTTTTTTTCGAGGCGAGCGCATCGTACTCGATCGACAACGGCGTTCGAAAGGACGTTGTAAAGCGCATTCAGCAGACATCAGGGGAACAGCAGGTTGGATATACAACACAAAATGACCAGAAAAGCATCGACAAAGTTTGTAACTCAAAAAGAAGGCTGGCCGTCGAGTATACCTTGCTATTTAAAGCATAAATATAGGTATAGCTGCTATGAAACGGAGCATAATAACACAAGAAAAAAAGAAGCATAAATGGGAGCATATTTGCCTCTTTTAGGTGAGTTTTTCGGGGGAAATAAGAACAAAATCTGAAAATATGTATGTATATATGCATATGTGTTGTTGTTTTCTCACATTAACTCTTGTCAAACATCTAGAGTCCGTGGTCACAAAAAGGTGCTGGAGCCCTAGGAAGATCCGAAAAACCAAGTGAAATCAAAATTCGTCGGTGAAATACTACGCTTTCCCGCTTAGAAACGCACGATACGAAAAAAGGTGCACAAGTGAAAAGGTCAAATGTGCCAACTGAACTCACATGGCCGCCGGTATCCACTCATCTACAACACACGTAGAGTTCCCCCGTCCCCACAACTAACCAACTCGCGGCTACAAACTACAGCGGTTGGGCTGCCTGCACCGTACGAACCGCACGGTAATCGTGAGTATAGACGAACGCGCCTGCTGTCTGGAGTGCTGTCAGAGTGACGACCCGCGGGCATGCAGTGAAACAAGAGCAATGGAACCAAAAACCACCGTACAGATATCAATGATCGCCCCTCCTTCCCAAGTTATTGACAGGTTGCAGCGCAGCTACGACGCCCGTGCCTGAAAATTGAAAATTGCGGCGGGTCGTTCCCCTTGAAGGGTATACAACTCTTCTACAAACTCTACAAAAATCAGAGACGTAAGTAACATGTTGTACTACTGCCTCGTAAAAATAACCCTTGAAAAAAAGACGATCGCTGCTCTCATGATGATGATGTGCGTGCCGGTCGTGGGTCTCCGTGTTCCGTCCTCCTGCTGTGGTTCTCCGTGGCCGCCTCATCGCCTTAGCTCACTCGGCCAGCTCCTTCGCACTTGCTCTCGTTCACACTCAATTCCAATCGGTTCCCCTTCTCCCCCGTCCAAATAAAAACAAAATGCTCCACGCAGTTTGCGGTGCTGATCTGAAAAACAAAATTCTCGTTCAGGGGAGAGTTCAATCCGTCTCTTCCCCGCCCGTCGACGGCCAGTCGCCCTCCTTCGTCGTTGAATCCAGCCTCCTGCCGGCGCAGCTCCCTCCACGCAAACCGAGACTGCGCCGTAGCGTGGCTGGTGGTGGCGCCTGCCTCCGCGCACGAGCATCCCGATTAAGCATTGCTGCTCCGCCGCTGCTGCCTAAAAAGACGCGCGAATCGTAGGTGACCATGCCTAACGCACCACGTACGACCCAACTCTACCGCCACGCCTAAGCCTCGCATCCACACGCAGCAGCAAGAAGGTATCACTCCTTGAGGGTGAGTCCGGCCTTACACCCGCCAGAAAGACCCCCCCACTCTCGCTACAAACATGCTAGGGCATGCTTCGCAGCATGCCTTACCGAGGCGGCAAGGGGGAACGAAGTAGACCTATGGGCCTGACCCTTATTAAACCTCGAGATGACACAGATTTCTGACCCGTGGTAACTTTTCATAGCGATGTCGCGTACCGCTGTAAACTGCTGGGTAGGGCAGATCTTCAGAGATAACTACTGCAGACACTCGTGGGGTGGGAGATTGTGCTGCCTTTCATCAGCCAGGACCCAGGTTTAACCTTCTGTCTGTGGTCCCCGCATATATATGACAAAAATTGAAACAAACTCCAGCTGTGAGATCGAGTATTTTGTCGAACTCATCTTTGCATGTTGTGTGTGATACTCCGATCGCGCGTATTACGGGTTGTGCGTCCTCATAAGGATATAGGTCGGCGACTCCCCTTGAAACTGCAGTGTAGCTATCAGGGTCAACAGGGTGATGTTAGGCAGTCTGTGCGCGGAAACTATTAAACTCGTTCCCTAGGGGGTCAATATCTGACAGCTGTGTGTGGAAAGAAATGCATTAGTTTATCAAGTGAATACTGTAAGTCGAATAACCGGTGAGGGGAGGGCGGAGTTTTTGAGGACGTGGGGGGCCGATTTTGATCAAAAGAGGGACGGGAGGGGGGAAGGGGGGGGAGGGGATGGGTGGGGCAGGTCTATTTGTGCGTGGAAACTATAAAAATTTCTTGTTGTGCGGGAGCGGAGGGGGGGAGTGGGGGGCGGGAGGGGGGGGGGGGGGGGGGGGGGTAAGGGCTTCAAGTCGCATAGATGTAAGCGTTTGCTACACGCGTGGTGCTAGGTTTAGGCGATGATGCGGATAGTGGGTAAGGAGGGGGCGTTGGGGGCGGGGAGGGGGTTGGGAATTGCAGCAGCGGCATGGACGGCTCTAAAAAGATAATGACATGATATCCAGGGCGTAAAAGTGTTTATTACTCTGGCGGATTTCGATATTAGATGGGGCGTTGACGCAAGTGCAAGCGAGGAAATGGAAAAAAAGAAAAAAAGGGGAGGGGGGGGGGGGGGGGGGTTCAAAAGGTTTAGGTCACATGTAATAATAAAACACACTCCAAGTATGAGATCAAGGATTGGGTCGAAACTCATCGTCGCAGCATTGTATGTGATCTTCCGATCGCGCGCATTAAAAATATATGTAGGGGCTTGCTATTCGCGCGGTGCTGGGTCTAGGCGATCGTGCTGGGTGTGGGGGAGGAGGGGGCGTTGGAGGGGGGGAGGGGGGATGATTGAAAGCTACGTCATGGATGGCTAAAAAGATAATGACGTTATATCAATTGTTTAGAAGTGTTTATTACTCTGGCCGATTTTGATTGTAAGTGGGGCGTTTGAACAAACTGGGCGGGGAACAAAGGGTGTGGGGGAGGCGGAGGGCGGAGGTGAGTTGGAGCTACGGCATGGATGGCTAGATGGATAACGAGATGATATCAGCTGGCTGGTAGTGTTTACTACCCGGGTAGATTTTGATTTCAGGTGGGGCGTTTGAACAAGAGGGATAACGGGGGGGGGGGGGGGACCATTTTAATATGTTCGCATATATAAACCCTTTAAGAGGACGAATGTGACGGTTGCAGCAAGAAGACACCCCTTCATGTCACCCACCTAGTAATGTTTATTTTTCTAGAAGGTTTGATGTTACATGTAGTATGCAACCTAGTTCCTAGGTGTAGTAAACAACGTGTTAAAAGCTTCAAAATTTGTCATTGTTTATGGATCGAAAGATAGAATATTTCAATTTCTAGGTGCAATCATGTGGTTACCACAAATTTCTGACATCGCTAATTTTAAGAAAGAGATACATATCGCCAAGTACAACAGGCGAGGTGATCTGGTCATGCAATGTCACCGCCATTGAGAACAAAAGGGAGAAATGCGATTCCTTATTGTTTAGAAAGGAACGCTTAGTGTACACGCGCTCAATTACGTACTTCGTTGATCTTACTTCGCTTGGCATAGGTTGGGAGGCGATCTAGATAGATATACTCGGAGTATACTATAAAAAATGAAAATACACTTATGCTGTGAGATCGAAGATTTCGTCGAAACTCAGCTTCACAGACTGTGTGTGATACTCCGATCGCGGGAATTACGGGTTGTGTGATCCTCATTAAGGATATAGGTCAGCGACTCCCCTTACGACTACAGTGTAGCTACCACGGTCAACAGGGTGTTGTGTGTGGTACTCCGATCGCGAGTATTACGGGTTGTGTGTCTTCATTAAGGATATCGGTCGGCGACTCCCCTTGCAACTACAGCGCAGCTATCAGGGTCAACAGGGTGATGTTAGTCAGTCTGTGGGCGGAAACTATAAAACCCGTTTCTGAGAGGGACAAAATCTGACAGCTGTGGAAGGAAATATATATATATATATATTATATACGTTTCCTCCTGCATAAACGCCCCACCTAACTATCGACATCCGCCAGAGTAATGAACACTTCCACGCCCTGGATATCGCCTCGTTATCGTTTCAGAGCCGTCCATGCCGCTGCTGCAATTCCCACCCACCCCCGTCCCCAACGCCCCCTTCTTCAATGAACACCCGCACCATCGCCTAGACCTAGCACCCCGCGTATAGTCAACCCCTACAACTATGCGACCAAAAGCCCTCCCCCCCCGCCCCCGCCCCCGCCCCCCCGCCACATTCCCCTTCCCCCACGAGAAATATTTATAGTTTCCACGCACAAATAGACCTGCCCCACCCGTCCCCTGCCCCCCCTTCCCCCCTCCCGCCCCCCTTTTGATCAAAATCAGGCCCCCACGTCCTTCAAAACTCCGCCCTCCCCTCACCGGATATTCGACTTACAGGATTCGCTTGATAAACGGATACATTTCCCTCCACAGCTGTCAGATTTTGTCCCCGTCAGAAACGAGTTTTACAGTTTCCGCGCACAGACTGACTAATATCACCCTGTTGACCCTGATAGCTACACTGTAGTTGCAAGGGGAGTCGCCGACCTATATCCTTAATGAGGACACACAACCTGTAATACGCGCGATCGGAGTATCACACACAGCTTTCAAAGATGAGTTTCGACAAAACATTCCATCTCACAGCTGGAGTGAATTTAAATTTGTATAATATATATATATATATGATCCGTCCCCCTCAGAAACGGGTTTTATAGTTTCTGCGCACAGACTGACTAAAATCATCCTGTTGACCCTGATAGCTACACTGTAGTTGTAAGGGGAGTCGCCGACCTATATCCTTAATGAGGACACACAACTCGTAATACGCGCGATCGGAGTATCACACACAGCTTGCAAAGATGAGTTTCGACGAAATCTTCGATCTCACAGCTGGAGTGTATTTTCATTTTTTATAATATATGATCAAGGGTGCGTAAAAAAAAAAGCCCGTGACACACACCCCCTTTTTTTCATTTTGGACCGGCCGAGCGGGGGGGGGGGGGGTCTCAGTACACTAATTCTTATATAAAATCCAAGCAACACTACTTCCTATATAAAGGTATTGACTTGATTTTAGAGTGGGGAGAGAAGGTGCACTAAGTAAGTCCTAAAAAAGGAGTAGTATTTGATATGATCGTGGTTGGACTATGGAGGGAGTACATACATACACCGTCAATCCTTTATAAACAACTGCACAACACTAATTCCTATATAAAATCCAAGCAACAGTAAGTCCTCTATATAAACCTAGTGACTTGATTTTAGAGTCGGGGGAGAAGGTGCCCTAAGTCCTTAAGGAGTATGTATGTATGTATTATTTGATGTGATCGTGGTGGGACTATGTATGGAGGGAGTACTATACATACATACATACATACATACATACATACATACATACATACATACATACATACATACATACATACATACATACATACATACATACATACATACATCCGACATACACCGTCAAATCCTATCTAAACAACCGCACAACACTAATTCCCACATAAAATCCAAGCAGCACTAATTCCAATATGAACCTAGTGACTTGATTTTAGAGTGGGAAGAAGATGAAGAGGAGGAGGAGGAAGAGGAAAAACAAGAGGGAGGGGGGGGCAGCCGGGGAGACGGCCGGGGGGGTTGCCTCTAACAACATAATTTCAGGCGTAAGTAGGGCCGGTCGGGTTAGGGTTCAAAAAGGCGTCTCGAACAAGTAGAGTGAGACGAGGAACAAGGCAGCCCTGCCGGGGGCGGGGAGAGGGAAGGTCACTTGCGGCCAAACGCCGGAATGTTTCCGCGTCTGAGCGCAGCGACTGTTGCAACGGCCGAACTTGGCAAAGGGGAGGGGGGCAAGCTTGAGGCCGGAGGCGGGGAGCAAGGGGATGAAGTACTACTACTAGTAGTCTACAGCAATCATCATCATCTCATTGTCTGTGGCGTGGTGAACTTTATTTGGGTTGGCTCGAGTTACTTGCAAGTTGGGTCGGGCGTGCTAAACTCATGCTGGGTGTAGCGTTGTGTGTGGCGAGGATTTCTAGACAAATCAATGTGGAAAAACACAAAGTATCGACAACACACCGAACAAACAATTGAAAAAACAAGACAGCAACCAACAACAGCCCCAAAGCACGATATAGTTTGTTTAATCGTTTAATCGCTCTGGATATGTCGTTGCGACAGTGCATGGGTGCTATCTTGCTGACCAACCATCGACAACAAGCTTGAAATCAATGTTACTTTCGGAAAAAAAAAAACTTTTTTTTCGGACGGCTGACCCGGGGGGGGGGGGGTAGGGGAGGGGGGGTGTGGGTCTCGGATTTTTTTTTTCCCGCACCCTTGATATAATATATATAGACCTATATCCTTAATGAGGACACACAACTCGTAATGCGCGCGATCGGAGTATCACACACAGCTTGCAAAGATGAGTTTCGACGAAATCTTCGATCTCACGGCTGGAGTGTATTTTAATTTTTATAATATATATATTGCACTCTTTTTGACAGAGAATAGCCAAATGTTATGCAGTCACCTTCTTGCCCTTTTCTGGCCCGATTTAGGTCGTCGTGCCAGAGCGATGTACTGTAGCTCCACGAGTAGTTCATGTCACGTCTACGCCCGCTTTTCCGCCGTTCGTACACGCACTGATACCCTCTATGAGCCCAACGCCGTCTTTAGTCAGTTCCTAGGTTTTGCAATTAATAATATGACGTTTTTTTCACTTTTCCTTTCCTTGCTTCCTCTTCTTGGCTTGCCTTTTCTTGCTATTTTTTTTGTTTTTCCTCGTCTTTCTTTTCCTTTCCTCTCCTTTCTTTTTTCGCTTTCTTTTCTCTGCTTTCCTCTCCTTTTCTTTATCTAATTTTCTTTTCTTTGTTCCCTTCTTCCAATTGGGGGTCTTGCGTCTGACGTGCGTACGCGTAGTGACAGGTACTACTCGTACGTGTAATATATACGTGGTAGTCTTGCCTGCTGGGTGGTAAGCGGTATATTTATAGCCGGTTTTTCCAGGCGCGAATAGTGAGACGTATGCACCAGTATGGACCTAGCACATCGTAGGCTGACTACCGATTTCACATTTCATACGTTTCTCGCGAAGGCATGAATTGCGTCAGCTGCGCGGTATGTATAGACCCATAGTCTATATAATCTTCGTTGGTTTGTTTGTGCTTTTCCCTGGGGTATTCCTCAGCTTCAGAGTGACTGAAGCCTATCCTGTGACCACGGACTTGATTGTGCGAGTTAATGTGAGAGCAACTACAACAACTCCAGAGTGACTGGGAGCCTGTCCTGTGACCACGGACTTGGTATTTTGCGAGTTCATGTGATAACAACGGCTGGTGTGAAAACAACGGTACTCGTATTCTACTGCTGTGTAGTAGCATCAATCACGTGCGGTTTTGCGGTGTAAATTTTTTTACTGCACTCGCTACTAGAACTAGTTTCTTTTTTTCGACACACAACGCGTATGAAAATACGTGGAAGTGTGGTGAGCTAAAGCTTTATTTTTCTCCATCCGCCGGAGGAAAAGAAAACGAGAAAAAAAAAAGATTTTTTGCTCGTGTCTTTGTGCTTTCTCTGAGAGGGCGGCGCTCAGCACAGCAATAATTACTTGCTTGCGCCACAAATGACGGAGAAATCTTTCCGCACGTTCCTATGCTTTGATTGGCTTGACATAATAAACATAAGAGACCGTTCCTGTACTCATACCCGGTACGGCGGCTGTGTACCAGGTACTCGTATACATACCAGGTATGTACCTGGTACAGGAACTTTCAAATATTACACAGGTGCTCCCAGTAACTGTGAGTATAGTTGAGTATTTCTGGAAAATGAATACTCGAGGTACTTCGAGTACTTGTAGTATTTCGGGCTTTAATACTGTGAGTACTGCGAGTACTCCAGGAGTGTTTCGGGCCGTTATACTTTCGGACACTTTCATACACGCACTATTTCGGGGTTCGATACTCTTGTTACTCCCTATACTTGAAGTATTTTGGGGTTCGATCTACTCTTAAATACTGCCTTACTTGGGAGTATTTAGAGGTTTTGTACTGCTCATGCTTTCTTTGCCTACTCGCAGTATCAAAATCCTCTGAATAGGCGCAGTATACTCGGACGTTCAGTTATACTTAAGACTGTCTCTGCACCGCTTCGACAAACCCATATCGTGTTTTGGAAGAAAACCTCCACAGACTGTTTGTTGGGGCAAAATACCTTCGTGGGGAGCAAGTGTAGTGTACTTATATTACAGGTAGTATTTCGGGAGTATATACTCTGCCAGTACTCGCAGTGTTTCGGGGTACTGACCTGCGGATACTCTAGTCTAGTCTACACTCCAAGCACCCAAGTATTTCGGATTCGATTCTGCGGATGCACCGGCATTCGCAGCAGTAGTATTTCTACTGCTCATACTCCCAGTACTCGCAGTATTCAGGCCTTCGGTACTGCTCATATTCCCAGTACTCACAGTATTAAGGCCTTCAGTACTGCTCATACTCCCAGCCCAAGCGGTAGGAAATGTACTCGATACTCCATACTCCGAGTATACTCGAAGTACTCGTAAATCCGAGTATACTCGAAGTACTCGTAAATCCGAGTATACTCGAAGTACTCGTAAATCCGAGTATACTCGAAGTACTCGTAAATCCGAGTATACTCGAAGTACTCGTATACTGCTGTGGGACATCTGTCAAACGATATTTAGTCTTCGCATTTGCGTCCAGAGAGTGGGACAAAAACAACTAGTCTAGAGTCTAGTATTATTAGTACACAGAACGAGAGCAAAAAAATGAAAAACGGCCCACTGCAGATCCGTCAGAGATAGACCCAGTGCAGCCCGTGCCCGTGCAGATCTAGGAAGGTGCGCCGGGGTGCGTGTGAGCAGACTCTGGCGACATCTCCGCCGTAGAGGTATTGCCGTGGGATCCTAGGCCGTCGGCAGGTGAGGGGTCGTCTACAACTTTCAAGCCTGCCTGCATCGGCGGTGGACTGCTGCTGCTGCTGCTGCTGCTGCTGCACAACGGCTGGACGCCAGCAGGAAAGGGGCCTTCACTCATTCCGCTCATTACGGGAGGAAAAGATCCTAAGCCGTCGGCAGGCGAGGATCCCAAGCCGTCGACAGGCGAGGGGCCGTCTACAACAATCAAGCCCGTCTGCATCGGTGGTGGACTGCGGCTGCTGCTGCTGCTGCCGCATAACGGCTGGACGCCAGCAGGCAAGAGGCCTTCGCTCATTACGGGTGGGACAGATAACCCATGGACAGGGCTCATTCTATTGCTCACTATCTCACGGGTCACGGTCCATGCGGCGTTTCTGCTTCGTTTGGCTGCTGTACCGCGAGTTTGTCGTATGCCGTAGTGGTGTCTGTGTGCTGGTTTTGCTCACAGTGCTGAACTGTGCTGCTGTTTGAAATACCTGAGGTTTCTAGTCTAAGGCAAAAGCTGTGCGTTTCTGGTTCTGTTTTTACATGCAAATCCGAATAGCCCCTGGGCACGTACGTGCAAGTTCACCGGAGCCGCTCAGCGGGAGGTGTGCTGTAATTTGGATCGTAGTACGATGGCGCAGCGCGGACAAAACATAAAAGCACAGCAATAATAATTACCACAGATAACAGAGAAATCTTTCCGCACGTTCCTATGCTATGATTCGTTTGACATAAACATAAAATACCGTGCCTGTACTCATAAGAACAACACACGGTCGTTGAACAGCCGTCCGATTTGACGGAGGTGCGGAACTCGTGCTCTAGTCTATACCCATACTTGCACTTGTTGTGCTGCTCGCGACGAGGGTCTGTGCACAAAGAGTGCACTATCTGTAGAAAGGTAAGGAGAAGAGCAACGCACAGGTACGTACCCCAAAAGGTGTCCTTCCTTTGTAGGCCATGGACACGATATAACGAAGGGCGGGGGCACATCACACAGGAAGAAAGGGACACTCGCCTGAAAAATGCGGGGTACTGTAGGTCGGAGGAATTTTGTGGGCAGCAATCAGCAGCCTATCGTACTCTCCTCTCGTGTAGTCTTCTGCTCTGCTGCTGCCGTCGCTGCGTGCGAGTGTCGTGATTCTTTGAGTCCGTGAGAGCCCCGATGTTCGAGTTTAGGAACGGGGGAGAGAGATGTTGGTTGTTGGGGAGGTGTAGGCAGTGTGCCGTGCGCGTGTGGTGGGTGGTTGGCGCAGTCCTTGTCTACGTACTGGATACTGGAGACCAGAGGAAAATAGACATCAATAATTTGTCTAGTCCATTACTGTCGCTTTTCAAGTGTTTTGCCGCTGAAGAACCAATAAGCAGCTTCATCTTGATGAGACAAAAGAAGAGGCAAATTTTTCCACGTTTAAACACTTGCTAAATATAAGGGCACAATAAATCGACAGTCCCATTAATCGTACGACGAACCGTCTCGAGGAAAAGCCCCAAAGACCTCTGCGG
Source organism: Undaria pinnatifida (assembly GCA_012845835.1). Classification (NCBI taxonomy): domain Eukaryota; class Phaeophyceae; order Laminariales; family Alariaceae; genus Undaria; species Undaria pinnatifida. The sequence goes on from JABAKD010000006.1 coordinate 9,380,963, forward strand.
CCACCGCACCATCGCATCACGACCGCATGACTCAAGCGTGTTAAACGTTGTATCGCACTTTTTTCCTAGTCTGCGGGCTGGGGGGTAGTGCCCCGTGGCATTTTGTGAGCCATTTTAGGCTTCCTGGCCCGACTCCGGGCAGGCAGCCTGCTGGAAGCTTGGGAAGCGTTAGTCGTTGGTGCGCGGGATATTGAGCCCCTGCATTGATGGGAATCGCGAGAAACGTGTTGTGGGTGAAGTATGTCGTGCTCGCCATGCCGATCTCTATTTTGCTTTCATTGGCTTACCGAAAGGCGGCGCAATGGCACAGGGAGCGGGGGGACGGACGTCGGACAGCGGTGCGAGTATTCTCCAGGCGGAGGAACGACGTGCCGGCCACTGCTGATAATGTTGGGGGCACACCTCTCTCGATACACCCATGTGTTCCAGTCAAACTCTTTGGAGTTTTACAGCGTTCAAAATGCCGAGATCTGCATGAATGCACAAGGTGGAGCTTTACCCGAAGCCGGTCGTGGGTACCCCCATGTAAGAGCGCCCCGTGACAAGCCGAGGGTCTGTGGCGTACCTATAGTTCATATCTGTGTAGCGGGAATACATAGTTTTTAGTACAAGCGGGACATGCGGATTTGCCCGCTCGTAAGTCACTGACGGCTTACCCACAGCTGTATCAATGAGTAACTGGATCTGAATTACGAGTCGTATTGTCTACCGGTATTTGTTTTCGTTCAAGTCAACAAGTCCGAATACACATTGTGACATCAGCTTCCTGAACACGCTGGGGTACTTGAGACGCTGGACCATTCAGTAGTCATCTATATTCTTCCTAGAAATTTTAGTGGAGTATCCATCGCGCTGGTGATACTCGACGGTCTGGCGACCAGCTTCTACAGTGACGAATAGTCCCGACGTACCCAAGGAACTCCCAAGGAACATTCTGGGCAGAGCTGGGGTTGCTTCGGTAAAGAACTATTTATGTCGGAGCACTTCAGAAGGATGTACGAGGGCCCCGGTCCGCGGGCGGCTGACGCCACCCGCAACGCTCGCGCAAGGAAGCAAGCAACTAATACATTTGAAGGGGGCAGAAAGAACCGAGGTCCAACATGATTTGGTGCGAACAGCGATTTGATGATGCCAAGAGCTGCTTGCGAACAACTGCCCTGAGCTGTGCTGTGCGCTTGTTGGCGGTGTCACGTTCTGATCGGCAGTACGGGTGTAAATTTGCGTAGGGAAAAAAATAGTAGGGCCGTGAGAGGTCAAAAATACGAAGAAAAATGAAGAAAAGTAGTCTAGACTACTAGGTACACAACATGTGTCATTATACCCGGTACTGCCCTATATTCGAAATAAAGCACAGCGCAGAACGACACAGTACTGCAGCGTAGGGCATGGCACCGCACCGCTCGGCTCCCACGGCTCCGCACGGCTCCGCACGGTGCTACACTACGCTGCTGCTGAGCTACTCTCTATATATAGCTGGACTGATCAGAGCTGGGCGTCCATTGTGATCCAACACCGCCGTAGTACCTGGTATGTACAAACCCGGTACAACATCAGGTTATGTGATATCCTCGAGCCTGGTATATCAGTTTCGTGAGTTCGAATCCCCCCGAGAGCATACTCGCATAAATACTTGGTGTTTTGATTGCGCACAAATTGACTTTCGGAAAGCGCGAGAGCGAGAGGTAGCAACACTCTATGAAAAATCGACGAGCAGTCATTTAATTTTGGTACCAGATAAGCCAGGGAAAAACAGCAGTCATATATAACCCACCTGGTATATTACAGAAATATGAAGAATCTACAGGCCATTGACAGTCCTCTGGATATTCCAATAGGCATATCAACAGGCTATACATTTCCAGGACATTGTAGCTAACGTGTTCCAGTCTACAGCAAGCGGCGACGGCGGCAATACCTTTTGGCACATATGGAAACAGTGCATCAAATCATGAGAAGGCTAGTCCGGAGAAGAGAGGCAGCGAGATCCATGGGCGTGAATTGATCGACCAGTATGCATGAATTGTAGCCTAGTGGAAGACAAATGGTCGTATTCGATCTACAATATTACAAAGCAGTACGATATGTAGATTAAGAAGGCTATTAGCAGACGAGTAGGTACATTCCAAAGGCTGATCAAATAGTATTAGAGTATATATATTGTGTAAAAAGGCCATCTAAACCTACAAACGATCTATTGAGCGCAGGCTACTTAAGTGTTCAGCATGCATGTGCCAAACTTCACCTGGCAGGGTGGGGACAGCGGCATATTGTACATGGCATTACAGTTTTTCTCAGCCCCTGCACTATATTCGCCATTTTTTTCATCTCAATCCATGGACGTAGGTGCGGTGTCGCTAAACTGGCTCTTGTCCCTCTCCCCACCCCCCGATCCCTCTTGTTCAAACGCCCCACCTGAAATCAAAATATTCAAGAGTAGTAAACACTACCAGCCAGCTGATATCATCTCATTATCCATCTAGCCATCCATGCCGTAGCTCCAACTCATCTCCGCCCCCCCACCCCCCCCCCCCCTTTGTTCCCCGCCCGGTTCGTTCAAACGCCCCACTTACAATCGAAATCGGTCATAGTAATAAACACTCCTAAGCAATTGATATCATGTCATTATCTTTCTAGCCATCCATGACGTAGCTTTCATTAATCCCCCCTCCCCCCCTTCAACGCCCCCTCCTTCCCCACACCCCGCACGATTGCCTAGACCCAGCACCGCGCGTATAGCAAGCCCCTACATATATTATTAGTACGCGCGATCGCTGGATCACACACAATGTTGCGAACATCAGTGTCGACCAAATCCGCGACTTATATATTATATGTGATTAAGCCTCTTGAAAAACCTCCCCCCCCCCCCCTCCCCCCCCCCGCCTTTTTTATATTTTTTTCCTCGCTTTCTCTTGCTTAAACGCCCTACCTACTATTGAAATCCGCCAGAGTAATAAACACTTCCACGCCCTGGATATCGCCTGGTTATCGTTTCAGAGCCGTCCATGCCGCTGCTGCAATTCCCACCCACCCTCGCCCCCAACGCCCCCTCCTTCCCCACCACCCGCACCATCGCCTAGACCTAGCACCACGCGCATAGCAAACCCCTGCATATATGCGACCTAAAGCCCTCCCCCCCCGCCCCCGCCCCCCCCCCCGCTACAAATCCCCCCCCCTCCCCCACAAGAAATATTTATAGTTTCGGTGTACAAATTGACCTGCCCCACCCGTCCCCTCCCCCCCCTCCCCCTCTCCTCCCCCCCTTTTGATCAGAATCAGGCCCCCACGTCCTTAAAAACTCCGCCCTTCCCTCACCGGATATTCGATATACAGGATTTACTACATAAACTGATGCATTTCCTTCCATAGCTGTCAGATTTTGTGCCCCTCAAAAACCGGATTTACACTATAGCGAAATGTGAAAGGCTGGCGACATGGATAGACTACTCATCTCACTAACCCACTTCCGCCAAGTTTTTCATGGCAACACCATACGCAATGATGTTCGAATTGATAGGACAGCACTGCTGTGGGTATCATACCGTTGTTGAGCAAGTACTCTGATTCCTTGTAACTGGTATGATATGTACTTGGTAGTGACATGCTATATATCGCCGGTCGATGTCCTTCTAAGTGTAAGTGTATCGCGAAACCCGAAAGGAAACGTCCGTTTGTCGACACGTGGAGCTGATGACGCTGGTTTCTCGTCGTGCAATTTTATGTTCATCCTTGGTTCTTAGGTGCCTGAGCACTTCCCAGTGTGTCAAGCACGTGCGATAGAACCGTAACCCCTCCACTCACCCGGTTTGTCGAACTCAAAGTCTTCTCTGGTTGATGCACCCCAACGCTTGGTACGTCCAGGTATAGTCTATTGTCGTAGATACAACACTTGAGCTGTCGGTGATTGTGTCAGTGATTGACCTGAACGTTGTAATAAAGGTAGCCGTACACGAGGAGTGGGGCGATCGATATCACACCCAACAAGCACCCAAGAAGAAATTTACTATTATGGACTGGTCCCGGTACCAAGGTGGAGAGGATTCGCAATTCAAACTGTACTAGGTCTAAGCGATAGATACGGTGCCCTTTTGTTTCACAACTTAACAACTAATATCTGCATTTACGTCCTCCCGCCACGGTAGATAGGAATTAGATGCTACTATGTATGTCTTTTTTTATTCTGGCCAGGTGAGCGCTTCGTCGGTCGCGCACTTCGTCGGTCGCGCGCTCTTCAGAATCGTCGTCATTACTAGGATGCTTCGAACGCATATCGTACTCATAACGCACCCGTTGTAGATCGGCAATGAACGACGCTTCATTCCCTCCGGCTTGGATGCTATGTTTGACCGAGGTCGACACTCTGTCGTGAACTCCATCAATTATCTTCGTACGTTGTCTCCAGGTACTAGCCGGTTCGTTACTCAGATCCGTGGGCACGTGCAATACAGCAGGCACCCCCAAAGTATGGCGCTTGCCTAAGCTATTGTTTTGGGAGGGATATGTTCGAAAAAATGACCCTGCGTAACACGCACTAGTTACGAGGGCTACTACCAGACCACCGACGAGATCAAATTCACAGAAGAAGAACAAGCACACGATACTTACTACGGCTGCTTGTTGCTGTGGAGCTTTTCTGTCGCGACGTTCGTCCTGTGGGTATTTGTCGCGTTCAGCAAGAAGACACGCATCAAAAACACAATTCGAACCTCAAAACCAAACTAAACGTTTCGCTTGAGCTTGACTTCGTGCTTCAAGATAAGTACGCCCGACCAAACCTCCGTACCGTCCTCAAATGATGCAACTTGAAATCCAGAGAATCAATGCAGAATGTCGCCGCCCGTTGTTCTCCTGGTCAGAGTGTATGCCGCCATTTTTGTTCCTTTCAAGATAAAATGTATGACCGCACGGAGCTATTGATTACGGCGAATTGATGTCCTTTTTAGCTCATCCGTCCACCTTCCCACGCGCATAGAGAGCAACGCCGATCCTCGTGTGCAGTTGTTTGGTTGTACGATCAAAGCAGTATACCCCGCTCTCGCCCGGCTCCGGTCTACCCGTTTAGGTGTTTTCTTTACCAGGCCTTTCCACGTATTGGACACCATGATGACGTGCACCGTATACGACACGAAGAGCGCCATGATATTTGCGTTAAACGCCGCTTCGTTGGTAAAGGCCTATGATGATAGAGTTCGTCGTACACGTGAATCGTGGAAAGGCAATTGCCCTCAACTATTGAGTCGAATAAGTGGTCAGCTTCACTCTATTTTGTCATGACGATAAAGACGAACGCCCAGCAGAAAATACTTGAACTGGTCACTCTTGCGCTGAGGGTAGTGGTACAGGTTTCAACGCACGTCCAGCTACCGGCAGAACACTGAACCAGTACACACGTTCTACTTTGTGCCACTTCTGGTATATCTCCATAATCAATAGTCGATCGATTCCCGCATGTGGAAGATGCGTAATTCATTGGTCACGCGTCTCCTACATAGTAGAATTTCACAGACTATGCACAATACGCCATTGCTTGTCAAGGACACCAGGTGTGTAAAAGTATAAGTCGGTGATGACCCCCCTTGTGACGTTATGATAAGAGGGTCACTGCCTTTGCTTAGAGGTCAAGCAGGCAGCACCGTACTACGTAGCTACCGCATAAAACGGATGATAACACACACCCCGACGAAAGCACACCGAGGGGTACGCGTATATATATATATATGTATATATCTCTTGTCTTTCGACCATCACTTCAATACTGGGAGTACGTTGAAAACGACCCCCCCCGCCGGACGTACGCCTGAAATCAGATCCAACCCGAAGGTATCAAACCCGGAGGCCACCATCCACCCACAACTCGCACTAACGGATACCGATGCCGGTTCCAGTCCAAAGGCAACTGCAGCGTCGCAACACAGTGGATCGGACCAGCCTTCAGCCTGGACACTTACTTCCCGTACCTGCTGTTGCCGCGCACCATGCGGGGATCACGCCGATTGTTTTCGGGCCCGCCGTACCGCAACCGGTACCCATACTGGTACTGCCACTACTGCCGAGGTCCAAACTACCGTGTCACGAAACCCCCGCGACGAGTGATAGTACCGGAATATTGTGCAAAGCTCGTACATCAAAGTTTTAAACTCTAATGTCCTTGGTTGTTTAGCGTCAGCAAACCTGATTTATCGCACCGACATTGGGAGGTACTTATGACATAGGGGTAGGATATTTATTACGTGTGTCAACGCCCTATCGGTACGTGACGTGGCGATACATTGGTGACTACCCGGGGGGGAAATGTCTTAGGTGTAGCCGAAAATCTCTAAATATTCCGGGCATCGACGACAGTATCGGTGAATCTATGACAACATTTTTTCTGTTTGTATCGGCCCCACCTACCAGAATTCGCCGTCCTTGTGGGTATTGTCACCACTTATACATTGCCTCCAATACCTTTGGCTTAGCATCATTATCTTCCATTACACTGGGCCGTGGTTCTCAACATAAAAAATGTGGCAGTGGTACTGTGCGGACGGGGACAACACCCGCACGTGTTAAATCATGTCCTTGCTGCCGACCTAGCATTCCAGTTAGCACCTTAGGCCGGCGGGCGTTGCAAACGTAGCATTTTGCAGCCCTGGGAACCATAATGTTGAATACTCCTCGAAGTACTATTAATAGCGCACGCAAGATCTATTCTTCGGCCGTCGTGCACCTACACGTTTTGAGCCTCGACCCTTGAGGAGCTCTCCCACTCACTAAACATAGATTGTTTTCGACTCCGGAAGTTTCAACCCCAAGGACATGACCATGTCTGCCTGAAGTTTCAAAACGGACTAGTATACAGAACTCCAGGTGTGATTCGCGCCACATTTTTTTCGAAAACCTAGACGTTCAACCCGAAGGACACAACCCCGGCAAGCTGCACGTACAAAGCAGATAATGAAAGTTAACTCGGGTTTCGAGCGAATTTGCGACGTGCCTCAATCGAGGATCACCACCAGCCCCACACCTTCATGAAACAGACAACATTACTCGCAGCCTAGCACGCTTCGTAGGCATCGCTCCACGTTCCAAAAGCGGATCTTGACGATGCACGTGTAGTAGAGAGTGTGCAATTTCCCTCATTAACTGTCACGCAGAGGCCTGGTAATGTCCATCCTACCGTCTCGTTGACGCAACAGTAACGATACACAACAAATGCGTCCGCGAGTGCGAAAAAAAACTAACCACTCGAAGCCACAGTCGGGTGACAAAACTCTTTCTTCCGTCCCCCCTTGTCTTCCTTGTTGGCGAAAATTCGACGTGCTCTACCTCGGCAACGTCGAGATGCGATCAAATACAGTCGTTCCACGACGGACGTTTATGGTGCGAATACCCCACCCACACACACCCCAACTCTCTCCAGCCACATCTTATACATCTGGGGGCGCTATGGACACAAACCTTTCGCATTGTGGAGAGTTCGACTGATTGGTCCCGCCCTTTGATATTATTGTTTATTCACATTATGCGTGCGATACCCTCAGAAATGTAATGCTGCAGGTGGTCGCCCGTTGATACCCATGCCTCTCGTAAATTGCTCGTGAACACGTCAATGGACACGTACGCGGTCAAGAGGGGACCCCTACCGCCATAAAGACTCGTAGAGGTTTTAACAGCGATAACTGCACGCTAGACTGGAAGCAAGAGCTTTATGTGAAACGCCCACACCGAGCGCTAAGTGTCCATCCCTCTTCCCTCTACACTCAGGTTGAACGTAACACACAAAAATTGTATATATAGGTCGATTCTAGCCAACACAATACGAGTAATATATAGGTACTCATTCGAGTTAGCATTTTCTTGTGTTCCAGTATATATCCACAGCTAGGTTTCTATCACTGATTACGTTTTTTCTTGATTTAGCGTCCAACACAGGGGCACATTGAGCTACAAAATCGTTTATTCATGGTATTCCCCACAATGAAGAGTACAATCAGGAAAACCAACGACACTCTTGTACTATTCCTCCGGCGGATCGAGGCAAGTGTAGCCCCCCCCCCCCTAACTTTGCTATAATGTTTGCACCACTTGCACCATTGACGCTGCGCATCCCTGACAGAAACAATCCAACGTAGTTAAAGGCGCAGCCTAACTTACCATTGCCCATTGCGGCACGAAAGCTTAAGAACGCAAAGGAAGAAGGGTGTCACAGGCGCGAGTGACCCCAAGAAACTTCAAAAGCATGACCCAACACGAACCACATCCGTAAACACCTAACACATCTTGATTCCAGATGTGGATGACGTGCATAAACGAACGTTTCGTCTTCCAAACAACTAACGCGTTTACCGATATACCGAAGCTACGGCTGAAAATAATGACCAACAACGATGAGCAATCGCCCCGAGTAACACGGAGGTACTCAAAAGGACACCCCGATTAAACAGCCTGGGTCGTCGTGCATCTCATCATCTGCCCCAGGAGCCATCCATATCTGTAAACATCTGAAACAAGCATCTTGATTCTCGACGCGGACCACGTGTCTACCCGACCATTTCCGATGTTTTTACACGTTGAACGCTACGTCAAAACAATGACTGACACCGACCAACAACGACAAAAAACGAAAGTGTGAGAGACACGGACTACGCTACGTGCATCACATTGCTTCCAAGACATTGAAACGGGAGTACAAACTAACATATCTGCGGGACACCTACTTTGACGCGAACGGAATGGGAAAATAGGCAATCTGATAGACGTGCACCAAACTATTTGCAACCGCAGAACCTCACACACAGCTATGAAACTGATCAAACTGCCAATGGCGTGAACAACGATAGAGCGTGGAGGTTGTGCGAAAAACCATTTTAACTGATGACGAGGCTCATCAACTCCGTTATTGCGCGGAGCAAGTAATACGAGTCACTACAAAACCTTTTATGGTGGAAATGTCTTGTGTTTAACGGCCTACACCGGGACCGTGTTGGTAGCCATCATCCACTCCTCTCATTGGTCTTGCGAATGGTATACGGGTGCCGGGAATATATCTCCTTATTTGATGACCCACACAAAATTCTGGTGCTACGCTTTCTGTAACCCGAGTCAATACCCATAATATTTGACGTGGACGACGATATTGTCGACATATCCTTGCATGTCCATGAGGTATCCCAGTCACGGCTCAACCAGGAAGCGCACCTGCGGAACACAAGGTTGTAGACGGTAACCGAAAACGAATATGTTACGGATCACCCTAAACTCTCAGCGTATATATTTTGCCCTCGTTTGGTGTTGTGATTGTGATTACAACGACAGATAGACATACAACATACCCGTTGATTGGCCAGCTACAACCAGCTACAGGGGCAAATCGTGCGGGGGAGTGGGGTAGACACAGTGTTAATAAGTCGGTCGTAGCTTTTCCCAGGACGCTAACGGCCGAACGAAACCAGGCCAGGGGAGGGTGAGTGTTCCCTGTCTTACCGCCATGCTTGCGGCACTCGACCAAGCGATTATCTACCTCAGCTAAGATGGTGGCACGTGGCTGTCGCGGCATAGGCAACCATTCCATGACGGTTCCACGCGGCAAACGAAAATAGAACGAAAACTTAACGCCGGAAAAGAATTTTGGGCGTTTCTGGTGCACGTGACTCCCAGCCGATGCCAAAATTGTTTTTGAGCCCCGAAAATGACTCTGTTACCGTTGCAACGTTTGGCGTGTCGACGCCATCGTTGACTTTATGACGTTAGTTGTCGGCGGAGGTTGTATTCGCCGGTTTTGACAGATATCTGGAAGCGTGTTCACCTTTCTTTGTGGTTGTGTACACTTGAGGATCTTACTGTTTGCCACCAGACTCCTATCTGTTTGATCGTTGAGTGCTTGGTAAAAAAAAAGCCGCCCCCAGCGATGTCGTTTATATGGACATTTTCGCAAGTGGACCATGAAGGTTTCATGTCGAGGTATCAGGGTATCTTCGCTGGAGAGTTCAACGTGGGGGATATTTGAGAGTTCGTGTACATGTGGGACTATATTCTGTGGAGCAGGCTCGACGATCCGTCTGTACGAACCTTGGTGCTTTCAAACTGGGCATGAGGCGAGCAAGGGTGGGCGCTTTATCGGCCAAGCATTTATGGATGACGCGGCTCTTTAACTGGGAGATTTCATGATCCCGTTGCAATTTGATGATAAAAAACTTCGAATATCTAGTCCATGCGTCGTTTACAATCAGAGTAAGCCTTCATATTTTATCGAAATCAGTTTGTAAGCTCGGTATCGAGTTTTTACACGAGGAAGTTCATGGCGTCAGGATAACTCCTAGCGTAGAATGCGTTGTATGAACTCCTCACACAGGCAAATTCATGCAGATTAATGTACGGTTGGCCATGTAATGGGTTAGCATTGTGCACCACTTGCCTCTAGAATGCTTAACCAGTCGTCCGGGCTGAGGTTGACCGATGTGAGCGACAAAGTGGCTACCCCGACTCCGTCGATGCCGAGTTCGTTGAAGGTTGATCCCGGGTACGAATCGAACTCGCCTGTGACCTCGCCGTTGATCGCTACCTAAGCTTCGTTTAACGGCGAAAATTCGTCAAGCATCCGTCTAAGACACTTATGATGTCGCACTATTTCACCAAAGTATCTAGACACTGTGCAGCGTGCAGGTACCTGCTTTCATGGTTAGAGTTAAATAAAGATCCCAGGGCTGTACGCCATTGAGGATGAACTTCGTGTTGCAATCGGAGTGGCGGCGATATTATTTTCCAATGCGACGTACAATAGTGATCCAGCATAAGTTCGGTGCGTTGCCAGACCACAGCGGACCCAGGGACGCGGAAACCCGGCAATATTATCGGAATCGGAGTACGTTCTACTGATTGAGAAAGTTCGTTGAGAGCGCTTTTCTCAGCACTAAGCAGCGGCCGCGTTAAAACGAACACCACACATACAACGGCCCACCAAGGTACGTTTAGAGGCAGAATATTATGCCGAGCCCATCGTTTTTTGCGACCTGATTGTCCTCCACCCGTAAGTTTCCTTGTCCATTGATATATATATATATGCAACGATATGACATACTGTATGACCGCAATCAACATTTGTCACAACGACGACAATACAGCACAGTTCACCGGATGCAACCGTTAAATAACACACGTTAAAACAATGCCCGGTTGTTGAAACCTTGCCATACCTTTTTGCATCAGCCTTGCTTTAGCGGATAAACGCTTCATCTGTGGGGAATACCAACGATATCAGCCACGGCAGCATTGAACACTTCGACGTCGAGCCGTTTCGGGATACGATGCGGCTAGAACGTCAGTCGCACTACGAAAGCGAATGAACTCCATGTAGGAGGACGATCCCGATATCAACCCGTACAGTGAGTGGTATTTGTTTCACACGGGCCATAGGTTTGTCCCACAAAGAAGATCCATTCAACAAAAAAAAAACGAATGTTCCGAAATCGAGACAAAACCGTGAACATGTGCGGATGGATTGTTTGTTGTTCAATTCCAGAACAACTGAGGAACCGAGTGACAAAACGAGGGAACGCGCGACGATACCACACGGTTCACACTCCTGTATTCGAATTTGGATGTCAACTCCCTAATCAATCGATTTGTAGGTTCAGTCATGATTAGGGCACAAGAGGCGTTCTTAAGCCTGTCATCTACTATTTCTGTCATCTAATACCTCTTAGACAACCTCTTATTTTTCACCTCTAGGGTGCGCGAGCGTTCGTCTCCCTTGTAAAAGGCGACCTGGATATCCATTATATCCTGGGGATCTTCGAAAACGAACTCGATCTCGCACAATCCTCCGTCGGGAACAATTTCCTGTGAGCAGGACCACCTCGACTCGGGGTCTTCAACGGTGAATCCGTCCTGAGCTAGTTCGGGTAAGCATCCGTCCTCACCGCAGCCAACATCGTCGCCGGAGTCCCCAGGGCGTGAGTCGTAGGCATTGGCTGATACACTTATGATGGTCTTGGTACCAGCGAGAACATAACCTTCTATGCACGGATAGCTCGGGTCGATGCAATCGTAGTCGTTGTCGCCGCAAGCGATCTCCTCGGTGCTGACGCAGGTGCATTCGCAGCAGTCACCACCGTCGTAGCCTAGCATTCGCAGCGAATGAAGATGTTCGATGACAAACGTATACATACCGCATGCCACCAGGGAGGGGTGGCTAAAACATCGGCATTGGTTAATGTACGTAAAATATTGGCAACTTGCCCGATACTAACTCGGAAGCTGGCGTGAAGTTCGGTTGACGCATCCCACGGTAAGGACGAACCTCGCGTTATCTCAGGATACCAAATTCGGGCTTTCTCAACACCCCAACTAGCCCTCGGCAGTAACAACCAGATATCACTTAGTATCGACGGACAATCCAAATGGCTGGATGTGCAAGTTAAGCACTTTGAAACGTCAACAGGCTTCCAGGTGAGTGGTGTAGTTCTTCGCTTTAAAAGCCTGTTATGTACATGAACAATTTGGCCCTTGGCGCCACTATCGCAGCTTGCATCGATCTTTGCGATTCACGCCTTTCTACCTTGTCAACGCCGACCCGATCTCCCCTAAACACCAAGCGCTGCCGCCTTGAATTTTGGTTATGTGTGTCTCACGCTACGATGTAGGTAGCATGTACCTCCGTTTCCGACGCTCTACACTCAAAACTTAGTTAACGTCGCAATCCTACAACCTGATCTTGAACACAGACAAATGATCGCCTAGGTGAAGAAATTCGCCAACTTCGTGCACAACTAAATACAGTGCCACGGCATTGCTTAGTTCCCAAATTGAAGATGTCTGTCGCATGTTAAAAAGTTTTGTTGGGGGAAAAGGGAGGTACCCCTGACGTAACACGTGGGCAATTTGTCGTCGAGCCCATGTCAACCTGTGCACATGCACAGCTGTGTCCCGTACTGAGATTACGTCTCTAGCCTCGGAAGCTCACTATTACGTTGGTTGACTACATCGTTGCACAGGCAAATCAAAATATCTCGTTATTAGCTGCAAAACGGTAAGGCATGGGAAGAAGGGTTTTCACAATGGTTTTCATCGTCTAGATACACGCCATTGACAGAACGAATGAATCCGACGTGTACACCGAGATAAGTATCTACTCTAGCTGCACATCCACGATTGAGGAGAGTTTCATGTTTTAGTTTTTCTTGCTCTCGAAAACATGATCCTGGAGCTCGTTGCATCCGTTGACTATTTCACGTATTTCGCAGTTAACAGTTGACGTGCACCTATCGTTTCAAAGGCTGGCGCAGGCTGTGATAGAGGTATCACTTGTTTCTGAAACGCTTTCTGAATGACAGCGCTCCTTACCCCAAACCCGCCGGAAACTGGCTATTTTTTGCGTGGTTCTCGTTGTGTAGATCTAGGCCATGAGATTCTTCATCGGGGAGCAGTGTTTATTGTTCTCAATATTTTTTCCTGGAAACGTCGTAAGATCCGAAAGTAAAGAACCTCAGCAAAAAATTGGTCCACCTCTAGCGTAGCACGCGTCGGCTCCCAACTAGAAGATACCGACGACTCACCAAAAACAGGTAAACAATCCCAAGCGATGCAGCTAGGAAACGGTGGAAATCACCGAGGATGTAACATGCACTTCACAGGGAAAGCCGGTATGGGAGCAGCGGAGTGTTTCTTGCAGCATTAAATGTGACGCACCGCATTCCTTGTTGTTAAAGTCCGGGTCGCAGTTGCCGTCCGATATCCGATCCCCATCGCATGACGAGATGGTTTTGAATTCGGTTTCTGAGAATGATTCAGCCTCCGGATTCGCCGTTACGTCGTCGTCATCGACGCATTCAGCACTTGGATCGAGGCAGGAGTATCCGCCATCTTCTGGATGACCGCAGACAAATTCATTCGTGTCGACGCATGTGCACTCGCAACAATCGCCACCGTCATAACCTGGTGAGGGTATTTTCAACAAAGCAAATGAGTAAGAACGGAGACGTACAAGATTGTCAACACACCTAAATCAGCGGATGCAACAGGATAGACGCAAACGATGTTGACGTCACGTCGAGGCGGCCATGCGGATCACGTTCTAAACATCATGCACAGGTCGTGTCTTATTTCGTATTCTGAGCCTTTCACACCAGACAGATCCTGGGATTGTATACAAACTGCATCTGCTAGATCTTGGTGTGTGGTGTGAACCGCATGATCTGAGTGGGCTGGCACACACACGCAAAGCCACCGTCGTCCTCGACATCGCCGGCGACGTTGTCGGTGTGGACGCAGGCGCAATTTCAGTAATCGCCCTCAACGAAACCTGACACAGTTTTCCAACGGTAGTTTGGTGTTGAAACTACAACTGCTGAAGGAAGGTGGAATTGGTAGCGTCCCGCACGTCTGAAGACATTTCTTTGTTGAATTTCTTTAAAAGGTGCAACTGGTGTGTTTAGAATATGTCTCATACCCTTGTGCCAGATAGGGCGCTCATAACAATACAGAAACATGTAAAAGGTACTGTACAGTTCATACTTCTCGAAGGTAAAAGCTTTCTCCTCGAAAAAAATCCTGTGATGACTTCTTTTGACGTGTATAGAACATTGAAATTGAGTATTTCACTATTATTACCTTCGGGATGAGGATACCGACTTCGTCACATTGGGCACAATAATTATGATGACAACAAATATAATCAAACGAGCCAGTTTTCGGAGCCACATATGCACGATCGAGCAAGTTGGTAGTCGACGCAATCAATCACAATACTAACGTACGTATTGTGGCGGTGCAGATGAGGTGAAACACGATCGAAAACAGAACATACATGGTGATCCCTGAAGTGCGTACCAACCAAACTGCTTTCTTCGTCATCGTGATCATGCACACGTTTGGGTGTCTTGAATGTTCGGTGGGCCACCATCGTGACTGCCGGAGAGTCGGCCAAGCCTCTGAGTGATATCATTGGCGGACACTCGTCGAGTGCGTGGTTTGTCGTGTTTCGATCAGATTAGCGCGTTTTGACCTGAATGAGCCGTCTCGTCTTCAAGCGACATTTTTCGTAATGCCTCTGTGCATTGAGTTGTGATCGTAGTTGATTCAACACCTAGGCCATGTGATTGCTCGTCGGATCCACAGCATACATGCATTTTCATGGTAATAGAATGCGTGGACCCTTGCCGTAGCTAACGGTGTACTCGTATCCCTGGCGGCGACATTAAACAGATGGGTGGAGCATCGTTCGGAACACTGCAAAGATGGCGGTTGGCAATATGATCTAAGTCAAGATAAACATGAGCGCGCACGGGAGAAATATGCAGACGACGTACTAACACCATCGTCAGCATCACAGAGAAAATATCGCAACGAACACGATCATCCGACGGCATGTGGCACAAAGAGAAGTCGCCGCGACACTGCAATAATCGGTCAGAAGGAATTTCGAACCAGATCGCATTGATAAGTACGTTTCTTATACACATAGACTATTTACTTGATTTAGAGGAATGTCCACGTGTTGTTTTCGTCTGTCCCGAGAGCACCCCGTATTTGCCAGGAGAGAGCACTATGTATGACGCAAGTTAAAATCATAGTTGACCACTAACGCGCGATGCTCGCGGATTTCGACATCGTTGTAGATCAGGTCGAAGTCTTCATGCGAGAATGGTCAGGATTTTGTTGAAAGGGATCGCTGTGAGGTCTGAATATTCTACTTAGCTTTCCAGTTGGGTTTTTTTCGACGCCGTAGATGTCGGCGCGAACCGCATAGAAACCCTTCATACACACGCCGTCGTTATCTGGGATAAACCGAAGAAATGACGAAATAGGTACATTTGAAACAGGATAAGACCAAAGGACTTGGACAAATTTTCATTACACCACCGACTCGATGTATGGCAGTGTACATTGATGATTCGGAATTACTGTGTCCAACCGGGAAGTATTCAGAAATCCAGCGAGAACTTGTTCCATCGTGCCGTGGCTCCGTTTACCCTGATACCTTTCCGCGTTGGTGGTTACGTCGCTGGCGTCGACGGAAAGCGTACGAAGAACGTCTACAAAGAAGCCTCCGTCATTTTCATTTAACCAAAAAAAAGCACGTCGTACTATTTTTTTAGCATTAGTATTAGACAAATGACGTTTGAAGTTCGATAAATTGGCCCCCAACACGCCCTCCGAAGGTGCTATTTCGGCTTTGAAGATTGCAGTCTTCATTCGATAATATTCAACAATGAATCGGAGCCTTGTTCGCCACTTGTGTGGCCATAAGTGTTCGATGTACACATGCCAGTATGATCGTTGTCGACGCACATCGTACCAAGAAGTTCTATATGCACGCCCGCGTAATTCGGTAAACTGCAATACGAGAACTCTACATCGAAAGTTAGCGGACGGCGTAGTATCAGCTCGTGGTAAAACCGGACCCACCACAGTGCTCGTTGTTGTTTGTGAGGTCACAGTCTCCATCTGAGACATAGTCAGGAATGCAGTGAAAACTTGTTTCCTCGTTTGGCTCGGGTTCCTCCTCTGGTAATGAATAATCGTTGTAGCTTTCGGGGTTGGTGGTGACGTCGTCATCGTCGGCGCATTCAGCTCTCGGGTCGACGCACGCGAAACCACCGTGATCGCCGCAAGAGTATTGCTCAGTGCTGACGCAGGTGCACTCACAACAATCGCCACCGTCGTATCCTGTTACAAAGACGGCAGAGTGTATAATGGGCGACGCCATCACAAGCGACAACAGCGGTTTATAATGGCGTTTCCGTCCGTGTATTGATCAAAGGCTACAGCAGTGTTCCTCTAACATATCACACGGTCGATATTGGCAGTGATAGTTACCACTAGGGGGGGGGGGGGGGGGGGGTCTATGTTCGTCAAGAGGACGTACGCACCCTGTGACACGTGCAATCGACCTATCAAGCTAACGTTGCGAATTCAGGTTCCGATAATATGCTCCATGTCGCCGCTGACCTCATTATATGGGTTGACAGAAGCCACACGATCCTTGATGCTTGCATAGGTTCACTTTAACTAACCGACGCCGTCCTCTCCCGTTGAAAAGGATAGCAAAAACACAGTACAGCGAAGACGCATACCGTTCAATATCGACGGTGGCTTGCAAGACTAACAATGAGCACGGCGCCAGATCGCGCGGATTTTCTATTTACCCGCATTGTGACGGATTTTGACATGATACGTTCTAGTAGCATGTATGGTCTAGGTTGGTTCACGAAATGTATATGCGAAAACGAAGTTCAGGGGGTTCAACGAATTAGTTGTCTTGACGCATTATGGACGGGGTGGTCCAGTTTGATCAGAGCAAGAGGATTCCAGGGAGAGCAAGAGGATTCCAGGTCAGGTCGTGTCGGGTCGGGTAATAAGATTTTCACATGTGATGGGCTGGGCTGGGACTCTTTGACGCTACCCGACCCGACCTCCGAGAAGTGATCGGACCTGTTTACGGCACCGGAAGGGTTTAACAAGAGGGGCCGTTGAATATATAAAACGTGTGCCCGGGATAATGCTATGCTGTGATTCGTCGGGTAGGTGGTATCGGGAGTATGACACATATGTGTCAATGCCAATAGTACCCGACTACTCGATAGCTGTATCTTGTCTAAACTATAAAATTGCCGGAAATGAAGACGGGTGCGCCATAGGACGGGGTGAAATACTGGTAATATATACCCGTTGACAAGTCCTACTCCACTCCTTTCAATGTCAAACGTCAGGGTACCCGATTCGGGTGAGAATATGTATCAAATATTTATCGCCATTCTTCTGCTACAGCTACACGACTATATCCTTGTGCACTGGTAGTAATATATGATCGTGTTACGTGGTACTACTGACTGGCATTGTGGAGACGCTTAAGGTTCTGAGAAACAATTCAATGATCCAGACATATATATGGCAGTTCTTATTTGTTTTTGAAAGATGGCTGGTGGGTAAGCTCCTTCTTGGTAGGGCCCTCGGGCACCCCATACTCCACACAATATGTTTGTCTATCTACCTGTTTGTTCATCTCTGTGACTGTATGGTTTGGAAACGTGTCGGCATCATCAACATAGGTATTTTAAGGTACATCTGGGGCAGCGGTGTAATGTCTAGTACGCCTGTGTGTGCTTCATTTCTTTTTAAAACTTCACCACCTGATGTCATTGCACCTCGGCCAATGCTTTGGATTTTTCCTTCCTCAAACCGCCCACGCCCCATTGACTCGCCTCTGAATTTTTTTCTGGCAACAGGTAGACAGCAAAGTAAAATATTCCAACTGCCTCCACACGAGTACTCAAGCACCGGAGTTGTACAAGGCAGCTGTGTAACACGAATGTCAAGACTATAGACACATGCATGCCAATAAATACCAGATGACAGGAACGTGATATATCTGCGAGCCGGTACAATATTGCTGCGCTGTTGGGGGCACGAACCCGATATCAAACAAGAAATTCGTCATGTGTGTGGTAAATGTCTATGTTTCATGTTGTGCGGTGTCCTGCACTGCCGCTACCATAACTACTACCAGGTTTACTATAGATAATATTAGTGTTGATAATCAACAAAAACCTGAATGGCTACTGAAGTCAAGTTGGTTCGGCTTGCATGTTTGTACCGCAATGTAGGCATGTTCAGAGGAACCACGCCCGCCGATTTTCGTGGTTGTGCAGCACGAGTATGGATTTTGGTACCTTATATGCCAACCACCAAAACAAATATGTATGTGATGACCCGTGCTGTGAAGTCTACACAAAAATGAGTGTCTTCTATTGTACATATCATCGTACGTGTGGCCAGGATGAAAAACCAAATATTTACATTCATGTGTACAGCTTTGATGTGTACAGCTTTTAATATCACACAAGGACGCACAGAAAAAACAATCCCGACACAAACACACCCAAATCCTTTGTTAGACCTCTCAGAGGGGGAGGTACAAAAGCACCCCCCTCACTCTCCGCCCCCCCAAATCACTTCCAAACGCTACCCAAATTCTTACATAAATCAACCCTGTCACCCAAGTTCCGGTATGCCACAACCATATTCTAAATATTTACAATTAATTAACAGCGCAGCGTTCAAGGGGGATTACTGCAATCCACGTATCGTATCCCCTAAGGTCGACGTGATCATGGACTTCGACGCCGCGCACACCGCAGATGAGTCAGAGGAAAGAGAGAAAGAGAGAGCGGTCACGATGAGCACAGTCTCCGTTGCAGGGGAAGCCCTCTTCTTGCCGACCCCCTTCGATAAGACGGATATGCTCCGTCTGCGAAACGCGAGCGGATGGCTCGGAGTTTATTTGCTGTTGCGGGCATAATTCCATCGACGGTTCAAGGAAGGACTAGGGCAAGGCCAGGGCATCTGTGGTCGAATCTAGTACAGGTGAAAAAGAGTGTGGTCGAACCTCAGAAACACTTCACTTGTCTTTTCGCGCCCGAATGGGGCCTAAAAAAATGTGATATTGTTCTATTGCTGAACGCTGGGTCGAAGAACACGCCATCTTCATACATACACCACGCTGCAGCAACTTACCCCGAAGTTCATATTTTCCAACCCCAGTGAGGTGGGCGTGAGAGTACTCCGTGTCCCACTTCCTAGAAGAGAGGCATGCCATTGTTGCCCCTGAGCAAAGCAGAACTCAATGCAGTGAGGTTCGAAGACATCTTTGACGTAAGTGAGACAAAAATATCGGCGGTGTTGAAAAAGCTGTGGAATGGCAAGGGTGGGGCTGTCAGAGCCCCCACAGGAAAGCGAAAGGTCTTGACCAAGGCTACGGTAGGGGGGGTACCCCTATTTTCAGTGGTGTGTTTGAGCCACTCGCACGAGTGTCTCTGTACCCCAGGGATGAAGATGGTTTAGGCACTTGTTTCGGCGCAGCTTAGATCACCTTTGCATTGCGAATTCATTTCCCCAATGTAAAACATGAAGAATACGTAAAATCGCACAGGAACAAAGGGGTTACTCGCGCGAGTGAGCCCTGGCCACTGAAATAAAAGGCCCAAAAGGGGACCCCCCTACCGTAACCTGGGTCTCTTATCGCAGCCGAGTAACGGCGTCAGAGCGCCCGTAGCACGCCGTAAGATCTCACAGCTGAATGGGGGGGTCAGAGGAGTCAGACGAGTCACACTCAGACGACGCAGGCTCCGACGATAGCCCAAGGTTGTCATAGACTTGTCGCAGAAGCACCAGGAAGAATGTAAGAAGCAAGAGCTTGAGAATCGAGATCATTGCTTTTGGTCACGAGGCAGCTTGGGGGGGAGGGGTTTACAAGCATCACACTTTCACGGGCGTCGCCACCTCGGCATGTATAAATTTTATCCTATGTACTTCAACCGATTTGTTGGAATGCATAATCTCAAACATAAAGATTGATATGTAGAACGTTTGAGCGTAGTAAGCCCAAAGAAGAAATCGGACTTTCAAGGACAAAATTTAAGGACGAGAAAAAGCTAAGAAAAAAGGTGGGGGGTGAGAGTAGTGTGGTGTGCGGAGTAACGTCTCCTGAGCGCCCCTTGTATCACAGACATTTTTTTCTCGCCGTCCCTTGTCATTTTGTTCTTTTTACTAGTTAGTTGGACATCAGCCATCCGCACAGATGCAACCCAGATACGGGGCCACTGAGGATGCTCTGCCCCCTCCTCCTGACTACCGTGCGCGTCTCTACTTTGTCACGAGAAGGCTCCAGCCCTTTGTTACGTCTAATCAGCTAGCATCAATTTGCGTATTTACTTAAGACGGGACGATATTTCCCACCTACATCACACATCAAAGAACAAAAACTATTTCAAAACCGTTTAAGACATATACTTGTTCACCGACCACCAAGAGATATCTATATACACGCAAGCAGGCAAACGAAGGCACAAGTTTTTTTGTTTCCAAAACATTTTGTCGATGCCACTGCAACCCGGATAGTCTCTCAGACCGATGTACCCATACCACACACGACGACTCGCGCCTCGATATTAGTGTGATACAAACATCGTCGTTTTTCTTTCGTCGTGGATTCGTTAGAAATATATTATAAAAATTAAATTACACTCCAGCTGTGAGAAATATATATATATTCTATTTATGTAGCTGTTACGATAAAATTTGTGCACGTCGCACACGAACAAGAAACTCCGCCTGGGTCACGTACTCACGCATCCGTACACAACGGCATACAGCGTTGCCGGAGTACTAATGGGGACGGCGCCGGTAAGGACCGCGCGCTCGCGCTATTGCTGTATCTCGCGGGAACCGAAGGATACGCCAGATGCCAGTGGATTGCGAATACAGTTGAGTTCAGTCGACGCAGGACGTGTATGAAAATACGTAGAAGTGTAGTGAGCCATAGCTGTATTTTTCCCTATCCGCCGGGTGATAAATAAATATAATATGAGAAACTGTACGGGTACCTCCAAAACTCACATTGACACACTACCACCAAGTAGTTTGAGATAGAGTCTACCGTATAGGCCGATTATTTTGATTACGGGATGTTTTTAAGGTGACTCAGGATCACTGGCACGGCTGACCTCCTTATTCCTTTGCAGTCTCAAGCTTTGCTATTTTTTTTGCAAAAAAAATACAGCAATGGGAATGGTTATCTACACCCCGCGCCAAACATGTCACCAAAGACTAGGAGAGGTTGTTTACCCCCTTTTAGGCACTTTTTTTTAGTGGCTCGGTGTCACTCGCGCGGGTGACCCCCTTGTTGCTTGACGTCACAGACTTTCGCCCTGTTGTTTAACAGTCTGGGCATTAATTGGAAAAGGGACTGTTAGCTACGCTGCAAAAAAAAAATCACGGGGCGTGTTTGTTTCTGTGAGGCATAGAGTCACTCGCGGGACTGGTAAAAACTTGGCAGAGGAAATTAGGGGTACTCTTCAACGGTAGCCTTGATCGAAAATAGATCACACTCGCCAGCTAACGGTAGGCATAGTGCGCCCCTGAGTGGTGCGCGAGTGGTTCAAACAAACCCTGCGGTGACAAAAAAAAATAAACTCTGGACGTACGGTGATCTTGGTCTTGAACACGACGAATTGAATATATATATATATATATATATATATACGTAGGTCCTTTGTGCAGAGCATGACTACAACAAGGCACCAACCAGGTGTTTGGACTCGTCCATCTAGATGAAAACTGCAGTATTCTGCCAAGATTTGTATCACCTATTATTATGGGGCTCCTACACCGAGAACCTGCCCCATCGCTGGAACATCGCCCATATTTCACGGCATTGATATGTTCACACGCGGGCGATGAGATTGACAATGATTGGGATCATTTTCCTCGAAATCAGCTGTTTTGTAGGAATTAGAGCTCTATGTCAGGTGAGGAGGCTCGGAAACATCTATAGATAGGTGCACACACCCTTGCCGTAGCATTTAGTATGTGTTTTAGATCAAACTGACTGGTGACCTCTAGCACAAGGAGGGGCCTACCGCCATCTGCGCGATTTAGGCTTTGTGTTGCATGCAACGATGTGTTTGATTCCGTTAGGAAAACAGCAGAGGTACTATGTTACTGACCGTGGTGCTGGATTACAGTAAGGATATTCGCCAACGAATACACCCTCCACGGGGTGACGCATAATGCGCAGTCCAAGTATCACACCCAGATTGCAAATATATTATATTTATTTGTATTTAAACTTGATTTATACAAAAATCTTCATTGACACTACACCAACACAGTAGTATATCAGTTCATTTTAATGTTTGAATGGAACTTTGAAAAGTTGGGCTTTGAAAATATTTGGTTTACTGTGTAGGAACCCGAGAGAACGTACCCGTACACACCTTGCTACGGTAGTAGGACTACAAAACTAATTTTCTTCGGTACGTTAATGATTATATGTTTTTTATTGCGGCACTACTTAAAACCCAGTATGATATCGCCAGAATGCCATTGTTTTCTAGCAATGATCCTCGTTCGAACTACCCTGGCCATCAGAATACTCATCGGGCGTACATTTCACGTCGTCAGGCGTCGCTGTGTATCAATTTTACGAGTAAACATCAATTCAACTGGAGACCCTCAGATGGATCACCTATTCCACCTCAATGTATCACCGTAGCATGTCTGTGTCTCCGAGTGTGATGTCAGCCGTCTGGCTGGGTATCTGACGCTTGCTACGGCATAGCGTAGTAAACTCGTTTCGTCAGGGAAGTTGTTATCTGAATAGCATGATCCCTTAGTCAAATAGCGCCGAAATGTCAGCCTTCTTCTCTTGTGCCATCAGTCTTGTTTCGATGTGTGAGAGGTGCTACGATAAGGAGGGTGTACACCACGTTTTTATCTAAAAATACTCTTCAATTTAGGAACCAAAAAACTGGTTTGGATGAACAATCTCCCAAAAACTGGTTTGGATGAAACCAAAGCTGCTATAATACCTGATGAAAAAAATCCCGCGCATCTTGGCCTAGGTGCATGACGAAAAACATGCAAAAAACGTCGCATTCCCGGCAAGTTTGGGTCAAGGAGCCCCGTCATTCAGAAACCCTTTTCGCCAAAAAACGGTTTACCGCTATCGTAGCACGCGTCGTGTGGTTGGTTGTGGTGTACTTAGACTACACGGGAGTAAGTGCAATCGAGGGTTGTCTGGTTTCGCCCTACCTTTGACATTTGGTTTTTGGTGTTGTTGTGTGCGGCACCCACCCTTTCGAGTGTGTAGCTTCCGAAAAAAAACGTAAAACACTACAGTAGTATGCGTCATTCGGGCACCGCGAACCCCGAACCATGGAATCCACTGTTTTTAAAATAACCAGCTAACCTCTCCAGGTGAACATCGAACCACACGCCGAAGAAAGATCAATATCTTGGATAATCTTCAACTTACCACAAATTTCGATGTTGTTCGGATAGTCGCAGTCGCCGTCGTTGATATATGCGGGGATGCAATCGTTTTCCCAAACACTCTGTCTCGGGTAAATGGCCATCCCCTCCCTTAAAAGAAGTAGCATCAGTAATGCGGAGCCCAGAGCTGTGACGCCAGCGGAATTGTACTGCTGAATCATCATGGTCCAGGTTTTGCTTCACTCCGAACGGCAGGTAGGTGGCGTCTTCGCGTCGTCCTCGATGATCGTTTCCCTAACGATAAGCGGGGACAGACGGATATAAGAAGGGGGTATGTGAAACAATGACGTTGGAAGGATTCAGCGATAATTATCAGTCTGATCAATCGGCAGTAAAGAGGAGAGCAGAAACTCGCAAGGAGCACCTGTGCAGCCTGCTGATTAGTACCGCAGGGGTACAACAGCTGGAACATATTTTGTGAACAATACAAGGGCTCCGCATGGGCGCCGGCATTCGCCGGCGCCCATGCTTCGGGTATGGCAGGGCAGCACTTCGACAACTTAAGGTGTAGCTGTCCGATTTGGCATGTATTAAACTCTAAAGTAATGCCAAGAGTTTAATACGAACATGGGATTATGAAAGTCATGCTTTGACATAAGCAAAAACGTAATATTATACAACAAAGAAGGCAAGCATAGGCGAAACAAACTATGTTAAATGCGCCGTCAAGTAAAAGTTGGCGTCTATCTATCAAACCAAAATACCGAAAAGAATATCATTGAGAACCTGCGTCGCCTCTAGGCGAAACAAAAGACGCCTTGGCATTAATGAGGAGACTGCACTGCTGTCCCCGTGGCAATGGAGGTTCGAAGTCGACAGGATGCAAGGTTGGTTCGCATCAAACGTCGACATGAGGACATGTCAGCCGGCGAGGTTTTTGAAGAAGATTGCTTGGTTTGTTACGTGAAGGCTGTCGCACTAATTGGTCTGCGTGGTCGCGGGCGAGGAGGAAAACGTAGAAGAGGAGGGCGATCTCTCGTTGAGGCGGCGTTGTCTAAGATTGGTGCGGGGATGGCTTTGCTCGTACGGGAGGTTGGCGTAGCGCTTCTTCTCAGTTTTTTCTCGGGAAGGCGAGATATGTGTGTCTGCTGTCTTTTCTTCGTGGGGGCTTTCAAGTTGTCGGAATCGGACGCGCCCCTCAATGCAAAATATCCGGAGTGTCTCTACCATGACGACTGCTGATAGTGCCGTGCGTATTCCCTAGAGACTGACATATTATTTACTGGTTTTGACAAGTTTTAATAGTAATAATAATATACCTTTGCAACATTTTTTTTCTTCATCCCATGTATTATCCCCGCACCACTCTCGCGCTCCCTCCCAGTAGTAACTCAGATCCGGGGTCAAATAGCGGGCCCTCCTCCTCCCTCCCCACTTCGGCACGTGCGTTCATTTTTACCGCGAGAAGAATCCAGCATTTATTTTCTTCCCTCGTCGACTCGCGTCGAACTAACCCACGCTGCTAGGCGCTCTCAGCAATTAGTTGATCCCTGTTTTTTTTTTTGCATTTTTGCAAATAAAGTCAAATCTCATCGTGGTGGGTGTCGAACTCAAGGACGACCAAACAATCGTAGTATTCGAGGGTAAAACCACCATTTTTAATAGACCACCGGGGCGGCCGGCTGACAATTGATTGAAACAAAACAGGATCTTTGCATAGAGATTACATTCCCCCCCCCATATTGTACCTGGTATGATATTACGATGGTTGACGCGATATGTATAGAATAAAGCGCCAAGTACCTAAATATCAGCGTACGCGGAGTTTAGATATCATGAATAACGAACGACCGCGACGGCAGAGCACGGCAAAGCATAGCGCGTCGCTCTGCTGAGCTAGCGGTGCGCTGCTGAGCTGAGCCGCAGAGCATCGCAGGGCACTGCACGGCGCTTAGTTGCTGTAAGCTATAGCGCTGCGATGGGGTGCTGGGCGGTGTCGAGCTGAAAAGCCAAGCCCAGATCTCAGCCGATGAAGCTTCGTCAAGTACGAAACAAATGGTGCGAATCAAAGAAAAGCTAAAGCTGGACCGTTCCGCAACTAATGCACAGGCGGCTAATTAGCGGCAAGTGGTAGGAGGTTCAACTTACTAGACAAAAAGGAAGAAAAATCGCGAAAAGGTTCAAAATCGTGTTGGCAGAAAAACCAAATTAGCAGGAAGCAGCTGAAAGGTCAGGAAAAAGCGTTGTTGTTGCAGTTGTCGTTCTCACATTAACTCGCATAATCAAGTCCGTAGTCACAGGACAGGCTCCAGTCACTCTGGAGCTGAGGAATACCCTAGGGGAAAAACACAAACCATAGGTGGTACAAGCATGAATCACAGCTGACGCAATTCATGCCTCCACCAGAAACATATAAAAGTGAAATCGGGAGTCAGTTTACAAAGTATGTGCCAGGTCCAGGCTGGTGCATACGTCTCATTACTCGCGCCTGGAAAAACCGACTATACCGCTTGCCACCCAAGAAAGACTACCACACGCATATATTACACGTGGTGTCTATCACTACGCATACGCACAACAGACGCAAAGTCAATTGGCATAAAGAAACAAACAAAGAGAGGGGAAAGGAAATAAATGGGTGCATGGGGCCAAGAAAAAGAAAAGGTGAGTAAATTTTGGGGGGTCTACTGGCGAGTCTGCCACCAGAAAGATGCCACGTGGTTTTTCGACGATCTACAGCAGTACTACGAACGACTTCTGATACACCCACCGAAGCACGGACCACCGGCGAATTACCCGATCGACAGCTGGCTGTGGTTGTCGCATGTCTCTGTGTTGGGGGCCCCTGTGCGCTGCCTCTTGTTAGCTCTTGTTTGCGTAAAACATTCGGTGTGCTCCATGGTCTCAATGCAGAACACACCAGGATCAGAATGTCCGCCCGTACGACGTATCACTCTTACAGAAAATGTAATGTTTATTTTCTTTTTCAATAAGAACACAAAACATTGGTTTATATTGGACAGAGTGATGCGTTTACGACTAAACTTGCCAACGGCACTCGTACTGCACTTTGAGCTATCTGCTGTGGTTCTGGTTGCTACTAGTTGCTGCTGTATGTGCTAGAAGTTTCGCCCTTCGGCTACTGCTGCTGCACCTGATGTTGTGTGTTTGCCAATGTTGTCAGTTGGCGTTCATGCTCGTCGTACATACTGCTGTTCTCACCCAGTACGTAAGGGTTTCCTCGTACCTCGACGGCACGACGACGAGCTCAAAACAGAAGGGAGGTGACATGAAATAGCATGAAAAATGGCCACATAAAAGCGAGCACAGCGGAATAGGTTTCTGCGAATCAACCGCACTCGTTCATGCCTACAGCAGAGGCTTCCTGGAGTGTCAGCGGCCGTGCTAAAGCCAGGGCCAAAGGCCGAAGAGACCTGCTTGGTTTTGTCTCGAGATTCTGTTATATATTGGACAGAGTGCTTAGTGTACGACTAAACTTGCCAACGGCACTCGTACTGCACTTTGAGCTATCTGCTGTGGTTCTGGTTGCTACTAGTTGCTCCAGTATGTGCTAGAAGTTTCGCCCTTCGGCTACTGCTGCTGCACCTCATGTTGTGTGTTTGCCAATGTCGTCAGTTGGCGTTCATGCTCGCCGTGCATACTTCTGTTCTCACCCAGTACGTAAGGGTTTCCTCGTACCTCGACGGCACGACGACGACCTCAAAACAGAAGGGAGGTGACATGAAATGGCGTGGACAATAGCCACATAAAAGCGAGCAGAGCGGGATAGTTCGCTGCGAATCAACCACACTCGTTCATGCCTACAGCAGAGGCTGCCTGGAGTGTCAGCGGCCATATGCTAAAGCCAGTGGAAACATTACGTACCTTATTACGTACGGTTTGGAAATGATGCCAATTTCGTAAATCATGCAGGCGCGTGCAATTAAACACACCTGGTGCACAATCTGTGATCAAGCAATAGAAAGTTGCACATGCCACCGCAAAATTCCAAACATTATCACGTACCGTTTGAAAATGACGCCAATTTTATAAATCTTTCAGGCGTTGCAGCCGTTAAGATTCAACATTTTTTCCAAAATTCCTCCTCGACACTCGCTCGTCTCGCTCAGCGCCCGTCCGCGTTCACGTCGATGTGCGGAACGGACACGGCAGGGCGAGGGGCGTTGGAGCCGCCCCCCGAAGGCGGCGCTCGAACTAAGCCATATTCGACCGAGAATTTCAGTTCCGCGAATCGCATTTTTAGGCCGGGACAAAAAACTCCTGACCAAAATCCATGACACCAAGGAATGACTCGATTTTCAAGGAATGATTTTATATATATTTACAAGGGCTTCGCATGGGCGCCGACATTCGCCGGCGCCCATGCTCCGGGTAGGGCAGGGCAGCACTTCGACCACTTAAGGTGTAGCTGTCCGATTTGGCATGCATTGAACTTTAAAGTAATGCCAAGAGCTTCATACGAACATGGTATTCTAAAAGTCATGCTTTGACAAAAGAAAAAACGTAATATTATACAATAAAGAAGGCAAGGATAGGCGAAACAAATTATTACATGCGCCGTCAAGTAAAAGTTGGCGTCTATCAAACACAAATAATACCTAAAAAAAAAACATAATTCAGAACCTGCGTCGCCTCTAGGCGAAACAAAAGAGGCCTTGGCATTAATGAAGAGACTGCACTGCTGTCCCCGTGGCAATGGAGGTTCGAAGTCGACAGGATGCAAAGTCGGTTTGCATCAAACGTCGACATGAGGACATGTCAGCCGGCGAGGTTTTGGAAGAAGATTGCTTTGTCTGTTACGTGAAGGCTGTCGCATTGATTGGTCTGCGTGGTCGCGGGCGAGGAGGAAAACGTAGAAGAGGAGGGCGATCTCTCGTTGAGGCGGCGTTGTTTAAGATTGGTGCGGGGGTGGCTTTGCTAGTACAGGAGGTTGGCGTAGCGCTTCTTCTCTGTTTTTTCTCGGAAAAGCGGGATATGTGTGTCTGCTCTCTTTTCTTCGTGGGGGCTTTCACGTTGTCGAAATTGGACGCGTCCCCTCAATGCAAAATATCCGGAGTGTCTCTACAATGACGACTGCTGATAGTGCCGTGCCTATTTCCTAGAGACTGACATATTATTTACTGGTAGTAATAATAATATACCTTTGCAACATTTTTTTTCTTCATCCCATGTATTTTCCCCGCACCACTCTCGCGCTCCCTCCCAGTAGTAACTCAGATCCGGGGTCAAATAGCGGGCCCTCCTCCTCCCTCCCCACTTCGGCACGTGCTTTCTTTTTTACCGCCAGGAGAATCCAGCATTTTCTTTCCTCGTCGACTCGCGTCGAACCAACCCACGGTGCTAGGCGCTTTCAGCAATTGATGGATGCCTGTTTTTGTTTTTGCATTTTTGCTAATAAAGTCAAATCTCATCGTGGTGGGTGTCGAACTCAAGGACAACCACATGTTAGTAGTATTCGAGGGTAAAACCACCATTTTTAATAGACCACCGGGGCGGCCGGCTGACAAATGATGAAAAAAAAAAACAGGATCTTTGCATAGAGATTACATTCCCTCCCCCATATTGTATGATATTACGATGGTTGACGCGATATGTATAGAATAAAGCGCCAAATACATAAACATCAGCGTACGCGGAGTTTAGATCATGAATAACAAACGACCGCAATGGCAGAGCACGGCAAAGCATAGCGCGTCGCTCTGCTGAGCTAGCGGTGCGCTGCTGAGCTGAGCCGCAGGGCATCGCAGGGCACTGCACGGCGCTTCGTTGCTGTAAGCTATAGCGCTGCGATGGAGTGCTGGGCGGTGTCGAGCTGATGAGCCAAGCCCAGATCTCAGCCGCTAAAGCTTCGTCAAGTACAAAACAAATGGTGCGAATCAAAGAAAAGCTAAAGCTGGACCGTTCCGCAACTAATGCACAGCTGTCAGGCGGCAATTAGCGGCAGTAGGAAGTTCAACTTACTAGACAAAAAGGAAGAAAAATCGCGAAAAAGTTCAAAATCGTGTTGGCAGAAAAACCAAGTTTGCAGGAAGCAGCTGAAAGGTCAAGAAACAGGCAATGTTTCAGTAGTTGTTGCTGTTGTCGTTCTCACATTAACTCGCATAATCAAGTCCGTGGTCACAAGACAGGCTCCAGTCACTCTGGAGCTGAGGAATACCCTAGGGGAAAAACACAAATCAAAGGTGGTACACGCATAAATCACAGCTGACGCAATTCCTGCCTCCACCAGAAACATATAAAAGTGAAATCGGGAGTCAGTCTACGATGTGCCAGGTCCATACCGGTGCATACGTCTCATTACTGGCGCCTGGGAAAACCGACTATACCGCTTGCCAACCAAGAAAGACTACCACGTATATATTACACGTGGTATCTATCACTACGCATGCGCACAACAGACGCAAGTCAATTGGAAAAAAGAAACAAACAAAGAGAGGGGAAAGGAAATAAATGGGTGCATGGGGCCAAGAAAAAGAAAAGGTGAATAAATTTTGGGGGGTCTACTGGCGAGTCTTGACACCAGCACGATGCCACGTGGTTTTTCGACGATCTACAGCAGTGCTACGAACGACTTCCGATACACCCACCGAAGCATGGACCACCGGACAATTACGCGACCGACAGCTGGCCGTGGTTGTCACGTGTGTCTGTGTTGGGGGCCCCTGTGCGCTGCCTCTTGTTGGCTCTTGTTTGGGTAAAACATGCGGTGTGCTTGATGGTCTCACGGCACCAGAATCAGAACGTCCGCTCGTACGACGTATCATTCTTACAGGAAATGTATATAATACGACCTGGTATTTTTTTCTCCATCAATTTGAACATAAAACGGTGGTTTATATTGGACAGAGTGATGCGTGTACGACTAAACTTGCCAACGGCACTCGTACTGCACTTTGAGCTATCTGCTGTGGTTCTGGTTGCTACTAGTTGCTGCTGTATGTGCTAGAAGTTTCACCCTCCGGCTACTGCTGCTGCACCTGATGTTGTGTGTTTGCCAATGTTGTCAGTTGGCGTCTCGTCGTACATACTGCTGTTCTCACCCAGTACGTACGGGTTTCATTGTACCTCGACGGCACGACGACGAGCTCAAAACAGAAGGGAGGTGACATGAAATGGCATGGACAATGGCCACCTAGAGGCGAGCACAGCGGGATAGTTCGCTGCGAATCAACCGCACTCGTTCATGCCTACAGCAGAGGCTGCCTGGAGCGTCAGCGGCCGTGGTAAAGCCAAGGCCAAAGGCCGAAGGGACAGCTCTTCTACCTGCTTGAGATGCTGTTATATATAGACTATTGGACAGAGTGATGCGTGTACGACTAAACTTGCCAACTGCACTCGTACTGCACTTTGAGCTATCTGCTGTGGTTCTGGTTGCTACTAGTTGCTGCAGTATGTGCTAGAAGTTTCGCCCTTCGGCTACTGCTGCTGCATGCACCTGATGTTGTGAGTTTGCCAATGCCGTCAGTTGGCGTTCATGCTCGTCGTACATACTGCTGTTCTCACCCGGTACGCAAAACTCCATACATTATCACGTACCGTTTGGAAACGATGCCAATTTGTAAATCATTCAGGCGCTGCAGTCATTAAGATTCAACAATTTTTCCAAAATTCCTCCTCGACACTCGCTCGTCTCGCTCGGCGCCCGTCCGCGTTCACGTCGATGTGCGGAACGGACACGGCAGGGCGAGGGGCGTTGGAGCCGCCCCCCGAAGACGGCGCTCGAACCAAGCCATATTCGACCGAGAATTCCAGTTCCGCGAATCGCACACTTGGGCCGAGACAAAAAACTCCGGACCAAAGTCCATGACACCAAGGAATTGCTCTATATTCAAGGAATGATTTCATATATGTTTATGTGTGGGAAGGATATGTCGCAATAATGAACACTCTCTTCTACGTCCTGATCGACCGGTGCGGAAGAAATATGGGAGACACTCCGCGGGGGGCTGTTCCATCCATCTGCCGAATGAATACTGTCCAAGCCACAATAAAGTGTAGGGGTATATGTCGCCGTGAGGATTTATGTAGTATATAGCGCCTCTCCCTGGGATCGACAAGGGTAAGTCAGCAACGACCAAGACCCCCAAAATGTAAGTCTGCCATGGGCAAAAAGCATTATTAGGAAGCGAAATGTTTCCCGGATAGTCGTGGATGGTAAATTACGCAAGGCAAGGCACGAACTACGTGGGTAGAAATGCAACATGGGTTTAGGACCTAACGCGCGGGCAATAACGAGTACGGCAAGAAATGTATACCTGTGGTTGTAAGGTCGATTAAATTATGCTTGCTGCCTGTATGCTCTGTTCTTCAGGTATTGTATGCTCTTGTTGTTGTCTTCTTTTTGCGCTATTCGCCCACTGTTTTTAGAACGTAGAGCGCGCCCGAGCACAGCTAGCTGCTGTTGTGCTGTATAAATAACTCGTCAGGTCAGGGAGGCCGCGTTGTATATATTTTCCGCCACCGAGATAAAAGCGAAATAAATGTCGAAAACGAAAGGCCGACATGATTCAGAACAAACCTTAGGGCTGTGGGATAGAGACACCGCGTGCAATCGGAATCAATGCATTTATGAATAGCGGGGGGGGGGGGGGGGGGGTTGTTGACTGGGTTGTTCACTTTCGGGCCCTAAATACAACCTTATGCTGGTCCTCCCCGATGAGCTTCGTACTCATTTTTACCTCACACTGCTTGACTAGGTCAGGAAGTACATAGAGCTTCCACGCGTGGAGAAGGGTAGCCACCTGCCCTTTTCGTGACAACTTTTTGTTGTTGAAAAACTCGCTGAGAGGGCTGATGAAGGCAAAAAATCCCTACCCTCCTTTGAGCTGTGAGTGGAAATGACGTCGAGTATAATATATGAAAAAAAAACCTTATCCCCGTGACTTATTATGTTGAGACCGATCTTCCAGCGGTCGGGCTGCTGATTTACTCGCGACTGATCACGCTAGGGAACGATTATGACAATAGGACCAAAACAACAAGCGTAGCCCCAGCCCGAACCTTCCTAAAAAATTTCCAGTTCAAGTCGGTAGCACGGACTGTACGTATACCTACAAGTGTTCGACATGCTTCTACAACACTACGACACCACTAGACTACACGCAGGAAACATTGAAATCACTGCTCTACTTAATTAAAACGACATCGATGATACCTCATCGACACGTCCCTCGGCTGCCACTTTCGACGTTATACGCCAGATTTGTAGGTTTGTTGTGCTCTTCGTTTGTGTACTTTGTGTGATTATTATCGCGTAGCAAGATGCAAGGTTTGCGTTCGGACTCTGGAGGAAAAACAATTATAAATAGCTGTTTCCGGCTCTAGATCAGGATTGAGGTTGGCAACGCCGTTCGTTTTCTTTTTCCAATCCGAGTGAAAGCATCGGGCCTAGTCCACAGTCTATTCTCGTTGCAACATACGTTGGACAAGCTCGGGAGTAACCAGTCGCCGCGAGATGCAAGGACCATCAACAATGACCATCGTTTCGTTTGTTCCACAGAAACAGCTCAGTCAGTGAGTCGTAAACTGGTGTTTCGAAAGGTTTGTTGCCAGACAAACTGAGGACACGAGTGACTGTTTAATTCCGGTGGGACTTCCAACGGGGCACATACTGTACAAATTGGGCCGACCCCAAGGGCGGGCCTGTGGTGGGTCCTACATAATCTGAAGCTAAACATTGTGACTGACCAGCAACTCAAGGTATTTTTTTTTTTTTTTTTTTTTTTTTTTATTATTCTTCGTCGGATGGGGAAAAATAAAGCTTTAGCTCACCACACTTCCACGTATTTTCATACGCGTCGTGTGTCGATTTAACTCAGCTGCTTTCGCAGCCCAACGCTAGCCGGCGCACCCTTCGGGTCCCATTGTAGGTATGATCTTGTTTTTCGGTAGTCACAACACGAACACGCGCAGTACCTTGAAAGCACGGTCCAACTTTTTTTTTTGTTTTTTTATCCTCCGGCGGATGATGGGGAAAAATAAAGCTTTAGCTCACCACACTTCCACGTATTTTCATACGCATCGTGTGTCGAACTAACTCAGTTGCTTTCGCAGCCCAACGCTAGCTGGCGCACCCTTCGGGTCCCATTGTAGGTATAGCGTAAGCTCTCCCTGTCAGTGGTCTTCGTTACAACCCCGGCAGCGCAAGCTGCCGTTGTATACGGATGCGTGTGTATGTCGACCCGGCCTGTCCCCTGAGGGTCAGTTTCGGTGAAGATAGCCACCCGGAATGTCATCTTTCCGGGTAGTGTGGGACTTGCGCAAGAGCTCACCCACTAACAAAACCCCTGGCCATGGGAGATGGCCTTCCGCCGGACTTGGTCCAGTTACGGTCCACCCTACCCATTCGGGCGTTGGTCCTCGGTCCAACCTCGCCAAGCTTGGAGTGCCTAACCAACAAGGCAAACCGGTTTGAAGTGTCCATAACGGATGAGTCCATGCTCCATCCTGACTGACACTAGTAATATGTACCCTACCCATACTGCTGTGTTATACCAGTCACACCACACAACCAAAATGATGTGATGCTGTACGATAGTAGTGCTGCAACTGCAATACAGCAGCACGTACTCCACCGCACTCGCGTATCATGTACAGTATAATATAGTCTAATGGTTACACCAGCTATAATACGTTCAGTACGGGGCGCGTAATATGAAACGAGAATGCTCGTTCGGGCTGGATTTTCTACTTGCGTTCGGCACCGACTTCATCAAAACGGTTGCCGAATTCAGGTTGCCATGTGAATCTCGGCCTGGCTTTCACATTTTTTTTTTTTTTTTCCTGTAGTCTAGACCAATTGTGGCAGAGGTCTTGAATACATGTGATATACCAGGTGACCTTTGTGCTATGAATACAAAGTACTGCTGTTGTGTTGAAATTTGGGTACGAGCGACGATCGATTATAGACTATATTCGCTAGCTACAGCACAATTCAAAGCGAGTCGACGAGGGAAGAAAATGCCGAGTTCTTAAAATGAAGGCACGTACCGTGATGGGGAGGGAGGAGGAGAGGCCAGTATGTGACCCCGTATCTGAGTTACTACTCGGATAGAGCGCGATAGTAGTGCGACGAAAATAAGTGGGATAAAGGAAAAAAAAGAACGTCAGTTACAGCAGTGTACCAGGTGCTAGCACATACCAACCAAGCATACAGCAGGAGCAGCATCGCGGTTGTACAGCTTTGAAAGCGATTCGAGATGTAACGCAAAGGCACGCAGACGGCGTATTACGAAGTCGTCATGGCTTTGGAGGGGAGCTGAGCCAGACAACCACAACAACAGCAGTAGCAGCAGCAGTTCGAGTATCAAATACACACGACGAGTAGATGACTCTGACTGATGGTTCTTAGAGAATCGTACGCTTATCTCTAGCGTGACGCTCGCGAGACCTGTCTCACCAGTCCCGGACACGCCAACCAAACGATACTGGGAGAATTATGAAGTAGACTGATCAATCGCGCAATATACAATTTTCGGCTTGCAAACTTGCGGCGATTGGTGGGGATGCCAGAAATCCACGGCGACCACGCCCGGGGCGCGTGAAGCAGACTAGACTTCGGGTGTGGCGGGTCGAAAATGTAAACCTCGGGCCCAAACTGCAGTAGAACGGAAAGCCTTTGCACGCCATGCGTATACACCAGGAAATGGGGCTTGTTTTCTTGCAGCACTGCGGCAAGAACTGAACGGTTTACACCGGTTGGAATAACATCCGTGCCCTTGTTTTGTTTGGCGAGCTGCTGTACTCGAGCCCCGAACAGCTGCCAAGCCCTCGGAATTATTAAGACGACAAGAAAAAAATTACCACGACGGAAATCGGAACTCACCTAATATGCACAGCCAACCGATTTTTTTAACTTGCCCTTCGTCGTAGTAGTTGGATATCCTTCACGACGGAGAAGAGTTGTGGGGCCAGTCGCCCGCCTTAGTAACCAACTGATTGGCGTGTCTCCTTGCCGGACGGGCTTGTTTTAGCTACCGGACGAGCTCACCTAGACAGATAGCAGAGAACCCCTACCGTCGTGGTATTTGATATGGGAAGAGATGCCGGACGCAAAATAAATTCGCACGGGTACTGCATACTACATTGTTCGCGTTGCGCGCTGCGTGCGTGAGCAAATATTTCACATGTTAATACAAAGCGAAAAAATCAACGCCCTTCACATTACTGCTGCTGCTGTCCTAACGTAACTGACTAGGGGTGGTGAAGATGATGTCGTTGGATACGAACAACGGTTTCATGTGAACACAACACGTCCAGTGTCCAGTACACAGCAGCAACAGTATACACCAGCGACCGACGGCTTCTTCTCAATTCGGTTCTCCCATGTCCACCATTACAAATACGGTGAAAAATCAACACCACAAGTACATGTACGTAGCAACGAACACGGGGCGTTCCAAACGAAACCTATTCGGTTGTGTTCGCATTGAAAATCCGCATTCATTCTGTAGTTCTGAGAGTGAAACATGAAACGACTTCCTATGATAGTGTAGGTAAACAACTATTTAGACCTAAGACTAGTCTAGACTAGTCTGGTCTGAATTAAAAGGGAAAAACTTAACTTTCACGCACGTACCGGGATCGCCGATGACAGGGAATACCGTCGTGGCCGTGCGCGACTAAGCCGGGCAAAGCTGTGCGCACAATACGTACTGCACGTGGCCGTTCGGCCAACTTTCAAGAGGCACACCTAGGCACATTGTTGTTCACATTAACTCGCATAATCAAGTCCGTGGTCACAGGACAGGCTCCAGTCTCTCTGGAGCTGAAGAATACTACAACAGGGAAAAAAAACACACACCAAAGGTGGTACACGCATAGACTATATTCACAGCTGACGCAATTCATGCCTCAACCAGAAACACATGAAAAATTGAAATCGGGAGTCAGCCTACGATGTGCCAGATTCATACTGGTTCAAAACCTCCGACAAATCACGTTGTGGGAGTTGTCCGACGGTCTACCATATTGCGGTAAGTTAATAAAACACGACAGAACCTTGGAGCCAAAACCGACAAGTAACAACAATTATTGTCAACAACGGAAAAAAAAAAACTTGAATTTTCACGCGCGTATTATAATATCAGGTGTACTTCCTGCCTATACTTGGTTTAAAGATTGCTTATATTGATTTTTTGATGTGACGAACGCTTTGTGTTGTTTTTGGTGCCTGGCCTGAACCGTGTGATTTACGTACGTAGTGTGCAGCTTTGTTAGTACGTACGTGTTGTTGATTTGAAATTAGAATAATCCATACCTATGCACGAGAAATATATACTGGTATCTCGTGATTGAAAAAAAAAAAAACTTTAATAGCGGCACTCCCGATGTACAGACTAGTCTATTTGTCTAGACTACGTGAGTTCCCGGCCGGTAAACCGGGAAGAATAACGTTATTAATAGTATCATACCTACGCGAGGAACTGAATGTGGATTTCCTCTTCATTACGATTCTCCGTCTGACCGGGGAGAGCGCGAGCCGTCCCCGGGAGAGGCTTTCGTTGCTCTCCGCTCGCGGAGTTGGGAAACGCCGGCCGTGGTGTCACAGGCGACACGGAGGCGTGTAACGTGTGTGAGGTGGGCATGACACGGGCGTGCGTTGGCTGGATGCCGGGTGGCTAGCGGCAGATCGGGTCACGCGAAATGAATTCCGAGTGTTGAGCAGAGTGTTTTCAGGGAATCAATTTCAACATCACCACGACGTTGGCGCAATATGTATAGACTAATTGTTCAAACGCCCCGCTGTTGCGATTTATGGTGCCCCTCGATGTATGGGATACCTTCCGCAATATGCGATCCCCACCTATGTATATCATTCCCCATACCCAGCCTCAAAATCAATATATATCTGCCAAGAGTAGTAAACAATGCCAGGCAGTTGATATCACCTTTTTATATTATTACCATATATCCACCACGCCGTAGCTCCAATTCACCCCCCCCCGTGCCCCCCCCCCCCCCCCCCCCCCGCCCCTAACGCCCCCCTCCTTCCACACCACCCGCACCATCGCCTAGAGACCTAGCACCACGCGTATAGCAGGCAGCCCCTACATCTATGCGACCTGAAGTTTTTGGAAATCTCCTTCTCCCCCCCTTCGAACACTCCGGCCTCTTCTCACCGGCTGTACGGGACTTAGAGGGTATACATGATACACTAATGCATTCCTTCTACAACCCTCAGATTTGTCCCCTTGAAAGGATTTGTAGTTTCCGCGCACAGATTGACTTGTCCCACCCGGCCTCCCCCCCCCGCTTCCGTTCCCTCTTGTTCCAAACGAGGCCCCCACGCCCGCCCTCCCCTCACCTGTCATACGAC
The DNA here is from genome assembly GCA_012845835.1 of Undaria pinnatifida. Lineage (NCBI taxonomy): Eukaryota > Phaeophyceae > Laminariales > Alariaceae > Undaria > Undaria pinnatifida. The sequence continues at coordinate 9,419,052 of JABAKD010000006.1, forward strand.
TTACAGGATACACGTGATAGACTGACGCATTACCCTTCACCCACAGCTAGCTGTCAGATTTTGTCCCTCTCCGCAACGGGTTTGAAGTTGACGCGTGCTACAATAGAGGTTCGCCACCTTTTTTCTGGGGCGTTCCCAATTTTGGGAGCGTACGACATCTCCCAAAACTGATTAGGGAAAAAAAAACTGCTACAACCGGATGAAGAATCCCATGACCTAGGTACACGGCGATAATCATGCGCAAAAAATTGGTCGATTTCCGACTATTTGGGCTAAGGGGACCTGACACACATTCAGAAACCGCTTCAGACAAAAAGTGCTATCTCTACCACAGGAGGGGTCATTTTTCCGGGCACAAACTGACTAACATCAGCCTCTTGACGCTGGTACAAGCTACACTGTAGTTCCAAGGGGAGTCGCCGACCTATATCCTGTTATTGAGGACACGCAACCCGTAATATACGCGCGATCGGAGTATCACACACAGCTTGCAAAGATGAGTTGCGACAAGATCTTCGATCGCACAGCTGGAGTGTACTTTTATGGTTATGATACACATTAACGATATAAAAATACGGAAAAAAAAAACTGGTATGATTCAGGGGTTGTCCCGTTGGTGTGGTCAAACCTTTGACTTGATGCGCACAGACAGGAAACATTTTCTCGTGTTCTTAAGGACGGACAACGATACTATGTGCCTGAAAAACGGAAAAAAAAAAAAGAAATTGGCGCGTAGACCAGCTTAACAGGCAAAGACACATTGCTAATTGACGGGGAAGTTAACATTTTTGTGTGAAAACAAACCACTCGGATTTAGTGCGCTTAGAAATAGTGACCGGACAGCTACAACATAAATTATGCTTGAAATGATGCGAAATATATATCCTGTATCTGGTGACAAATCTACCTTACTTATTTTTCGGGAACTTTTCCGCGTGCTGTAAGAGAAAGGAACAGTTTAACTGGGTTACAGTGCATGGAATATTTTGGAATTTTTTGCAAGTGCCAAGGATATCAGCGGACATGAGGCCTAAAAACGATGATTTGTCACCTCCTCTTCGCCCCATAGTCTATACTTACTTGGTCGTTAGCATTTTGTGTTCTGGGCATTGCGCGCCATTCCTGGAAACGGTGGCGGCATATAATCCACAACCAACCCACGACAGAAACGCGTGGAGAGTTATGAACTCATAGAGGCATCGTGCGAACTGGTACAAAACGCGAACTCGCGCATAGTATTTGTTGGACAAGAGTACTCATGGGGGTTCCACCCTATAGACTATGTGAGTTGGTAGTCCGGAATGAAGATCTGCCCCCACAAAAATACATGTATAGTAGTCGTTATTTTTTGCTGGCCGGTATGTTGCAAAGTGTACACGTATACTTTTGACAACCCCCAAAAGTAGCTGCCCGCCGTGGCAGTGCCTGCGTCATACGCTGGTCGCACCGGTAATGCTCAATCGACGAAGCTAAACAGTGCGTCGGCATGGTATCAAAATATCGTTTGTTTGCTTCTACTCGCACGAGCGCTCACCTAACTCTGATTTTTGAGATGGTGACAATTACAGACCATCTTCAAGTAACGATTCCAGCGGGACTAAAATATGTCGAGGTTTCAAAAAGAACCCACTCCCTTTGCTCCATCTTTCACGTAGTACGATGAATCGCCCACCGAGTGAGTATGATGAATTGTTCGACCCCTGCCCTTTATCCGCCTGACCAGCTGCCGGCGGAAGCACGACGCGAAAATTGCTTTCTTTACTCCTGAGGCGCCGACCCACAACTTCGTCCCCCTTTGAAGTGCTTGTTTGGTCCTGCATGTATCACTTTAAGACATAAGACGAGTAAAAACACTCGCAGCCATCGAGATTCACGACTTCTGACGTAACCAAAACGTCATTACTTCGAGCAAGCCACCCACATTTATGGACCGGTCCCAGGATATGTACCCCTTGTTGAACAGAAACAGTTCGCTGGAAAAAATCCATGACTGCCGTATCCCTGACAGGTTTTTGGTATGTGCAACACTATCGGCAAAATAATCTGACCCTTTAATAGCGAGTTGCTGACCAAACGGCGGCTCTCCCGACCTCCAACATCAGAACCTGTAACGAGTCGCGCCGTCGCGGGCACACGACACCGTCTAAGCGCCACTCACGACGAACAGGTACTACTCACGCTTCTTATGATATTCGCATGGTATTTTCATGGCTGTAGGGATAATTGAAAGTCAAGTTCCGTGTCCATAATATTTGACACGCGCACGCACATACCAGGGTAGAGAAGTGACCCCTCCATACCGAAGGGTGAATAGTGTCGGCTGTCCGAAAGAGTCGGTGCGTCACAACTTGTCAAGCAAGAGAACGATCCGTTGTTGCAGTAGGTGGACGCGTGCCAGTTGACACGACGTGTTTAGTGCATGTTTTTCTGGCCAGAGTGTACCGTTTCAATGTACACTATAGAGGTACCAAAGAAAGAAAACACGAATATTCCCGAGTGCATGTCTGGTCGAACAGGAAGGAACCTCAAGGCACCCCTGACGGTGGCAAGAATGTTGTATACTACATCTGTATTAATGCTCTAAGGGGGGTGCGTAGAGTTCTGGGCTACACGAGTATTGAATACGCGAGGCGCCCAGTCGGGCAACGTAACACGAAGTGTTTTCCTCGTCTTCTGGCTCCCCTCTTCAGTCACGAAGACACAGCCTAATCTCAGTTACTTTAAAACATGCATGCATAGACTACATTAATACTACACGTGTCTGGTGTGCAGCTTTTTGATTTGTGTACGAGCTTTACAACCGCGTTCTTCACCCTTTGCGCCCCACTTCTTCCATTCCGCTGCTCAACGTTTATGATATGGCCATTTGCATTTAGCTTCTGGAACCTTCCGAGACTTGCACGCGACCTTTTTCGCCAATAATACACCATCTTTACCAGCGACGTAGCTAATGCTAGCATTCGACATCGGGATTGACCTAGTGTTGGTTCGTTTCGCTTGCCTTCCAAACTACTACCATCCGCTCACCTTCAAGACGACGCGCAAACCGCGCATGTTCCATGCTGACCATCGCATTGGCTGGGCTCAACCTCCCGTTCCTCCTGCCCAATACTTTACCTTCATTCGCCAATTACGCCTTTATCGTCATCCACCGTCACGGGGATTTTAATAGACGCATTGCAATCATTTTCCACCCCTAAACCTTCGTCGGTCTCTTTCGGCCAACGACTTCACCGCGAAATATACTATCGACACCCGGGTCCCGGGAAATGCGCCGTTGACGTAGTCCCGCCTAATGGATCGAAGTTTAGGCGCTGCATCGTTGACCACAGCACCCACCACTCCCTTCCAGTTCATCCTTGATGGACTGTTACCCCCCCCCAGAACCACAATCACTGCATCCCCGCCGCTGGTAACTCTGCGACTGCTGCCGGCTACGTTTTTCCTGTACTTTTGCCCACGCCTAAAAGATTATCGCCCCCCCCCACCCCGCTCTCATCCCTGGGACTACTGCGTGATAGACACATCCATCGGCGGGGGTCGCGCGTTTTGAACCAAACGGTTTTTGGACGATTGAGGTCCTTAATCTAGGAACTACCCAGTAGTCTAAACCTGTTTCGAGCAGAGTAACATTTAGGACTAGGGAATACAAGTTTGGTCGGGTCGATGAGAATGATTAGCTTCCAAGTCATATCTCGTGTGGGGCATTATGCGCGTCAATTTTGGTAACCAGAGCTTTGCCATCACCCGAGGTTTGCGACCAGACCTCTTTGTTCTCCAGAGATACACTTGGTCATGAGCTACGAGGGGGTATCTCCGAACTACCACATTCGATGTCTCTGCCTCGATCGCCCACACGAGCCACCCCGGTACGGCGCCCTTTTCCCGGCGACTAACAGTGAGTCGGGCGTTTTTTGCCGCATTGGTGCCGTCAACCTGGGACATATTCCACCGACGTTTGTTTGCGACCGACGAGATTATTAGCCTGTCCTTTGTCTCATGGTACCGTACTAGAGAGGCGAGGCACGTGAGACGCGTGCTACGAAAGAGGCGCAGCCGTTTTTTTCTGAAACTCCTCAACTAGGGAGCTCCAGACCTCTCCCAAAAAGTTAGACTTGCTGTAAAATACAACTGCTATGGGATGATAACTTCCTATGGTCGAGGTACATTTAACGAGAATCATGCCAAAATTACGTCGTAAGTCCGACGATTTGGGGTTCAGGAGCCCCTTTTTTCAAAAGCCCCTTCATTGAAAAACCCCTTCATTCAAATGCTCCTTCATTCAAAAATCATTCGAGACGAAAAGTGATGCCTCTGTTGCAGCCTTGATCGTATCATGCGTCAAGCGCCACGGTTGAGGTGCGCCTTGTTTTCCCTGGGGTCAAGGCTACGGTAGGGGATTACCCCCCCCCATTTTCAGTACCGGAAGTGAGATACTCGCGCGAATGGCTCAGTACGTCACGGACTCGAAAACGTTAGGCGATTGATGTTGGGGGCGGCGCGAAGATAACCATGCCATTGCGTGTTTGATTTCGTCAAGATGTATCATCAAGAAAACCCAGCAACGCAGACGAACAGAGGGGTTACTCGCTCCAGTGACCCCCGAGAAAATGCGAAAAACTCACCTAAAAGGGACCACCCCCCCCCCCCCCCCTCCCCCTACCGTGGCCTCGGTCTTTGGGATTCTAAGTGAAATAGCTCTATACCTTACACTTATACTATAACACAGAAAGGCACGTGCTGCTGCGATCCATGTAACACATTTCGTCTGAATTTGTTCCTGAATGACCGGGCTCACTCCTCCAAAGTCGTCACATACACTATATTTCTTTGCATGACTGTTGTTGTGTACTTTTCGGCAATGGGATTTGGGAACCGGTTGAAGCAGCTATATTTTTTTCGCAATCAGTGATTTGGGTTAAAAAGGGCTAAAAAGGACATGCCTCAAGATCGTAAATTGAGAAACTCCCGAAAAAACATGGGGCACTCCCTTCGTAGCACACTTCCAGCACAAAACGAACGTGCAACCCGGTGGACTAAGCCCTGTCCTACGTATAGATTATATACAAAACGCACTTTTTGTAAATTGATATTCCAGCGAGTTTGGACGAAGGAAGCCGCGTCATTCACAAACCATTTTGGTCAAAACGTGCTACCTTTACCGTGGCGCACGTGGTGTGAACACACCTTTTTCCCGGGACTCCTTGCATGAAGAGCCCGGTTTAACTCATACAATAGACAATTTTTGCGCAAACTGGAAGTGCATCCTGATGAACAGACTCATGGGGCCTAGGTACCACAAAAAAAAATTGTGCCAAACACAATTCGCGTATATGTATATATATATTTTTTTTTCTGTCAAGAAGCCCCTAGTGTTCACAAAACCAAGATAGCCGCCAAGATTTCTACCTGTTCCGTTTCCATGTTTCCCTTGAAGTCGCTGCCGACATGTCACGCGGTCACCAAAATCGTGGACTACCTCATCCCTTTTTCATCAATAACTGCAGCCATTCCGCTGTTCTGTTGGCCTTGGACAAAAACGTATTTCCCCCCACGAGCATCGTGGACATCGCCACTGACCTACGTATCAGAAGAGGAATAGCATCAACGGCCGCGTCCACATGAACGCTGGGGGTCACGCACATTTACCCATGCGTGTATACGACCAACTAGCTTTTCGACCCAGCATGTTGCATTAGCGCAGCGCTTCTTATTTTACCGATGCAAATCTTCTATCGCATTGACCGAAAACACAATCTCCTGACTATTTCGTTATTGGAGCGCTTCCACCCAGCTGTTCGGGACCACTTATCGCTTTCCACCGGACCATCGTCCGTCACCAGCACACGCATAGCATCTTCCGCCAACACCCCGACGTCACCGTCTCTTGGAGAGCAGAAGCATGCCCTGTTAGGGCTATCACCCGCGCTTCATCCGACTTTTCATTAAAGCCCTACACCATTCGGTTACAATATCAATCCTTGGCGTGCCTGGTACACATCGTCGAGGATTATCAATTGAAGATCCGCGTGTCTGCAACTTCCCCACACAGGAAGATTTACCGGCAAAAAAAAATTGTCATCACATTCAGTCGCCCCTATCGTTTTCGTTCTTGTGCATCTCCCCGTAGAGTCTTACGACGGTAGCCCCCCCAACTTTTCTTCAACAAGATCACCGGTATTAAAACCAGCTCCCGGCCGTATCTTCTGGAACACGGTGCCCCTTGCCACCCCAACGCCATCGTCCGATAGTCCGTTTGCAATCAAAAACCTATGTGGCAGAGGTGTTTTGCACGACACTCTTCATGGCGTGAAGCGGACATGAAACGGTCGTTTAAGAAGGCATGTAACGGTCGTTTAAGAAGACATGAAACGGTCGTTTAAGAATACATGAAACGGTCGTCAAAGAAATCGCTGGTTTGGGGAGGGGCTAACGTAGAGCCAGTCCGTAACCAAGTGTTTTTAGTGTCCCTGTATGCGTATTGAGTGTACATGTTACCATTAGTTGCTCAGGTAGTGTCAAGGTTCCTCATTTTTGCCCTGGCCCTCCGTCTGCTTTTTTGACCAGCATGCAACATATACGTGTTGTTTGTGTCGGTGTGCCATTTTAGCTTGATCCAGCCATCAATTTGACTTGCGCAGATTTCCACAGCTAGTCCAAATATATGTAGTGGTTCTGTCTATTTATTGCTTCCTAGCGGTTGAGCTTGCCCCGCTTTTGTACCTAGGCGTAACAAACTGAGGTGTTTCGTCTTTATGCTGCCGGTTTTTTACGCCCGTTTTCTTCACTAGGCCTCAAACATGACGTACGTTCATCCATTTTCCACGGTTAATGTTTCCTTGCTTAGCATCTCACAAACCCGGTCTGATATGCCTGTCGTAGTCCTTCCTGTGCTTTACAAACTACACAAAACACGCTATTGGCGTTTTGTTGAGCCGTAATATTTGTCCTGTCTCTGTCAAAATTGGTCCGCACCAGTCTCCCATTCCCGCTTTGACTTTAATGTGCATTATAGTTTTTTTCATATAATCCTCATTATTTTAGCTTCCAAGAAGAATAGCAGTACAGTAACGCGCGTCTTGCGGAAGAGGTGGCACCTTTCTTCCGAAATGACCTCTGAATGACGGGGCTCCAAAACTATAAATCGTTAGAAATTGGCAATGTTGCCGCCTGATTCTCATTGTGTGCCTAAGCCATGTGATGTTTCATTCGATGGCACTTTTAGTTTACCTCAAATACTGTTTTTTGGCAGAGGGCTTAAGCTCTAAAATTTTTGAACCTCTGAATCAATGTGGTGCATCTCTATCGTAGTCCGCGTCGTAAGACGCCTAAACAAAGTTTGACGATATCGACCTTCTTGCTAAGTATTCTGGTTCCGAACGTTGCTGCCGATCCCCACACATCTAAACTTGCGTGAAGCATCAACCCGCGCCACCGTGGTAGTTTCGCCTGATCGCTTGTTTGCCTGACCCCCGGTTGACCACCGTGTGCATACGTCCCGATAGGAATGGGAAGTTTACATTGGTTGATCCCCCCATCCTATATATATCCAGCTCACTATATCAGGCCGCGGGTTCGTTCTAGTTCCCTGTTATCGTTCGCCTGCACCAAGTTCTCGCTGTTTCCTAGGTCTTCTGCGTCCTACGTTGTTTCAGTCACCCTTTTCGATTTCCTCATCGTACAAGTTGATTGACTCGTGTAAGAGTAGTTTTGCGTGCGTTTTCTGTCTTCTCCCTGCCCCATGACGACTCATGTGCAAACATACTCCCTTATGCCTCCGAGTACGTGCATGGTTGGAACGTAGGCCCTACATGCTTTTGCGTCCATGCCACGCAAGTGTGACATTTTTTCTTGCCGTTTCTGGGCACACACGTTCCTTAACGGGTATTAGGTATTCGTGTGGGCCATCTTAGGGACAAGCAGATACTCGTTATGTTCCAGTGGTCGACGCTAGCGAGTTGCATACATACTTATTAACGACCTTACGCCGCGGTCCGTGGGGCTCAAAAATAATGATCCAATGCCCCATATGCAACACAGGAGTCGACATGGATCCCTTCCTTGCACAGCACTACCCAATCAGGTGCATGACACAAACGTTCGATCTTTGTCTCTGAAGCATCGGCGGGCGCCGCGCCACCAAGACCGTCAATCGTCTATACGAGAACCTTACATTTGGGAGCGAACCCTGAGGTGCACCATGATTGAAGAAATTATTTCCAAAACAGCGAAACCCGTGATGCACTCTACGCGAGGCATAAACGGCAAGATCAAGCGATATTGTTGAGCCCGCCTTGATGACGACGTGTCTATTCAGTGTTCCACCCAGAAGCGTACCTGCGTGACAAAAAACAGGAACGTTTCCGTACAGCGAGACACATGTTATGATCTGTAGAACATCAACCTTGCAAAGGGGATTGGTTCGTCCGGGATATAATACTTCATGTCCCAGCCATACCTCTCCCGTGGATTGTGATTATCGAAAAAGGAAAACGTTAACGACCACGACTCCCTGTACGTTTTGCATCACGCAGTACGATTACATACGATTTCGAAAACGAAGGTTTTCGCAGATCCCGTAGACTACACTGCAAACGGGGTCCGACCTGGTAGAAGATAACCTGTCAGGTTGTTTACAGGAACTTGTGATGGCTTCGCATCAACTCATTCTCAACTCACATACGGCACCGGTTGGCGTGTCTAGCAATAAGGATTATCTGCTTCAGTTTGACGATCAAACCATCACATTTTACTAGAGCAAGACGCGTGATAGGATAAGAGTTGCACCATTTCTTTTGCTGAGGTTTATCAATTTGGGGGGTTAAGAACTCAGCCGAAAAACCTAAGTTGGAGCAAAGTATTAACTGCTACACCAGACGAAAAATCTCATGGCTTAGATACAAAACGAGAAGACAACTGAAAACAAGTGGACCTTTCCCGGCGATTTGTGGTTAAGGAGCCCCGTCGTATTCCCGACGGAAAGGTCTACCTCTATCGTACCATGCATTGTGATCATGAGCTGGTGACAACGTTGAACATAAGAGATGAAACATTATTTTCGTCCTATACTTCAACCTCGGCGCGCGTAGTTACAGGGTGCATGCCAAAATCACCGTACAGCAGCCGCCGTGGGTACTAAACGGGTAACGACAAGCTTGCTGGGTCTGAAGAAGACCCGCCACTAGGATTACTTTGTGCATTGACCGTTTGGGAATGGTGATAGAATCGACGCGAATATGCGAAACGCGGTTCATGGTTAAGAGGGTAATCAATGTGCATCACTGACCTCTACGAAGCCGATCCAGTCGTTCTCGGCAAGGCCGACGGAAGTGAACGTCAACGTGTGTACCCCGGCTTGCTCGATGCCCAGTGCATTGAAGGTTGACCCCGCGTAAACATCGAATTCACCAATGATACCCCCGTCAATAGCTACCTGAACTTCGAACGAGAGGAACGTTGGCAGACAGACAGGAAGAACAAGTATGTGACGATAGTACAATTTAATACTTCGGTGTAGTGGGTTCATCACCGACCCTGGGCAGCATGTGCTACGACATCGATCACCCAAGAAGGTTATATGTGTGCAAGTTGACGAGTGCTTCGATGGCGGTAGCATTTTCTGACAGTTGATTTTGTCAACGACCGGGCTCTGATAAAGACTGCGGTAGGGGGCAGGGGGACCCTCAGTATTCACCACTGGGTCTGTGCAACTAGCACCGCTGTGCGATAGTATCGCCATAAGGCCAACTTTCTAGAGAGTGAATGAAAGAAGGGGTTTTACATGCTGTTGAAGGCATGTGCGTATACGAAAAGGGGATGGTGTTTATTCTTCACGAACTTACACGCCTTTTACTTCGTCTGTGGCGTGTGAAAAACTAAAACACTGGATACTATCTGGTACAAGTGGGTGACCAACGTGGAACAATAATAGTAGAGAGACCTGGCAAGGGTTGGTTGTGTCTGTAACATCCCGTTGTATTTTTACACATGGCGTTGTCTGCAATACCTGGACCACTGGAACTCTGTGCCTGACTGGCGACAAAATTGTAGGCGACATGTTTGGCGCAATGTAGCTAACCAACCCTTCGAGGATCAAAATCACGAAAATCTACAACAGCACGAAATCCTTCGACCGCGTGGATCAAGGGTATTACTCGCGCGGGTGACCCTGGCAAATTTCCAAAAATGCCCCCCAAAGGGAACTCCCAACCGTAGTATTGGTCCTTCCTGAACTGAAATCGTCGGAGTTTCACTATTTTTTCGAGACCGTGGTTTTGTTGTATACCTAGACCATGCGATTGTTCATCTGATGGCGTTTTCATAGTTCTCGAAGTCGTTTTCGGGTGGGATATAGAGATCAAGTCAATAACCTTGCGGGAGAGAAATGGTGCACCTCTACCGCGGTGTATGTGTCGACTAAAAGATCAGGTCGAGAGCAAAGGGGGTTGCTATGACATACCGCATACATTGAAACTCCACCAAACGATTTGTGACGCGCGGGCACAACTCTGGCCATGCCATATTTTTATATGTTATACGCGCGACCGGAGTATCACACACATACATACATATTGAAAAAATGAGTTTCGACAAAATCTTCGATCTTAAAGCTGGAGTGTATGTATATTTATAAATTGACATATTTCCACAACTGCCGACAACTAACGGCTGTTAAATACTTGCGTTTTGGCCCTTCGCAACCAAAATTGGACGGGGAAAACGTATTCGGCAGTATTGGAGATACCCCGTACGGTGCAGACGATGCAGTGGGCGGTGTTTGCAGCAAAAGATAATTGTATACTTGGCGTCGGTTTTGGTAGTGGAGCCATCCCACGGTAAGGGTGCAGCAAATTTTACGAATTTCATGAGCTCCTAGCATGAGGAGCTCATGAGGAGCTCAAAATATCTCACCAGAAAAGTGACTTGGAAGGCATTCGTTCGCACAACAGCACCAATTATCATCTAATCCCTATACCTAAAAAGAAATACACTCGCAAGATTACTTGACTAATGACTAAACGGCAGTTCCTCCTTTGAGGAGCTTAGTCGGCCAGGAACTTTACTGGCAACTGCAACCCCCACAGTGGGATGACACTGCGGTATTATCGCAGTAGTTGTGCCCGCACTGCAAAGGTTCCCTGCTAGTCTACTGGCTGCTGAGGGACACGCTGAGAATGGATCAAGCTGTTTTCACGATTCACGACATCATCTCGCAATATAATATGGATTTTCCGTAGGTGCTTGCTGCCGATATTTCATACCTCCAGAGTACGCGAGCTTTCCTCTCCCACCCAGACTGCCACCTGGACATCCATGATGTCCTGGGGGTCTTCGAACGTGAACTCAATTTGGCATAGGCCTCCATCCGGTACAAGTTTCTGTGCGCAGGCCCACCTAGACTCCGTTCCGGTGATGCCATCTCGGGATAGCGCGGGGGTGCATCCGTACTCCCCGCAGCCAACATCACCGCTCTCTTCGCCTGGGCGCGTGTCGAAGGCGCTTGCCGACACACCTACGGTGGTCTTCGTCCCGGCCTCGACATGGCCATTAACGCACGGTGAGCTAGGGTCGACGCAGTTGAATTCACCAGTGTCCTCGCATGTGAAATCCGAAGTGCTTCCGCAAGTACATATACAGCAATCACCACCGTCGTAACCTGACAGTAAGTAGCTACGTGCATTAAGAAAACTGTAGGCGAATCATACAATGTGATAGTTTCGGATGAACTGTTTGTGGGATAGACAATCGATTTGCGACCTCGGCAAACTCAAATGGTTCTTCGGGTCCTGGTTATGTGCCAAACCCCCACTGCCAAAATCATGTCAACAAAGTTGAATGTGACACTGTTCGAACCAGGGGGTAGGCACATTGCGTATGGGATGCGCCCTCGAGGAGGTGATGATCATTGGCTGTACAGTAGAATAAGTATTGGATACAACCGCCTTCCGAATCTACCACCCAGGCAGGACTCCGCCGTGCCGCAGTATCGTCAAGGTCGTTCAGGTCGACCATACCTCACTAATTGCTGTGCTTACAGCCTGTATCCTAGTGCAGTTCTTCGACTTTGGATTGCCCGTAGTTTATGTTATGAACGGCCATAGTGCCTTCGGGCACATGAAGTATGCGACTAATACGCGCCTACTTGATATACACAGTCACAATGCAACGGCAAGCTGGATTGTTTTGTTTGGGCGTCGGTGAAATGCTATACATTGTGACAAAAGGGTTTATTCCCCCTGGACATCCTGTGAATTTGTGCACAATCATGTTTACGCTATCTGGACCTTGGTGATGTTGCAGGGCGTGTAGCTTCCAACCCTAAGCGTCGACGAATAAGGTGCGGTAGAATGATTTGTCGGCAACTCGGAGTGCGGGCAGAATAAATCTACCCGCAGGGTGGCAACGCCCCGGAATGACGGGTTGCCGGCAAGCCCCCGTCGACGAATCGTTTAGTCGTCTGTCAACGCGTTTGTACATTCTTCTTGGTTTCCACATATTAGTTCGTTAGTAGTATTGCTCTTTCAACCAACCACTTATCTTCATTATCGAGTCGTTCTTACCGTGGCACGCCTTCTTACAGATGTATTTGTTGAGCACCCCATGACTGTCGCAGGTTAGTATCCTTTGGAAACCCGTTTATCTACTTATCGACTTGATTGACCTGGAAATGCTGTTTCGCTGCGATTGTCGCGTTCTTTAAAGAGTTTCGATACATTTTTATCAACTTTCTCGAACGCAGAGTAATTGTTTTCACAAAGCACGAGTGGTCCCGACCCAAGGTGATCATATCGACGTCAAGGTAGTTAGTAGCAAACATTATATATATATATATTACTGCTGTCACGCTAGTCGGCCATATAGGCTGTAAAGGCTGGACAAACATCCTTTGGAGTTCTCCCTGGTTTTCGATTTCGTTAAAATCCACGTATCGTTTCAGGGGGAGTGTTGAATGCAAACAATGGAAGGGTTTCTAGGTGATGGGGGATTGCTTAGCACGATAGTATCCCTTCCGCCGCTCATAATACACAGGACTAGACATATTTTCCCATATGTACCTATAGCATGAGGGTGTCAGGTTCCTCTAGATACGCTTTCTCATCAAGGAGGCGTATAGGAACATGGGCTTGTCATCTCTCCGCGCACATATAGCAACGATATCACCGCGCGCGAGAAAGTGGCGTACCACCATTAAGGTACCGGGTGCATGAGTTCGAGGGCGATGTAGTGCTTTTGTAGTCTAACGTCGTTCCGTGCATTGAACAGTTTCGACCTTTCTATGGCGCGGTGTAATTACTAAATGCACATCTTGAGGACCCTCTCGCATCCCTGCACATTCTATGGAACTACCACATCGGGTTTTCATGTACCGGGAGGATACCGCGTGACCCAAGCACGATACATTACAAGACGTTCGGCGCATCACGTAAGAGTTTAGCTTCATCCTCCCAAGGATTAATTGTGAGGCGGACCAACATACCTAATGCGCACATTTCCAGATATTTACAACAGTATTCGAATGAAATAGAAACGGCTACGAATAAAGTATGGCAAATTTTCGAGACAACAATGGGAATATCATGCAACAGCCTGTGCGTGAGAGGCGCGTTTTCTGACAACTCGATTTCAGATATGAAGGGCACACCGTGCTTGTTGTGGCACTGCATGTACACTACGCCATCTGAGCACAGCAAGGAGGTACCTTGCACATGCGCAACGGGAAATACTTAGAGCGAAAGACAGCGATTGAACTCACCGCATGCCTCGTTGTTGTTGTCCTCGTCGCAAGTCCCATCCGATACACCGTCATCAAAGCATGGGATGGTTCCGTCACCGTTGGCTAAAACATCATCGGATGAGAGAACTGTTATGTCGTCGCCATCGGTTCTAGACGAATCATCAGACGTCAGAAAGATGATGTCGTCGTCACTTGGCCTAGATGTATCTTCTGTTTCTGAGTCGGTGTAGCTAACAATGGTTGTGTCATCGTCGTTGACGCACGGCGCTTCGGGATCGACGCATGAGAAAAAGCTGGAGCTTTCTTCGCCGCAGGTGTGCAAAACTGTGCTGATGCAGGTACACTCGCAACAATCGCCACCGTCGTAGCCTGACGCCGTTGGAGCCGTCGGCATACATCGATGGAATGGGATCACGGTTAGTTAGAGGCATTCCGGGTTAGTCGATCTAGCCAAAGAAACTGTATTATTGAATGAACGCTACGATAGAGGAAACACCATCATTTGCGCTACCGGTTATCGGCTACTCGCGCTAGTACGCTCGAAAACCTTATCAGAAAAATATAATGTAGGGCACAGTCTAACGCAACACTATCTTGCATCGCTTTCTCTTCGAACCAGAAGAGCACAACTCTTTTCGATATTTAAACCATAGGTTAGCGACAGTCCTAGACCTGAACGTGACCCTCCTGCATTCACCAATGTACTTCGCACAAGTTGCCCACGCACTAAGTGGTCTGAAGGTGGGGATTCTCGCTCGCTATGGGACTACAACCTTGAACAAATCGCCCAACAGGCTGTGGTTCTAACTCGATCACAGCACGTACGTATTTATCTGCAAATTTCGACCAGCGATTGTTGGGTTGTACCAGCCTTTCAATCACAGAAGAAGTCAAAGCATCACATAGTCACATCGCTTCAAGAACCCCCTCTGCGTACGGAAATTGATCGCAGGACTCAACAAGATACTTCTGACAAGGGTTCATTCGCAGCCGTTACCACCGCTGTAACTTGATACCGTTCAAAAACAAAAAAACACGTCGATGACATCACATCCCTGTGGGTTAGAGGTGTTATGTAATTGTCTGCAGATGGTGGAGCAGAGGCGTGGTTGACACATGCGCCTCAACGAGAACGCGCCGGGGTGACCGATTCTACAGAAGGATTGACAGGAGTCGGTGCCGCATCTCATACCTACTCATACACTTGCAAAACTTGCTTTGAACCATACCCAGAACAGGAAGACGACAAATACGGCTCAATTTGGCCGACAAAGAGCGAAAGTGGCATCGTATTGTTGAATGTTCGTTGTTGTGTAGAAATCGGTTTGTTCAAATGTGGTACTCTACGAAATACAACAAATGACAGCATTTACGAGAAAGCGTTGTACGGTCATTCTGGTATGTGAACGACACTACGCACCACAGTCTTCGTTGTTGTTGATCTGGTCGCAGTATCCGTCTGAGTAATAGCCCGTAGAGCAAGGTAGGGTGTTTGTATACCCTGAGTCCGTGCTGTATTCGGATTCCGGAACCGTGGTAACGTCGTCGTCAACGCACGAAGCAGCTGGATCAAGGCATTCGTATCCGCCGTCGTCGTAACCGTCGCCGCAGGTATAGTAGTCCGTGCTGACGCAGGTGCATGGACAGCAATCACCACCGTCGTAACCTGGCGTAGTTGAAGCATGTCATCAATACAGACGACATCAGTCGGCCGCGAATCAGGAGCACGGTCAGTTACATGCTGGTGGCAGAGGGACAGCATCCTTAGAACATCCTAGTCACGTCCATGCAGTCCATGGTCAGGGATCCTCGCCATGCGGGGACGGGCCCCTCACATATCAAATTCCAAGTGTTAGTTTTTTTCAATTTAACAAAACAGAGCACAAAGTTTGCAAGGATGCACATAGTGTTGCTGCTGTAGGATTGAATGTAAAGGTAGCGAACACCTCGTCGCAAACGTCCCGGAGAGATGCTACGACGATCTGTGAACAGCACCACACGCAACACCAAGTTGAGTTTACGGGAAGAGACGGCTGTATCACACACCGCATTGTTCTTTGTTGTTGGTCGAGTCACAGAATCCGTCTGAGAAGTAACCAGGAATGCATTCCGAGCTCGTCGAATAGAAGTCATCGTCTGGAACGGATGTGACGTCATCGTCATCGACGCAAGGGGCACTCGGATCGACGCATGCGAAACCGCCGTTGTTCTCGTCGCCACAGGTATAGACCACACTACTGACACAGGTGCACGAGCAGCAATCGCCACCGTCGTAGCCTGATAACGTGGGAACATGGCAATAGGGATAGTTTTAAAGCATGGGTTACCCTAACAATACGGAGGCAATATGGGCTACGTGTTGACGGCAGCATAATAATCGATTTACCCACACATAATCCAATCCGTAGGGTCCGGGCTCGTCGATTTGTGCGAGACATACGGCCGCACTTCGGAAACCATTTTGCAGCATACAGTTAACCGGATCAATACCAAATGCAAGGCTGCTAAGAATGTGGTTTCTTGCTCGACATGACTGTGGATAAGGAACACCTTGCCGTAAAACTCTCAAGAGGGCTTGACGATCAACATAGAGTAGCGAGCGACACAACATATACATTAGTTGACGATAGGAGACTGTGGTGCGACGCACCGCAGTCTTCATTATTGTTTGCCCGATCGCAGTACGCGTCTGTCAGGTATGATGGAATGCATGACAAGCTGGTCGTGAAGTTCTCGTCGTCGTCATCGTCCACGCAAGAGGCGCTGGGGTCCACGCACGAGTAACCGCCGATGCCGCAAGAGTAGGCCGTGGTGCTGACACAGGTGCATTCGCAGCAATCACCACCGTCGTAGCCTGATGCCGATGAAAAATATAGACACGGAGTAAACATCATTGGTTTGGGGCGGTTTTACGGCGACATAAACATTTATTGTACAACGATATAGTTGGTCGTCCTGTGCCAAGTTGCGCATGCTCATATGATTCCCGGTCACCGATCATCGCTAGATGTACACATCCATCAATAATCGAACATTTTAATGAGTAACGATTCCAACACGACGTTGGTAAGGGCAAGCCTAGTTGCACACTCAAAGTAGAGGGCACATACAAGTTTCTTTGAGGTCGTCGAGAGGAAATTGAAATAGAGAAAAAAAAAATCAAATACGCTCTGTTCCGGACACCACCGTCATGGAGAAGAAGTGCAGAACGGTTCCACGATTCTAGTATGTTTCGCAGATGCCTCATTCCTCATTGCCAACGCACGCGACTCACCACAGTTATCGTTGTTGTTGACCGCGTCACAGAGCCCGTCTGAAAACCAACTAGTATAGCACGACAAGCTGCTTGTGTATCCTGGATCGGTGTAGTCGTCGTCATCGACGCAAGGCGCACTGGGATCAAGGCACGCGTAACCGCCGCAGGTATATTGGTCAGTACTGACGCAGGTGCATTCGCAGCAGTCGCCACCATCGTAACCTGTGGTAATCGGGACAAATTATCAAAGAAGCACATCATGGATCGCAACCGGTTTATTGATGATATTATATCAGGATCCACCACAAAGTGGTGGGTCACGATTTGCAATCTTGCTAAATCTTTGTAGTTCCTGGGTGATGGATTTTCCCGAATTGAATTACTGTTTGCAGAGATAATGGATGGATGTAAGTGAAAGCCGGTGGCTATGGTACGACTCCGAGAAAATCGAGGGTTCGATCGCTTCCCCAAATAGTTTCGTGTAACGAAGGTTGGGTCGTCAGAAGGTTGTTGGTGATGCGACCAACACATTGGTTAAATCGAAACAGACATCATTCAAACAACAAATTGTCAGAGAAGAGGAACGACACAGGGTTCGATCGCTTCCTTTACTAGATTCGTGTTACGAGGGTTGGGTTGTCAGGAAGTTTGTGGTGATCCCACCAGCATTGGCTAAAACCGAAACACAGAAATCAACGAATCAACGAAAAGCCATCGACGTTCACGCCAGAGTAAGCATATTATTATTACGTTTTCGAACACGGCGTACCGCAGTTCTCGTTGTTGTTGCTCTCGTCGCAGTCGCCGTCTGAAAAGTACGCGGTTTGGCACGAATAGGTATTTGTATATGCCGAGGTCGGAAGCGTGTAGATGGCGTCGTCTTCACCGCAGAGGTCGCTGGGGTCCACACACGCGAAGTCAGTGCTTTCGCCGCAAGCATATTCAGCTGTGCTGATGCAGGAGCACTCGCAGCAATCACCTCCATCGTACCCTGAAAACAATCAAACCAATATCGAGTTGCCGGCAACGCACATAATTGAGTTGGGGTTTGGAAACAATTACACCCCTTCCCGGCGTCTGCACGGGCAGCAGCGTGTGGACACATGCTACGATGAAGGTACAACAGAAACTTTTGTAGACTACTGACTTGAGAAGCTCCTTACCTCGCACAAGCGCTTATTGAAGGTAGACTAAAAGTGCAACACACCGACCAAGACCATGGCCTACGCATGAAACATAGTCCATTTAGCAAAACAAGACTGAAATCTCCGACGACGTTCGGGTTGAGAAGCCTCTTTTTTCATAAATGTTTTCGCCAAATACAGCGCGATCTCCATCGAATCGTGGCAACGCGCTTGTTTGTGAGTATTTTGTGGGGACTCCGTCAAAACCTAGAGATACTTCACTTAACCAGTGCAAGTACAAACAACGCTGCCTTGTCGGAGACGAGGAGCCTAGGCGTGTGCAAGGGCGCTGTCCCATCTTTTCTCCAGCAGGTATTACGCCAGCGTCGACCCCTTTTCGCATGGCCATCAATTTCGTGTTAAAGATGAGCGCGTGTCGTTGTTTCCATTGTACCATATCAACGTCACTTCACCACAGGCCGCCGGTTCATAAAGTGTAACGCGTACCACGTCTCGCCCATATACCAGCTCGCACTTGCTGCGTGCCCAACATAAAAACTGTATTTGCTAAGCTTGATATCGACCCGCGATGTATATTCCACCGCAGGTATTCACCGCGGCCTACGGTGTTGTACGGGATACGGGCTTATCACACCCCCGGTCGCATCCCCAAGGCCTCGTGAACTCCACCCCACGTGAACCGAACACAGCCCAACGGAAGCGAAAATGTTCGCAAATACTGTTGAACCCCCCAAAAATACAATTGCGAACTATTTCCACCAAGCAACTAAAACGAGACGATGCCGTTCGAAATTTTAACTAGCTCCCCGTATACATTTATTTGATACTACCAAATACCAGTTCATCCACCCCCCCCTCCCCAGCACATACCACATGCTTCGATGTTTTGCGAATCATCGCAGAATCCGTTGGCGAATAATTCGGGGACGCATAACACCGTCGAGTTACTGGTCGTTGCACTGACGCTGCCCGACAGGAGCATCTGTGCGATCTGTGTGTAGCTCAGCACCAGGCTCACGTCGTAGGTGCGCCCCAGTTTCATCTGCCCAGCTTTCAATTTGTTGTGTCCGAACTTGACGCCCTCGATTTCTTGTAGCCTATGATTCCTGCACCATTTGTCGACATTCAGTTCGGAGATGATGTCAGCTGAATATTCAATACACAGCTACGAACACAGGAGTATACAGAATACATATTGTAGGACCGCATGGTTGAGCCCCAGTAACGGTGCCAATCGCCCCTTCCGTCTCATCCTGTAGGCGATGGCCAGATCTGTGCGTATGCTGTCTACTATAGTGCTCTCGTGCGCGCGATGTACGAAAGAACTTGAAGAATATATAGATATACCGATCATTGCTTACTTCACCATCCCGATGTCTGCTCTTTTGCCTATTATGGTGTACGAGTGGCTGCGTTCCCTGTTCGCAGTGTCGGGGTCTGTGGTGTTGCGGTGTTGTGTGTTCTGACGCTTGCTACGGCATTGGTATCAAATTTTCGTCTGATGAAGTGGTTTTTGGATGACGGGCCTCCTTAACCCAAAATCGTCCGAAACACCACATCTGTTGTCTTGCATGATTCTCGTCATGTATCTAGGCCATGGCATTATTCATCCGGTAGCAGTTTCATTCTTGTTTAAACCGGTTTTCGGGATAGGTCTTGAGTTCGGGAATTGAGGAAACGAAAAAATAAAAAAAGTACACCTCTGTCGTAGCACGCGTCTTCTGGTTACTTTCGGGTGCTCGGAGGGTGACCGGAGCTGACCCATACATGTACCGTACAGTACCAACTCGTACAGAACAACCACTTCAAGACTGTAAGACTAAGCGAGTGGGGGTGAAAATCAACAGATCGTCAAGACAAGAAAAGCCTTCCTACCCTTTTAACGTACTTGCTTGACCATGGGCACTGCTCGCACAACGGTATATTCCCCCAAATTTGTTAAGGTGACAGGCTAATTTGGAGAATCGCCATGAGGGAAGTCTGCCGTAGGAGCCATGCCGCGAGCACGGACGTTACGTCTCGACGTGGAATAGCCTCCCTTCTGGTGGTTTCTACACTGGGCCGGGTCTCGACGAGGTAAGAATCGGAGGGCATAATGAGCAGCTTTATCAAACAGCTCTGGCGTTTTTATGACGAATGGGTCGCTCAAATCAATTTAGAATTGACAGTATTGCCTGAAAAATGTAGAGTTTCGCGGTCACACTGATTGTTTGGCCTTAATATAAAAAGCGCTGAACGGTTTGCGACTGGGACTCGGATTTCTGCTCCAGCTCAGGGAACAAAGCCAATACATTGCTTAAGCCTGAGGAGGGTGACATGTGTAACGCGACCGTCGCGAAAGCGTGGCCAAGGTTTCTTGAGGTAGTTTTTGTTGCCGCGGTAAAACCAACACGGTCCCAAACCGCGTTCAGTTAACATTTTCTGCATGGGGAATGACCGAAAGACGAACAAAACTCACCTGGGACTCCGAACAAGAACAAGCGGAAAACATACGTCGGGCTCTGAGAGCGTCGAACACGACTATTTATGATACCGTCTTGCAAGTGGTGCAGCCGTACGGTATCAGTGCTGCCGTACATTATCACAGTATGTACGGGTTCCATGAACGCCAAACCCAGGATAGCATATGCCAAAGATACCACCGTTTGTCCAGAAGGCCGCACTGGGTATGTCGACGTCAAATCAGAAGCGAGTAGAGAAACACCCTGACACCCACTACAACACGTGACAGTCGTAATTATCACGTGCGCAACGATGAAGGGTCTTCACCGGGGTAAGGCTTCAATCCCGGCATTGCCCCATGATTGTGGCGATGATTTTCGCTAGGTCAAATGGTGCGGCAGCGAACTAGGTAATGTCTATATCTGCTACGTGAACACCAAGGCCGTGGTAATACGTTGGGTTGAACCACGCACGCATAGTAAACTAGGCCCCGTTGAATATTGTGGCAGAAGGCTGCCGTTTTGCTGGGTAGCGCTTTTTTTTCATTTGATCATTACCTTTACTCATCCCCAACCCCTGAGAGGCTTTACCCTCAGCGACCGTCTTCTCGACGACCAGTGGTGACAGATTTCTTCTGTTCCCGCCCGGCACCTGCCCTCATTATGTAGATCGCGCAGTCTCACTTCACGGACATATATGCGCCCGTCAATTTATACGAATTTTGCCAAACCACGCTAGTGCGTTTTTAGCCACATGGTTGGTAAGGATTAATACCCCGCAAAATTCGAACGTACAACCTTTACCTCAATAGTTGCGCGGCTTCCACTTGGACCCACCGGGACCGGCGATAATATCACAGACATTTTGTATGCTGTGCGAATAGGGACATTCTGGGTGCGTACTGAACGTTGTTGTCGGTATGCCGTACTCCCTTTTGTACCCCATTGCGCGATCGCCGGCCCGGTGCAATCACCTCCGGGGACTTCTCCTCGTAGACTCGGAGTGCGTTCGTCCGCGCAATAAAGTAATTCGTTCGTGAACACACGGGGAAGTGACTTGACATCGCCCATGCACCTTCCGTTTGTATCTGGAGATCTTAAGGACTCATAAAAAAACATAAATAATACAATCGAACTCCCTGACTTCATGGTAAAATGCCTTATGATAAGACCACAGCACGACAGCACCCCCCAAAAGCCTGATCTCGGGCTACTAAAACCACAAGTTGTCCAAGACCAGTAGCTTTGATAAACATAGCTGTCCGTACGTTGGAAAACTGTCAAGTGCAACACATCCCGGTCATTTTCACTACGGCCTTAGATCTACGAAGGTTACTGACCGTGAACAACGATTGCTCAGCCGTCGCGCCATCACCAATGCATCTTCAAGCAATCCACGCTCACCAAGCGTCATACTTCCAAATGCACAAGCAACTTGCCTGAACCTTGACAACACCCGAGGCGTGTATTTCAGTTCAGGAGTCACCCGAACAACGGAAGCATCAATCCCGGGCATGTTGTGTCCACACAGCCTCGGCCATGAACCGCCGGCTGTAGCTGCTTCAGCAATAGCTATCAGCGCCCTGCGCAAAACTTCCAAGTCAAAAAAGTAAACTCGATTTATTTAGGTAAAACCGAAAATCAGCAATTGAGAATCCCGAATGCCCCCCACACCACAATATGATCAAAAACGCAATCAATACCGCTGTACGAGTTCCCGCTTCTGACCCCTTTCCAGCCGCAGCACCTTTAGCTCTTGTCGCAGCACGGCCGCCGCGCCATCAAACATGCGCGACACCGGCTCCCAGATACTCACCGCCTCCTACTGCCCTTCCCAGGCCACTTTGACGATAAACGCGTCGTCACTACCGAGCGGTAGTCTGAGCGCGACTCTGCCGCATTCCACGGCAGGCGATCGCGTTCATGTAGGGGCTTCGTACTGACCACCCTTTCCCCTGAATTTAACCGGACCGCCCTAGGTTTCTTGCGTGCAGAAGCGTCGCCCAACAACGCCGGATATGACACATCAAGGTGCGTGCGAAAAACGATATCGCGCAGCAACTTCCCACATTCCGGCCGATAGTCATGGCCAATAGCGTTGTCGAAAGCTGTCTTCGACACGTCCGCATGATCCCGCATTTTTATCTTGGAATCTCGGAATATCATGGGTCATTGAGACAGCAACGTCAGTGTGACCTCATTATCCATGTCGCCTGGCGCGTCGCAACCCGGCACGAATGCAGTGACAGCCATCGCAGTTCGCAGCACAGCACCATCGTTGGACTCGTCCACAGATCGAGCTGTAAGCTCAATCCCAGCACCACCTTGACGCCCTTGTGCCTAGAGTACAAAGGCCTTGGGATGCGCCATGACATCGATGCCCAGTCTCTTTCTCAGCGTCTTCCGCCCGATTACAACCACACCGCCTCCCCCAAGAAGCGCGATGAACGGCATGGTTTATTCGATTGGTTCCGATGGTGTTTCGGTTGTAAACTGGAGGGGACACGGTTGGTCTCTATATCGCACTCCTGGCTAGTCGAGGGTCGCCACAAGCACATTCCCAACAAGCGCCTGCATTAACGCGGTTTACGTCGTCCCCGGCTGTCCCAGCAGGGCCTGAACCAGCTCCTCCGATATATCTGCAATGCCTGGACCAGAATCCATCAGCATCTTGACCTCAGCAGCCGTGGAAGCACCGAGAACCGTGAGACGCCCTGCGACATGCTGCGTCAGGGCCTGCAAGTTGAGTTCGGTCTTTACCGTATGCACGCTCGTATCACCATTCCCACCCGGCTGTATGGCCGAGACTCGCGCGTACGAAATGGTGACCGAATCACGACGCGACTGCTGCGACGCGGGTGCCGAAGCTGCACCGGAACGGAGTGAATAACTGACGCTGCATTCAGTGATCAAGAGCTTTGAGAATCCTGGTGCTGCACCGCCTCGGTAGGCCCGTTATTCACTGGCGCCATATATTCCCACGGCACGCGATTTACACGCAGTCGTCGGCATTTTGCGTGTGCGCTCCAGCAGCACAAGGTTCGGTCTTCGTAACAAGCGCTTTTATGGCGGGCAGGTACCCAGTAGCTCGAGGGGTGGCAGACGCAGGGGGCACCCCAGTGTTCATGCTCCGGGTATGCTGAGCGGGACCGTTTGTGGACTGCTGCTGCTGTATGGTGGTCTGGCAGTGGCTCTGGCCATGGACGCCGTTCCCCACCTTACCCTGCTGAAATTGGCGGCAGTCCAACAGCTTGTGTTCCTGCTTACCACGTACGGAACACTCGTTATTGTCGTATTGACGGCTACGCAAATTTTTTACACCAGCAGCCTTGGTACCCTCGCGCGAGTCGTACCCTGTCAGCAGTACTTCCCTGCGGCTATCTCCCCACTAAAGCCACCGACCTAGCGTGACGCCGTCTTGCTGTTTACCGGCGCACATGCATCGTTAGCTTCAATTACGGTCAGCTCCCGTTCTTCTTGGCGATTTTGCTGAACAGCGCGTCAGGGTCATGCGTGACGAGATCGAAACGCATCTTCTTTCTACCTTGCGGCGGAACTCAGGTGGCTCGGGTCTCGCTGTTTTTGCCCCTACAAACATCTTGCCATGATTTAGCGTGTACAGCCTACCGTCGGGCCGTACCACCTCCGTGAGCCCGCTGTAAGCAAGGTATTTTAGCAGGGCAGTTTTTTTGCATGAACACCCTTCTGTCTACCAGCACGCGCTCTCATCCATCTTCAGCTCCCGGAATATCGTGCCGCAAAAATCCTAATCACTCGTCTTCTGCATATAAACGCCAGAAAACCTTGGATGGGTCGACCCAGGCCCTGCCATCGTAGAACTCATCAGCCACCATCATTTAGGTCGATGAATCTACCAGCTCTTGCCTCCTCCCGAGCACCCGGTCTCTTCCATCTCGGTTTGTGATATGCATCTACTGGTCATAATTCGAGTAAACGACGAAACCTTCGCGCATATCTTCGAAGGTATAACATCACCACCAAACCTCGGCAGTCTATCTACCCCGACTGTCACCTTGATTTCCGCCTCCAGCCGTCCGACGCCACGGCCTCCACATCGCGTTGCTCCACCTTGCGGGATGGACTCGGCCAACGTGCTGCGCTCGCGCTCCTCTTGCTACTCTGGGGCCTTCCATTGCTTTCTGTTGGTGTGTCCCACACATACACGCAAAACAGCGCTCCCCCCCCTCCGAAAACCTTATTGGTCACGTTCTTGAGCAGTAAGCAGAACTTACCCAGTTAATAGCATTGTACCGACTCGCACGACCGCGGGCCCGGTGGTATCAGCCCTGAAGACTTTCCCTCATAAGCTCGGAGCGCGTGCGTCCAAAATGCAACAATTCGTTGATAATAACACGGGGAATAGACATGCCATCGGCCATGTGCCTTTCCGTTCGCAAGTCAGTATCCCAAAAACTCACAAGAAACGCAAATAGTGACAGTTGAACTCCCTGTAGAAATGTGTCCAACCATTCAATATGCGATATACGCCCAATGATACGACCACAGCGGCATAATTGTTAATCCATCGCTCCTACATCTGGGACACAAGGTAGTAGGCTTCCACCAGCACACAAAACACAGGAAACACAGACAAGTAAGAGTGCGAAACTAAAACGAAAAAAAAATGATAAAACTGTACTTTTCCCCGTCCGCCGGAGGATGAAAAAAAAATCCAAGATAAAACGAACAAACGCTACAGGCCATCGGCATCAGGTACAGTACTGGGCCCGCTATAGTGCAGGGGTGTGTCGAGAGATTTTACCTGCACTATAGCGGGCACCTGCACTACTCACAAGAGTGCACCAATAGTGCAGGTTCGGCACTATTGAGTTGTTGAATATCCCTCAATGATAGTGCAGGATGAGGCACTTTTTGACTTCATGGTGGTGCGCTCACGCTTTGCGGGGCTAACGGAGTACGAAATGGATCGAAATCATGTATTAACAGTCGACGAAGCTAACTCACCGTCCTCGTTGCCTTCCTTCGATATTGCAGGAAAAAATATATATATATCGGAAAAATAATCACAACAGGAAGGGCACCGAAAAAAAACGAGCAACCATGTACTACTGCCCCCCGCTCTCATGACGTGGTGACAAATCTCTCTCATGTCTGCCTGGCGCACCCGATTCGATGCTGCAAGAAAAAAACAAACGCAAACAAACCAAGACAAGCACGACAGGAAGCGCACCGCAGGAAAAACGAACAATCAATTACCCCTCGCCCTCACAACGTCGCAACATTCTTGAGAATCTCAAGCTTCGCGTTGTTGTCCGGCCGCACACTAGAACCAAAACCTTTCTCACCCCCCCCCTTCGTTTTCTTCGGGCGCTGAGATGGTCCCGCCCCAGCACCCTCAGCTGGTGTCGCTTTGCGCTTGCCAGCCTCGGCGACGCACGTGATGCAGATGTGCTTCGTCTCGTGGTCGTCAAACAAGCTGCCGTAATTACCGTGGAGCCGCCCGCCACATCCTCCCTGACCGACGTGGCCATGAGGGGCTTGTGGCGTTCTGTCTTGATGGCACAGTTCACCGCCCGCTCAAGGCGTGGTGCGCCTCTGCGCTGCGTAGAGCTCCTCGGGTCTGCAGCAACACATGTACCCTCGTTTCTGTGTTGCGTCTGCCCGCTGTTTGTCTGCCCGTGTGCGTTCAACCTGCATTATTGCGGGGCACCGCGGTGCCTAACCTGCACTATAGCGGGATCTGCCTCAATAGTGCAGGTCCTGCACTATCGAGGGCGCTGTTTGTGTCCAGAGATTTTACCTGCACTATACCAGGCACCTGCACTATTCAACCTGCACTACAGAGGGCCCAGTACCGTAGCAGGTACTCGACGCAGAGAAATATGTACCAAACATGAAAAAAGTGGAAGGAAGGAACGCATGAAAACTCTCAACAGCCGGGGGATGGCGGAGGTGATCAAAAGTTTAACCCCTTTAGAACCCCCGAACCCCTCCTTATACCAAAACCAAGTAGTTTTGAGGTTTCCAGTTGTAAAGGGGGTTAATCAGGTAACAGGGCAAAGGATGGCATGCGTGAAGAATAACAACGCAGAACGGTAGAGGGGGTGGCGTACATCTTTTCCTCGAAAACAAGAAATATCCCACGCACAACGTTACGAAACGATCAACAAATATATGAGGCAAGAAATAAGAGTTGGCAAAATGACAGGATACACCGTGACTCCGCATCATATGCCAGACATCTCCAACAACAACAGTAGTACACGTACATCTTCTTCGAAAATTACACAGAAACGCTCAAAGGGGGAGGATGATTGAGGAGGCAGGGCGGAGGGGGTCGGAGAAAAGTATTGTAACACATTCACCGACATTTGGTGGGTTTGCCGTACATAAATATCGCGTGATATGTTGGACGCACGTCAGATAAAACTTCTGGCGAATATACTGGCCAGGTCAATCAGCAGAAGTACGGACTCCTATCTACGTGCTGCAGAGTGAAATAAAATCTTCGGGTCCAGTTCCAGAAATATGACAATGCGAAATGTAGTCAAAGCCAACACATATATACATGCCGGGCATCTGATACACACGACGTTAGCAGTCATCACATCGTACACAGAAGTTGAATCTTGTTGCTTGAGCCCCCTCTGGTTTCTTTGCCGTCCGGGATACGCTAAAGGTAACCGTGTGAACGTGTCAACATGTACACAGCTACAATGATAGGGACAGCTTACGCTATACCTACAAGGGGACCTGAAGGGCGCGCCAGCTAGCGTTGGGCTGCGAAAGCAGCTGAGTTAAATCGACACACGACGCGTATGAAAATACGTGGAAGTGTGGTGAGCTAAAGCTTTATTTTTCCCTCTCCGCCGGAGAAAAAAACAAAACAAAAAAAAAACAGCTACAATCTTACATCTTTTGAGTCGGAATGACGTCGAAATTCCATCGCTCGAACCGGCACGATGTCAACATCACATCGCTTCATTCGGCCGATTCTGCGACTGCAACAACTACACTCACCCAACGAACAGCCATCAACGTCCATCCAGGTCTGTTATAAAGACACCCTCTGGCCACGAACAACGACCCAACGCTACACGTTGCAAGCCTACGGCAAGGGGGGTTGTGGTTTGGCCACGCGATGCCAGCCGCCATGAGCAAGCTGGAAAATTTGCTGCCCAGCACACCAGACAGACACCCGTTGTTGTCGATGAAGTGTGATTTTATCACTGTTATCTTGAATGTCAATGGATGAGGAAAACAATATCAGAAAAGGGAAACAAACAATTGAGAGATGTAAGGGGGAAAGAGGACGGCATGATGAAGAAAATATGACGCAATGAAAAGCCCAAGAGCACAACAAACCCAGCCAGCAAACACGACACATGACGCTCTGCGACCCCAATCGGAGGCAGCAACCATGATGACTATTAAATAACCCTTCTGCAGGGGTACGAACAATCGCATACGGTCTATTACCTGCGCACAGTTTCTGACGACAGACCGGTGGTAGTTCCGTCGCCGCCACGGATTGCCACCGATCCAAACCCGATAAACGGAAGTCAAGGCTGAATTTTCCGTCAAAGGAAAACGCAACAACAAGGTACGTAACACCACCCAGCCGGCCTCGGAGCAGTACCTAGTATAGGGGTAAGGTAGGTAGGTGCCGATTGCAACTACGTATCAATATTGCTAGAGGTGTAGGAACATTGTTGCCTGGTCTGTCCTATACTGTTTGTAACTTTGACGGCGGTGTCTCTACCGATTTCATCGCTTCGATAACCCCATATGGGGGGAAAACTTGTAGGTAATAACAAGAGGAAAGTATACCAACAGTACCAGGTAGACGAATATAGTACCGAAAGGAACGCGAAAATAAAAAAGGGAAAACCGGTTTAGCTATTATTGAACCCGCATGCCGGCGGTGGAGGCTAGACCTGCGTGCCATTTAGCCTCAAATTGCCAATACGATATGCTTTGTTGTTTTTTTGCGCTTGGTGGAACCTACCACATCAGAGTTTAATCAAGGCACGGGAAAAAAAGAATGATTTTGGGCATCCTTTTAGTATGCCGGGCGTGTAAACACCTCAGGGAACCAACTAGTAACAAGTATGCCTTCTGTTGTATATCCAAGCCCTCTTTCGTAACGGCGGCAAATGAGACGTCAGGCCTGTTTTTACGATATCACAGCTCACAGCGGCTTGAGCCTGGCTGCTAGGCGGATTCGCTGTTTTCCTCTTTCTACTCCATCGTCGCCGTATTCCGCTACCCCGCGCGGGGTTTACACTGTCAAACATAGTATCATGGGTGTGAGTCATTCCACGGTAAACAGTGGTTTTTTTGAGTCAAGGGTATGTGGTAAGAATGTAAAGGACTACCACCGTCAGTCCAATTAGCAGTCAAACTATGTTCTAGGAGGAATATCTGCTGTAGGACTCGCCCGTGAAGGGCATAGAAGCTTGATCGGTTTGATATGCGAACTAATGCTTTTTCGAAGTCACGTCTAAGGTGAGATATTGACCTCCCCGTTATGGTTCGGGTGATGTATCAGAGGCTTTCTGCCTCACCCCTACGGCGGGATTGGTCGTGTCGTCGCCGGTCATCGTGTGTGAGGGACAGAGCATGGTTGTGAGTTGAGGGGTGGGAGGGGGGCGGGGCACCGGCGGTGGACTGTTGGCGTTGAGTTGCAAATTTGCCGGTCGCCCCGGTGGCGTATCAGGTTACCCTCGAGCATGGTATAGGCCAGTTTCATGAGTTCCATTCCCCCCGAGTGCATATACTCGTAAAAATTCGTGGGGACTTTTTCTTGTGCACAACTTAACTTGCGGAAAGCGTGAGAGCGTGCGTTAGCAACTCTATATATATGAGAAATCGACTGGCAGTGAGTGGGATTCTCCAACCCTATGAGCGATCAAAATTTAAGGCAATACCGGGGAGAAGAAGGGGCGACACCTGTGACCACGGCTTGTCCAGAAGCTGGAAAGTAGAAGCGTGAAAAAAACAAACTCTTTTTTTTACCAAATTACCGAGGAAAATCTCGCGGGTATACTCTCTGGAAATGCGAGACCTAGGCTTAACGCCTCTCCGGTTTAAAAATAGTGAAAATATGTTATATCGAGCTTGTACCGAGGCCGTCGTGGATGCGGACGACGGTGGATCAATTTCATCAAATTGTCGGAGATGAACAATATATTTTGTTCAAAATTCTGCCGTTTGGGTGTTAGTCAGAGTTTTCGATGTTGCGGCATATCTTATTGCATATTTGTCGGTGGATAAGCGTATGATGCCCCGCGAACATTTTCAGCGGGACCTCACATGCACTGCTAGCCACTAACGGGGATGCCTTACCGACTTATGAGTAGGGCGACAATGCTGTTGTAATGACATTTTTGGCATGTGGGGTGCGCTTCCCACTAGTAAACCCAAACCTGTGGGACCTCGCAGATTGTTTCATATTCAAGCCAAGAATGCTGAAATAACGTTTTCTTTTGACAATAATAGTCCGCTTATTGTTTGTCCGACAATAACAATTGAAATATAAAAATGTTTTTAGCTTATCCACAAAAAAAAGAAACCTCAACCACTTTTGTTTTTTCCACAACACTCAAATAAATAAGAGTAAAGGAAAATCACGGAGGCTGAACCGAACAGTGTTGGTACCACAATAGTTACTACTATCGTTTTAGAAGATTGGCTGAGATGTGAAGCATCGGACGACCCATAGAGAGAAAACAAAAAACACAAACAAACAAAAAAGGGTATTCGCCTGTAACCCGGGCGACTGACGAGCCTACAAGCAGCTTCACGAATAAATGGGCAGATGAGCGATTACGAATTCGTCCATGTAATATGGGTTTATTATTTTTTCGTTTTTTCCAATACTCTGACAAATTCGAACCCACCATCAGTACGACGTGCCTTGATCTCCACTCCCGTCAATCACGGTGTGGTGGCGACTCTGCCGCGGTTTTCTCCTACTGTCGGGCTACACGCTGCTTGACTAGTAGTGCAGTACAGCTGTAACACCCTAGAACGGTCACATTTAGCGAAAAATACAGTACTCCGTCCGTGGTTGTTTCATATTCTGGCGATCGACATTGGTTCGAATCTCTTTTTCTTTTTTGATGTCGTGGTGATTTATGTTGTGTCTTTCTTTGCAGAAAACGCCAAGACGCAAGCTCGATATAACGTCTACGCAAACTCGACGAGGGGCTGGAAGGGATGCCAACCCCAGCGAGAGGTCGCGCGTGCATCGACCGACATCGACTGGCTCTGCAATAGTCCTAGGCCGATGAAGGTGAAGCGCCGCACAGAAAAACATCATGACGAAAGACTAAATCATACATATAGTATGGACCTATAGAACAAAACATTTGACCTGCGCATCAATCGCAAACCAACACGAATCACGAAGAGAGACAACACTTAACAACGACACCATGCAAACGTGTGCAGCCTACTGTGAGTCATCTATAATATTACCATGAAACTGGTATTTTGCTGTATCGTCAAGAAAAATACTTACACATGGTGTTCCCAAACTCGCCTAGTAATGTCCCAGCTGGCAGTTGAAGTCGTAGAATGGTGATGATGGGCTGCCTTGAACGTCGTGAAGACTGCTGATACTGTTGTGTACACCAGGCAAATACAAACCGGCGAAATGTTTCTCCCGCAGCCGCTGCAGAAGTAGTTATGTATTGATGCAAGATAGTAGACGATATTGGGTGAGAGTCTCAGGAACGGCAGGAAGCAGGAAAAGTGGATTGCGATTCCACATCGGTACGGCGGTATTCTGCATTATATTTAGTATATTACGTATGCGCATTCTGTATATCGGGAGACGTACGCCAACCATTGTGTCTACGAGCTCGGGACGTTGGACTGGTCTTTCTGTCCGTCATCATCCAGCACCCCTTTCACATGATGGATATAAATATACACTCCAGCTGTGAGATCGTATATCTGGTACTTTGTGACCACAACCTCGACGGAAGTCTTCTCCCCACGGTATTTTTGTGCAGTAGAAATCGTACTGGTGCGGGTGCATACTGCCGACGCAGGCTAAAGTATTGGGGTCACCTTTGTTGCGTTTATTTGCCGTAGCTCGGATTCACTCGCGGGAGTGACACCTCTGTCCCTTGCGATCTAAAGCTTCCGTGCGGTTTAAAACGTCAAAATGAATCCGAGCAATGGCATGATGAGCTACGCTGGGCTAACAAAAACGCCTTAAAAAGGTATTTTTAGCCGCGAAGCACAGACTCACTCGGGCGAGGGCGGATGAAAACCGGTACCGAAAACAGAAATACCCCACGTACGTACCGAAACCGAAACCATGGTCTGCAAGAATAATGTAAGTGCGCAACGAGAGCCGGAGAATTCCTCGTGGCACCCGAACGGTTGATGACGACGCGGCTCGGAGAGGACGAAAAAATTATTTAGAGTCACCGCGCAGCACGTAACGTGTGGTATGCGGCGCTAGAATAAAATCAACGCCGGGGGAGGGGCGGGGGGATAAAGAAACCCCGGTTGACCAAAGCAGAAACGAGACGAGAGGCGCGGTAGGAAAATGCACCCCAGGCCTAGTGGGTAGAACCTCCCTACGTACAATAACCTCAACGTGCTGCGAGTACATTTTACCTTGTATACTCATATATGGAGAGTTTTCAGAAAAATGGGAACGGAGCCTAAACTGAGAACCAAGCGTTATCTCCAGAACCATGTGGTGTATCAGAGAACCAAAATGATCCAGCGAAACCCCTTGGCCGGCCCTGTGCGAGGAGCTCGTCAGAACGGTCATGCTCCATCTCATGCCTTCGGGTGGGCGCAAAAAGCGATATACGCTGGCTCTATGGTGATTTCTCTAGATGCTGGCTACCGAGGCGATGCCGAGGACTTCCAGCCTCAGGGACAGCTCATTCGAAGGCTGCTGTACAGCCCCACAGGACTGTCATTTTTTTTTTTTGAGTTGTACATAATTAGTTTGCTTTCTAAAAAAAAACGTTCGTTCTCATTTTAGGCTCCGTTCCCATTTTTCAGAAAACTCTGTATATTTATATTATATTATATAAAATAATATTATTATATAAATTAAAAAAAAAAAAATGAAATAAAGTTGATATAATAATATATTATTATATTTTAAATATGTAAGAATGTCGGAACAGTCTGGAGTTTGGCGGAACGAAGAGGAAATATCGGAGACCCGGGTAGCATAGGAGGGGGGGGTGGTTCCAGGGGAAGGGATAGCAAAAATAGGAGGACTTCAGCAGCAACAACGTAGCACAGCAGCAGCACACCAGCAGCGAGTAGCTGACACAACGCACGGTAGAGGAAGAAGGGAGTAGCGCCCACGCGGCAGCGACAGCAGCAGCAGTAGCAGTAGGGAGAAGACGTCAGCAGGGGTAAAGGGGAGAGAGGTGGCACGGGGAGACACCAATCGCAATCTGAATCATGGCTGGGAGGGAGGTGTACGAGGACATGTCATCATCACAGGAACGGGAAGCAAGTTTCCAGGTGAAGATCAGGAAGCTGCGGAAGGAGCTGGAAGAGACGGAGTGCACGCGGAAAGAAGAGCTGGAGAGGAGGGAGGAAGCAAGGAGATCGAAGGGGAGTGACGAGCACGTGCGGGAGATACGGAAGCCGGGGGACCAAACAGCAGGCGCCGACAAGGAGGGTAACGGTGAGAACCAACGTCAGGAGGAACTGGGAAGGGAGAGAGATGAGAGTGAGAGTAGAAGGGCGGAAGAGAGGTGGAAGGCAATATTTGAGAGCGAGGTCGAAAAGGAGGTTGGTAGACGGATGCGCGCGAGAGACACGAGTAAGGACATGACCGAAATGGATGAACCTGCGAGTAACCCACAACAGCAGGAGCAGCACAAAGAGCCGAGGAGGCAAGACCGGCACCACCAGCCGGAGGGACGGAGAAACATGGGCCACCCCTGCGAACGCAGGGGGGTTTCACATGACACGGA
Source organism: Undaria pinnatifida (assembly GCA_012845835.1). Lineage (NCBI taxonomy): Eukaryota > Phaeophyceae > Laminariales > Alariaceae > Undaria > Undaria pinnatifida. The sequence continues at coordinate 9,452,582 of JABAKD010000006.1, forward strand.
GGCCGGGGAAGCTAGGGGAAGAACGAGACAAATGTTCCTCTCAAAGAATGCCGCCGAACGACGAAGCCAAAGCCAAGAGGTCGGGAGATGGGAAGCAGGAGGCAGGGGCCCGCAAATAGAGCCCACAGCTGAGGACGGCTACTGGAGGCAGATGGGACAGGAACACGGAGAAGAGTGGGAAGGAAGGGGTGGAGGTCCGATCACAGAACCTTCAGCCGAGGGCGGATATTGGGGAGGCAGGAGGGGAGGACCGGAACATGGAGGGTGGATACAGGGGGGAGAAGGGAAACGCCAGCACAGGGATAGGGCAGCAGAAGAAGATTGGTGGTTTAGTGACGAAAAGGGTAGAGGAGCATGGACGAGGCAAATGGCCGAAGACGGCTACTGGGGGACGACGAGAGGAAGGGCTAATGAGAAGCGAAGATGGGCGGACAAGGAGGTGGCACCGGGGTGGGGAAGGCGAGAAAGGTTTGGGGGTGAAGGGTGGAAGCGGGGCGAAACGGGAGCGGACGGGGGTCCAGGGCCCAGCAGTTACTTCAGGGAGCCGGAACCGTCGTCATGGGCGCAGGTGATGGACATGGGGATGGTCATGTGGGGGGTAATCAGGGCAGACGGGGGAGTACCACCATGGGGTTCGGTGAAGGAACGGGCGATGTCATCGTTGTGTAGTGAGCGGTTCTTTATGAACAGGAAAGGAGAGGGGGACCTGATGCGTTTTTCCGACCTAGACATGACCATGTATTCGAGGACAGAGAAGTCGGGGAAGCGCCGGAGTGAGGGGGGGACAGCCCTGCCAGACAGGGTGGAGGCTACTCTGGGGGTGATCCTGTACATGGCGAGGTTAGCGACGGACGGGCACACGAAGATGGGGCGGGATGCGTTGGGAAGGGTGGAGAGTCAATGGGGGAAACCATTCCACAGCGTAAAGGAAGGGGTAAATTATTTTTTCGTGACGAACAGGAGGGTGGTAGAGTCGGAGTACTTCCAGGATGAGTTCGTGACGCGATTCAATATGGACCTAGCGGAGTTGGGGGAAGAGGTGCGGACGCAAGCGCTGAGGCTGAAGCGGAGGGGGAACACGTGGCCGACGGCGGAAGAGGCCGGGCCCCTACCAGTCCCGGAGTTTAAAGCAACGCGGGCGTGGCTGGATGTGGCGCCGCTGTACATGAGGGGGGGGGGTGAGTGGAGAGTTGGGGGAGGAAGAAAAAGGGGGGGGGGAGGGTACGAGGAGGGACACCGGCGGGGGGAAGCGGGGCGGGGCGAGAGGGGTGCAGGGGGAGAACGCAAGGGCGAAGAAGGGAAGGAGGGGGGGGGGAGCAGGGAGTGTTTCTTCTCTAGGAGCGGCAAGCTCTGTCCGTACATGGAAAAGTGGGGGGACTGCAAGTTCGAGCACAAGGTCGAGAAGGGTGGAAAAGACGAGCGAGCGGGGGGGGGAAGGGGCGAGAAGCGAGCAGCCCCGGGGGGGGACGGGGCGGGGGAGAAGAAGGGTAAGAAGGACGAATGAAGGTACGGGCCCTGCCAGAGCGCAGGGCCAGCCACGGAAGAACGCGGACCGGGGGGCGAAGGCAAGCACAGAGAGCGCCACCGGGCGGACCAGAAAGGCTGGGAGACTAACATCGCGGGGGGGCCGACACCGGGGTCGGTCAGACCAACCAAGTCAGGTGAAAAAAATAAGGGGCTCGAAGGGGGGGAGGAAGTAGTGGGGGGAAACCAGAGGGGAACAGGAACAGGAAAAGGAAAAATACGGGATGGAAAGGGAAAGGCAGTAGGTGACGCGGGGGATAATAGAACACGGGGGATAGGGTGCGTGAGAGGAAAGGGGGAAGGAGGGTACGGGAGAGGAACCGGACAGGAACAGGAAGGAGAAGCTAGTGGTATCGGGGCGGGAACGTCGAGAATAAGAAGTACAGAACTGGGAAAAGGGGGGAGCGACGGCGACCAGACCGCGAGCTCAAATAAACGGGGGGTGCGCGGGGAAGGGGCCGTGAAAAGGGGGGGGGGGGGGGGTGTACGGCAACGGGACCATACACGACCCGGCCGGGGGGGAGTACGGCAACGGGACTGAGCAAGGGGAAAAGGGGGGGGTGTGCGGCAACGGGGCCGCACACAATCAAGTCGGGAACGAACGGGGCGGCGGGGCCGCGCAGGGCGACAGCGGCCAGGCCGCGGGTCCGAACGATTGGGGGGTGCGAGGCAAAGGGGCCACGCAAAAATCGTTTGGGGGGGTGTGCGGTAAGGGGACCGTACACGACCCGGCCTGGGGGAGGCGCGGCAACGGGGCCGCGCAAATAAAGGGTGCGTGTGTGTGCAGCGACGGGGCTGCACACGACGATCACGCCGGGGGGGGACGCGGAAACGGGGCCGCGCAGAGCGACGGCGGTGAGGCCGCGGGCTCGCACAAACGGGGGGTGCGAGGCAAAGGGGCCGCGCAAAAAAAGGGGGGGGGGGTGTACGGCAATGGGGCCGTACACGACCCAGCCGGGGGGGAGCACGGCAACGGGGCCGCGCAAAGAAAACGGGAGGTTGTGGGCGGCAACGGGGCCGCACACAATCTGGTCGGGAACAAACGTGGCGACGGGGCCGCGCAGGGCGACGGCGGCCAGGCCGCGGGTTCTAACAAATGGGGGGTGCGAGGCAAAGGGGCCACGCAAAAGGTGTGTGTGGGGGTGTGCGGTAACGGGACCGTACACGACCCGGCCTGGGGGAAGCGCGGCAACGGGGCCGCGCAAATGAAAGGGGGGTGCGTGTGCAGCAACGGGGCTGCACACGGCCAGGCCGGGGGGGTACGCGGCAACGGGGCCGCGAAAAGAAAAGGAGCGGGAGTGGGCGGCGATGGGGCCGTACACGACCAAGGGGGGGGGGAACGTGGCAACGGGGCCGCGCGGGAAAAAGGGGGGGGGGGGGGCGGCAACGGGGCCGTACAAAACCAAGTGGGAGGGGAGCGCGGCGACGGGGCTGCGAAAAGGAGAAGGGGGGGAGCGAGCGACAAGGGGGCCGGGCACGCCCAGGAACGGGGGGCCTTCGGCAACGGGGCCGGAGGAGCGGGGCGTAGAGAAGGATTTACCCACCGGAAGGGAGGGACAGAGCGTAGCCACGGGGCGGCGCACGAGTACAAGGGCGAGGAACGGGAGACGGTCCTAAGGTGGAGGAGCGCAATGGGGCGCCTGGGGAAGACAGGGGAAGACGCAGTCGAAAGAGATCGCCTGCTGGAGGTCGTGGCTAGGTTGGGAGAGGAGATGCTACTAAGGAAAGGAGGGGACGTAGGGAAGGTGGTGTGGGCGTTAGGTGGGGAGCTGCTCGCGCCACATATTGACGTAGAGCGCGTGAAGAAATTCTTCGGGGAACGACACAAGGTCGACCAGTTTGCACTGCTGGAACAGATAGCGAGGGTAGGCGTGCCGGTGGACGTGGGACCCGGAGGTAATCTCGAGCGGGAACTGGCATACGGGAATCATAGCAGCGCCAAAAAATATATGGCCGACGTGTGGGAGAATGCAGTGGAAGACGTCAAGAAAGGGAGAGCGATCGTGATGCCGGTGAGAGTAGCGCGGAGCGTGCGAGGTTTGCGGATCAATCCCGTGGGGGTAGTGGAAGAAAAAGGTAAGAGGAGGATAGTCCATGATTCGACGTTCAGCAGCGAACCGGAGCAACCCGGGGGGCGGGGGCGGCCGGTTAATGAGACGACGGACTGGGACCAGATTCCAGAATGCCACCTGGCGGGCGTGATGGGCCAAATTATCAAGAGGGTGCTGGGGCTGCGGAACAAATTCGGGACAGGTAAAAGGATCCTGATACAAAAAATGGACGTGAAGAGTGCCTTTCGACAGGTGGGAGTGGATCCAGCAGGGGCAGCAAACTTCGGGTACGTGCTGGGAGGGTATTTGTTTATCGACCTGCGGTTGCAGTTCGGATGGAGGGGGAGCCCAGGGTGGTGGGGTGTGATCGCCAGCGCGATCCAGCAGGCACAGAGGCAGACGACAAGAGCATCGGCGACGATCCTAGCTGCTGGCAAGGAGGCCACAGCGCATGTCCAAGTCGCGGGGCATACGGGAGTAGCGGTGGAGCCGCTGCCGCGGGGCTGCATAGTCGCGGAGGCGGAAGGGGGAGGGGAGGAGGACCCAGCGTGGGTGGTTTTTTTCATGGATGATGCGGTTTCGGTGGAGGTGCAGTGGGAAGCAGGCGGGGGAAGGTGTTTAGTGCTGTCGAAGGCACTGGCGTCGAATCACCACCAAGCGATGGGGGAGAGGGCAGTGGGAGAGGGGCCTCTGCTGTCACATAAAAAGGTGACGGATTGGGCCCCCCGGCAGGAGGTACTGGGTTTTGACTTAGACACGGAGAGAATGACGATATCCTTGCCGGGAAGGAAGATCACGGAGCTACGGGAGATGCTCCAGGAGTGGCCCGAGGAGAGGAGCAAGGCGACGGTACGGGAGGTCCTCGTGCTGGCAGGCAAACTGCACCACGTGGCGTACGTGATTAGACCAGGGCGGTATTTCGTGCGGCGGCTTCTGCAGCTGAGCAAGCTGCATCTGAATGGGCAGGAGAAAAGGGGGGGGGGGGGGGGGCATGGGGAAAGGACAGGAAGAAGGCAGAGGCAAGGAGGGTGGTATATCTGACGGAAGAGTTCATGGCGGACGTGGAATGGTGGAGATGGTGCCTGACGGAGGGCTTGGCCGGGCGGGGGGAAGAGTTGGCGGCACCGTTCTTCCGGTTCGTGAAACAGCCTCATAAAAGGACCTGGTTTTCCGACGCATCATTCGAGGCAGTAGGGGGGCTATGTTTGGAAACGGGGGTGTACTGGAGGTACAACCTGACCGGGGAAGAGAGAGCGAGGACGGTCAGGAGCAGGAGAAGGGAGCACGTGAACAGGCTGTCCATCAATGTTCTGGAGCTGCTCGGGATGGTGATGACGGCCTTCGTGATGATTGTGATCAGGAAGGATAGGCCGGGGAGGGTGGGAGAGCCAGTACTGATGAGGGGGGATAGCTCGTCGGCGGTTCAGTGGGTGAAGAATTGCAAGGGGGGAAAAGGGGAAGTGAGATCGGGAGGGATGATGAGAATTTTGGGGGTGTTGGAGCAGATTGGGGGGTGGTGCTTCCAGGCGAAGCACGTGCGGGGGGTGGAGAACGGGTTAGCAGACGGGATAACAAGGTGGAAGGAAGACGAAATCCAATCGAGGCTGACCAAAGAATGCCCTGCCGTCCCGTGGCAGGTCCAGGAGCTTGAACCGGAAGGAGAGGGGATGTGTTCGGAGATTTTGCACGCGGCTACGGACTTGGGCGGGTTGCGAAGTCGACTAGAAAGACTTATGCGCAAGGTTGGAGAATGTGGGTGAGTTGGAGGACGATGAGGGGAAAAGGGAACTGGTTAGGGAAGGAACTGGACGAGTGGGAGCTGGTGGAGGAGCTGACAGAGTTCATGGCCTACTGCTGCGCGGAAAGGAAGAATAAGGAGGCGACAGTGGCAGGGAAGCTGATGGCGGTTAACTTTTATCACGAGCAGTGGGGGGGGCTGTCGCTGCCGCTGCAGCACTTCAGGATTCAGGCAGTGAAGAAGGGAATCAGGAGGGCGCATGCGGAGGCGGGGAACCAGGCACGGGTAAGGAGGCCGCTGACGTGGGAGATGATCAGAGTGATGGAGGAGAGTATCGGCGCGTGGGGGGTAGGGGGAAGGATCGTGTGGATCGGGCTGGCACTGACGTATCAGCTGCTGCTGAGGGCTTCGGAACTATTCGCGGAGGAAGGAGGAAAGGTGCATGAGGTTTACTGCTTGAGGAGGGGGGACGTGGCTTTCTTCGAGAACGGGGTGCAGCTGGGACCGGGAGGGAAGGAAGCCGCGGATATGGTGGAGATCCGTTTCAAGGGGGGGAAAGGAGACCAGGTGAAAAAAGGCGCGGTAGCCGTGAGAACAAAAGGTTCGGGGGGGGTCGGGGGGAAGATGGAAGGGAACGTAGTGGACCTGATGGCGGAGCTAGTAGGCTACTACGGGGAGACGGTTCCGGGGGGGGAAAACGCCCCGCTGATGACCTACAGGAGCGGGGGAAGATGGAAGGTATGGACGAAAGGGCAAGCGACGTTTTGCTTAAGGAGCGGGCTGGAGAGAGTGGCGAGGAAATGGAAGAAGCAAGGGAAGGGGGCAGTGGGAGAGCTGGTTCCAGAGGAATTCGCGCTGCATTCCGGAAGAATAGGGGGAGCGACAAGGCTGGCGGAGATGGGAGCACAGCCGTGGGTGATCCAGAGAGAAGGAAGGTGGGCGTCGCAGGCATTCATGGGGTACGTGAGATCGAATATGGAAGACCCCCTTTGGGTGTCAAGAATTTTGGTAGGGAGGTCAGGAGCGCCGGGCAGACAGCCGGGGCAAGGGACGAGATGGGGGGGGGGGGGGAAGGGGGGGGGGGAAGGGGGCGAGGGTAGGGTAGGTAGGGTAGGCGCGAGCGTAGAACGCGGCTTCCGAATGGGCTTCTGGTTGTTGAGGTGATCTGTCGGGTAGGGGGGCAGGTCAGCCGCGTACAATAGCTGGGAGAGGGAGCGGGGGAGGGAGAGGGGGGGGCAAGGAGAACCGGACGAGGGTGAGCCGTCAGTTTCCACCCCCCCACCCTCCCCCGCGGGCGGGGGGGAGAACGCCATGATATTAATGAACACGCATATTTTCGTGAAGAGGAGACCAAAATGTAAGAATGTCGGAACAGTCTGGAGTTTGGCGGAACGAAGAGGAAATATCGGAGACCCGGGTAGCATAGGAGGGGGGGGGTGGTTCCAGGGGGAGGGATAGCAAAAATAGGAGGACTTCAGCAGCAACAACGTAGCACAGCAGCAGCACACCAGCAGCGAGTAGCTGACACAACGCACGGTAGAGGAAGAAGGGAGTAGCGCCCACGCGGCAGCGACAGCAGCAGCAGTAGCAGTAGGGAGAAGACGTCAGCAGGGGTAAAGGGGAGAGAGGTGGCACGGGGAGACACCAATCGCAATCTCCCACCCTCCCACCCGATTGCTTCACGAGCAAGAGGGCTAAAGGGGAGGGAGGGGGAGGGGGGCTTCTGGTTGTTGAGGTGATCTGTCGGGTAGGGGGGCAGGTCAGCCGCGTACAATAGCTGGGAGAGGGAGCGGGGGAGGGAGAGGGGGGGGCAAGGAGAACCGGACGAGGGTGAGCCGTCAGTTTCCACCCCCCCACCCTCCCCCGCGGGCGGGGGGGAGAACGCCATGATATTAATGAACACGCATATTTTCGTGAAGAGGAGACCAATAATAATATATTATTATATTATAAATATAATATAAATAATAGTTTAAATATTAATATAATATATTATAATATATAATAATATAAAATATTAATATATATATTATAAATTTTTAAATAATAATATTAATATATAATAATTTTATATCAATATTATTATTATATTATATATATTATAATTTTATATATTTATAATATATAATTTATATATTTATAATATATGTGCTGTTTCAAGTTCCTGATTCACCCCTCTCAGTGGTGCAGTTTCGCCAATATCGCGGTACTACCACCGCCGGTATGTATGACATCATGTGGGCTTTAGCGGATTCGGTGTTCCTTTTTTCCTTCCGCCTCTTTTATTCCTTTCTTCGTCTCTCTCTTTCTTTCGGTTTTCCCCATTTATTTCAGCGTTGATTGCCCTTCTCGTTTCTTTTTGGGCACCCTTGGGGGCTATGAAGGCGAGATGAGATATCGGTATCCACCCAACCGTAGGAGATACAGCAGTGAGTGCAGGACAGATGACGAAGCAACGTTTCCAACCTTCCACACCGAGTAGAGGTGCAATCCGTACGCAGTTGTTCGTGTATTTCCCCGACGTCGTCTGGGTAGTTTCACCCGCCGCTATTATTAGTGCTGTATATTTGTTTTTAATGGCTTAGCTTGGTGCTACTCGGTTCGGGGGCGTAGATGACGCGCACTTGTATCTTCACACATATATCGTGGAAATCAGAATACACTGCTGCAATCCAGCTGTGAGACCAACTATTTCGCAGTAAATTTTACTCGTCTTTGCAGGCTATGAGCCATGCTCCGACCCCGCGTAATACTTGACAGTACCTGCCGGGCGGCGATCAAGCATGCCGGCACCACCCCGCTGATGTTCCTGCATACCTATATAGAACGGACGAATAGAGGCTAGACTAATCGTCGAACCGTCAAGCTGACAAACTCACCAGCCTCACGCGAAACAACATTTAGACATTTAGCACCAAAATAAGACAATAAAACAATACTACTACTGTAAACAATAAAACAATAAAACCTAAAACATGAAAACATTCAATGAAAACCATCACCCTACAATCCTTGACGGTTCTGAATATGACGGTTTTTCTAAACAGGAAACGGTACTTCGCTTATTTGACGGTACTTTTATGGCGGTGCTGCAAAATGACGGTACTTTTTAAACGGTTGACGGTTTTTCGATTTTTGACGGTACCGCCTTCGGCGGTACACGGTTTGCCCAAATATGACGGTATTCCGCCGAGTACCGGGACCGACGTACAGCACGGGAAAATTACCTCGGGAATTTTTTCCGAGGACTACCCTGGTATTTTTCAAGTTGTTTTTATTCCCCGTCGAGTACACTTACTGTACTATTTTTCGTCAGTCTTTTTCGACGAAAGAAAAGTATTCACGAGCACCAGAATGCGCTCGGAAGGATTCGAACCTGGATCATCAACAGCTGACGCGTGCTACGATTAAGGTGCACCACTTATTTTCGAAGATTCCTCGACTTGGGAGATCAAGACCTTTCTAAAAAGACTGGCTGATTTATAGACAAATAATAACTGCTACGAACGGGATGAAAAATCCCATGGCCTAGGTACACAACGAAAATGACAAAAATTTACACTCTACTTCAGACGATTTTGGGTTAAGAGGCCGCGTCATTCAGAAAAAATTTCAGACGAAAAGTGACACCTCCATCGTAGCATGCATCGGCTTCTTTGTAGAGCACGTGCCATTCTACGCGTGGGCAAAATTGATCAGTTTTAAATTTTCACTGACTGAGGACGTCTGTTCACAACTAGTCAGTTACAGCCGTCACTAAAAGCAGTGAATGCGCATCAAACTGAAACTTCCAGCCATTTATATTCAGTGCAGCCAGTCAGTGTTTGAGCCCCCGATGCCTTATAGTAGAGGAAGGAGCTCCGTGGTTACAAACCGCAAGAGAGCGGCAATAATAATAGCGTTTGTTTTGTAGCCAAGCAAGAAGGGGATAATGGTCATCCGATTTAGCGAGCAACCGCAATGAACTTGTCCCACAATATAGTATAATGACACTTGCCAGCTCCTAACGCACGAGACTCTTCTTTGCATCAACACGGAAAGAAATAAATATAAAACAAACGATAACCCAAATAGGGCCTTACCCAATAAGCTAGCATATCTTTTAGCTTATTATATTGGCTTTTTGAGCTTATGGAAAAGCGTATGCCCGACCGAGCATAGCCACCATGCCAAATAGCTTGATATAAAAATTAAAATACACTCCAGCTGTGAGATCGAAGATTTCATTGAAACTCATCTTTGCAAGCTGTGTGTGATACTTATGTGGCAGCTTAGCAAGGGAAATCGAGCATAAAAGGTGGCTATGCCCGCCTCCTTTTCAGGTGTGTATGTTCGAATGGTTGTCTGGGAGCACGGTGGAGACGCCAAATGGGTGGCCGCAGGGCAATAATGCAATTCCCGAGGCTTAATTACACCCACTGTCGGCTCTGTTTATCGCGATATTGGACGGTTCTACATAAGAACACTTAAACACGCACACACACGCGCGCGCGCCCACGCGCCCACGCGAGCACAAGAAAAGCGGAGAGCGCACGGGACGCTGCCGATCTTCCGATCTTCCGATCTTGCAGTGATGGAACCGCTCTTCTTCTCAAGTACAACAGGGGGCGGGGAAGGTAGCATTGCGTCGTGCGGGGTGCGGGGGTACAGTATACTGGGTAGTCGGCTGTGTTTGGCTAGCTCGCTAGCTCTGTTTTTGCTGTCGAGTTTCGAGTAGAGAGTTCAAGCAAGTTTTCCAATAGACATGGTGGGCAGGTCATGGTGGGCGGTGGTATGGAAAAAACAGCAAGGCACTGCTGTGCGCACTGTGCTGTATATGGACACAACACAATAACAGTCACGACAACATCAATCAGTAGTAGTATGATATACGTAAACATATGAATATACATTTTCGAAGTATATAGGAACATAGACTATGTATAGGCTATACGAATCGTATGGTCTATATTTTACTTTTTCAGCACTGACACACCTGCACCTGCCATGTGGCTTGTAGAAAAAAAAACAAATAACCCAAGAACCCACGTTTCACGAGCTTATCGACGACAAGCAGGGATGCCCAACGAGTGTTAGACGAGCAAACACGCTTTTATCGAACAAAAATCAAGCTAGAGATGCAACAAAGAACGAGCATAAGTCGAGCTTATCCGTGCAAAACTGGCATAAATCGCGAGCTTATTTCCAGTTTTAAAGCCTATGCCCGCTAATAAAAAGAAGCATATATCCGAAAAAAAAAGCTCATTGGGTAAGGCCCTAATCTCAAAGTAAAAACATTACCAACCAACCTTCAGGGCGGTTTGTTTTATTAAATTAAGCACAAATGATGAAACAACATCGGCAGGCAGCGCTCCTACGTATTACTCCTTTTATGAGGTCAGCCGAAACACAGTACGGTTGCTGCCCCCGACGATAGTTGGGCTGCTTGATCTGCTTTGTTTGCTGATGCTACGGGTGATTGACGCGTGCTACGTACCTCGCCTATCTACCGTGACGGTACAAAAAGCCTTTTTGTCTCAAATGGTTCCTGAATGATATGAATGACGGGAGTCCTTAGCCCAAATTCGTCGGAAGTATGCCATTTTTTTTTTTCGCTCTTTTTTTTCGTCTTGTAGTGTACCTACGCCATGGTATGTACGTTTCATCTGGTAGCGTTTTTTTATTTTTGTCTCGATCAGTTCTTGGATGGAGAGGAACATGTCTTGACCGTATCAGGTTATCTTCGAGCCTGGTATAGGTCAGTTTCATGAGTTCGGGCCCCGCCGAGTGCATACTCGTGAAAGTCGTTGTGACTTTTTCTTGCGCACAAATTGACTTGCGGAAAGCGCGAGAGCGTGAGTTGCAACACTTGATAAAGGATATTCAAGCAGTGGGATTGCTGAAATCTATGCGCGTGAAAAAATTGAAGGTACAAACCGGGGGAAAAGAAGGGATGACGCCTGTTACCACGGCTTGTCCAGAAGCTCGAAAGTTGAAGTGTGAGAAAAAAAAAAAAAAAACTCCTGAATTGGGAAAGCTCATGGACAAAACGGTGCACCTCTATCATCGTAGAACGCGGTAAGTAAAAATATATTATATGCACCCACCCATGAAGGTTTTTTAAAACTCATGAATTCCTCCACAAAACACTGCTGTGTTTTATGTACTTGCAAGCCTTGAGAGGACCCGGTATCATATATAATAAAAATTAAAATATATATATATAATATATTATAAAAAATGAAAATACACTCCAGCTGTGAGATCGAAGATTTCGTCGAAACTCATCTTTGCAAGCTGTGTGTGATACTCCGATCGCGCGTATTACGAGTTGTGTGTCCTCATTAAGGATATAGGTCGGCGACTCCCCTTACAACTACTGTGTAGCTATCAGGGTCAACAGGATGATTTTAGTCAGTCTGTGCGCGGAAACTATAAAACCCGTTTCTGAGGGGGACAAAATGTGACAGCTGTGAAGGGAAATGTAACCTTTGATCAGGTGAATCCTGTAAGTCGAATAACCGGTGAGGGGGTGGGGCGGAGTTTTGAAGGACGTGGGGGCCTGGTTTTGATCAAAAGCGAGCGGGTTTGGAGGAGGGGGGGGGGGGGGGGGGGAAGGGGGCAATTTGTGCATGTAAGCTATATGGTATTCTGGATACTTGTACGTACAGTAGTTCAACACTTTTGTTGTTTGTTGTATGAGTTGTGGTTGGGTTGGGATCCGGTACCACGAGTTTCCGTGGGTGTACCACCAGTACTAGCGGGAGTCGCCGACCTATATCCTTAAGGAGGACACACAACCCGTAATACGCGCGATTGGAGTATCACACACAGATTGAAAATATGAGTTTCGACAAAATATTCGATCTCACAGCTGGGGTGTATATTTTTGTCTTCTTTCTTTTATATTACTGTACCAGGTACTCAATAAAAGCAGTTACTATACAGTAGTAGTAGTAGTAGTAGTAGTAGTAGTAGTAGGTTTAGTGTGTATTATTATTAATCACAACCCACAGGGTGAATTTCACAATAATAGGTATTTTTAACTACCACAGCAGTAGTAGCATACTGTTGTAGTAGAAGTAGTAGTAGTGGCTGGCTCGCGGCTGTATTTTTTGTTTTCCCTCGTGCCGTCCTGTATCCCTCCTTGAGTGATTAGTTTTTCCATTTCGAGATTTCCCTTTTTGTTCATTACAAGGTAGTTGTTTTTCTTCTTTTTGTTTTTGTTGTTTTATTTTTTGTTGGTGTGTCCCATCAATGCCAACGGGGTGTGGATCAAGGCTACTGTACCGAGGGGGGTACCCGCTTTTTTGAACACTGGGTTCGAGCTAGTCGAGGCAGTCTCGCGAGTGACTCTGCACCTCACTGACAAAACCACGTTCGTTCGGCGACTTTTTTCTGTGCAGCGTCGTAGCTAGCCATCCTTTTTGTCGTATTCATGATGATATCGAAAATGTTTAACAGGGGGGTCTTTCGTGCGAGTGACATCGAGCCGCTGAGAAAAAAATGCCCGAAACGACATAATCCCCTTATCGTAGCGTTGGTCTAGGGGGGCCCCTTGTTGACCAGTTGAAGGCGGTGGCTTGGTGGCACTCGCGCAAGGGACCGCCCTGTTCCCGGCCCTGCCGGGATCAGCGTCTGTCTCGCTGCTTCTGCCTCTCTGCGCGGGGTGCCCTTTTCGCTTTTTAGTTGAAACGCGAGCATGCGGCAAAATTTCGACTCGGAGCTTGTGGGCACGAATTGTCTCCCGATTCATTCCCCATGGTAGGGAACGCCTCGCAAATCTCGACCAACCATATTCTTCTTCCTGGGCGACACAAGAAACTGGCCGTGTGCAGAGGACGGAGAAGAGACAATGGCTACAGCAAAAGAGAGAGACAGATGAACCAAGCCGTCAGCAGCAGCATGTCTGATCCAATGCCTACTACTGAGGCTCCTACTCTTGTGGCGGCCACAGCGGCTGCTGCAGCGGTTGTGAGAGCTTTCGCCGCGGCAGTCCGCGGGCACCCGATTTTCAGCGAGCGAGAAAAGCATCGCGTTGTTGGTGCATGGCGGGTTTGATGAAATCTCGTCACGAGTACGAAATAAACGCATCTGTTCATTGCTGTACACGTGCTACTGCTGTAGCGCTTTACATGCTAATAATGTGTTCTGTGCTTATGGTAGGTAGGTAGGTGTGAGATGGTTGTTGGGTCGACGACTTGAGCATCGGGTGGGTTTGTCGTTTGTGGTACGTGGTAGGTGCATGCTTTGTCCCTGTACACCGGCCATCCCGGTTTGGCATACTTCGAGAGTAGTATGTTTCCAGTAGAAAGCTGGCAACACTTGACTACTTTGTCGACGGGACAAAGTAGATAGTTGATATTCATAGCAGTAGTAGTAGAAGATGTGGAGAGAGAGCGTCAACGGTGGAAGGAGTTGAAGAACGCAAAAGAGCTTTTTTGCTTCTTTGGAAAAATGATTGACGCACACCGTGTACGAGACGAAAGGGATCTCACACTACATTGGTTGTTGCGTTGTAATGTGCTAGGGTTAAGGTTAGGGTTAGGGTTAGGGTCAATTATGAAGATAAAAGAATCACTCCAGCTGTTAGATCGAAGCTTTCGTTCAAACTCATCTTTGCAAGCTGTGTGTGCTACCCCGATCGTGCGCACTACTTGGTGTGTGTCATAGGTCGGCAACTCCCCTTGGAACTACAGCGTAGTTTGTAGCAGGGTTAACAGCATGACTGCTAATCAAACTGTGCGCGGAAATCAGATAATACTCGTTTTGTAGGGGGACAAAATCTGACAGCTGTGGAAGGAAATGCATCAGTTTATCAAGTGTATCCTGTAAGTCGCATAACCGGGAGGGTAGGGCGGAGATGTTGAGGGCGTGGGGGCCCATAAAATAAATAGTTTATCAACCGTGTTGTCGAAAATGCGGTGACGTACCCTCCAACATCAAGGGAGTAGGTATCAGAGCGGTTGCGGGCCCACAGTACGAAAATGGTATACAACCTAACTTTAAATACTCTTGAAACCGGGGTTGTGCAAAACCAAACAGCCCCGTACTGAATTAGTCGGCGTTCTGTGGTCTTTCACCGGCGCCGTTTACCCCACGGGAGCCCTTAAATGACACACCACGCCTGTAGAAACCCCACCAACTCATTATATGGTACGATATGTAGTTGGCGTGTGCCATTTCTTTTTTCGGCGTGGAGAAATCCGGGTCGCCGCGGCCATGTAGCAGTGGATCGTTTGCGCTGCTACGTAGCAGTCACTTTATTGTCGCGTTAGTAACTAACTGTTGATGAAATCATCTACGATTCGCCGTGTGCTCGAGTCTACAGTTAGGGAAGGCATTCCAGAGTCATTTGATTTCTGACTCGTGTGACCGACGCCGCCATCGTTGGAGACGTGCGCCTCACAAAAAAAACAAATGCAGGTATAAAGCACAGAGTTGCAGCGTTGTAGCGCTAGACAACACTTTTCTCCCCATAAAAGTACGCGTACATATATACAATATTATGATACTTACGGGAACTGGTCATCAACAGAGCAGTAATACAACAACTTGGCCTCAAAAGAGATAATTCAACCGCTTGAAACCATATTTTCAAGCTTCAGCGACATTGTCGCGGTGGTTTCAGGTCTCAAACACTTCTGCCGCGTTGCCACACTACTGTAGCGAGAGCACCTACGACCCCATCGCAAGGTGGTGGGGTTTTCGAATGGCTGTTGTTAAGCAGGAGTTGTGGCAGAACTGCGGAATATCGGGCACGAATGATTCAGTGGTGAAGGTGGTTCCAGATCTATCTGTACTTCGGCATACAGCAGTGGTGTACCACTCCGTGACAAGCCAATTAAGGTGGTCTTATATCTCATGTGTATTTTTACTATCTACTGGAATACTCATCCCACACTTACTCCAAGTAGATTCTTCTACGTGACAGGGCGGTTTATCGGGTATTTTCTCTACTATGGTCAAAATTCGGATGGTCTCCAAATTGGTACACCACTAATGTAGTTTGGCCATAAAATTTGCTTTTGTTGCGGGCAGAGTAGCACGGGCATGCTGATCATTTAGACCCCAACTCCCTATGGTAAGAATCGCCTCTCAAAGGTCAACCAACTCCTCTTATTTCTAGGTTACACAGCACAGGGCGCAGAGGACAGACAAGAGAGGATAGCCGCAGCGACAGAGAGGTGGATAGCCCAAGCCGTCAGCCACCATCAACAGCACGTCTGATTTAATGTCTAGTGTTGATGCCTTTACTCCTGCGGCGGCCAAAGTGGCTGCACCTGCGGTGGTGACGAGAGCTTCGGCCGGCGCAGTCACCGGAATTTGGGCGAGCGTGTTCAAACGCACTGCGTGGTTGATACATGGCGGGTGGCATATACACCAAATAATGGGTTGATACTGGGTTGTTTGTAAGCGTATAACAGGTGAAGCGTGAGGGGTAGCCCCGAACGATGGGTAATGGACTTACCGGGATTTCGAAACTCGGTGACCTCTTTCTTTTTTCGAGTGTATTTTTTTATCTATTATCTCTGAGTTCGAGCCTCGATGTGTACATTGTTGAATACTCATTACTTATAATGTTTTCCCCTTCTTTTGTTTTTATGTACCGACTGAAAATAAAGTGAAAATATATTTTTATGCCTATTAAATTACTGTTGTCGAACTGTGGCAGGTCGAGCTGATGTCCACCTCCCAGTGCGCTGTTTCCTGCGCACGCCACACCTTGCCCGGCACCCTCAACCCTGCCGCGGTCGGTCTTCGCCGTTCTCGCTTCTTGTCGCGGCAGCCTTGTGGTGTAAATTGATTTGTGCGTTTTTTTCGTAATTTCTTGTGCGAAACGTCGGGTGCGTAGTCTTATGCACACAAAAAAGGGCTCATTAGCAACCGTGCAACAGAACTAGAAGCGTGGGGGGGTAGCCCCCCTAAGTTGTTGTTTATGGACCTGGAGCAAGTTCGTATCTCGGGCAAGTGAATATTTTCAAATTTTAGTCCTTGCGCTCTTTTCTCTTGGCTCCCGCCTCGGCGTTTACATTGTATTATACGGTTGACCTTATTGCATTGTTTCACACTCTTTTTTTTGTCGCTTTGTGTACTGACTCAAGACAAAGTGAAAGTACAGTGATTGTACGTTCCTAATATTATGTTGGAAGTAAGTGTTGCTTGCTGTTGTCGAACTGCCGCACACAGCTGCCGCTCCTGCCGCTGTTTTTATAATGAACCCTACAGGAATACAACATTTTAATATAGGGATATTTGGTACAGCCGTATTCGCTTGGCACAGCCGTAGTTGTTTTGTTGGGGTACACCGGCACTAACGCATGGCAGTTTTCGGGGTCGTACGTACCCTGCTGCACAGTTGCTTGGTTGAGATACGTTGGAACCTGTACCAAACGTTTGACACAGTCGTTTCTTGGATGAGATACTCTGGCGCACAGCAGTTGTTGCTTGCTTGATATACACTGGGACTTTGACCACTATGTAGCAGAGTTGAGGTTTGTAGCACTGAGTGTGTGCTCTCCGTAGAAAAATGGTTTACATACATTCGACGTGAAATCATGTCATGGTTGAGGTGAAACCACATATTATTAGATGCCACACTCACGCCGAGGCCGTCGTCGATGGGAGATAAGGTAGGTGACGATAGTGGGTCAAGCAGGACGCCCCTCATCTGAGTATCCTGCCCTTCCCTACCTAGCCATATTATGTCTGTTTTTTAGCATTCCGTTCAAGGAATTAACCCATCAATAAGCTTTGAGCCTAGCCAGCGAGCCATGACGAGAGACGAATATATACACCGGAACCGATTATGGGCACGCTTCTCCACACTGACCAACCACGCATCCCCCACTCGGATTACTGTGATACTTGGCTTTGTCGGGCAAGGAACGTGTCGACCTTGTACTCGCGATACCGCCACCCCGATGCTCTTCTCTTCTCATCAAGGCAACGTCTCTTGGCCTTGCATCGTCTTGCATTTTTACTTTTCCGGGGTGTTTAGGATGGTAGTCGTAATATGGTGTTGCGGTTCTTTTTAACAAAATTTATTTCCTGCAGTTGCGAGCTTGGTTGTCCTTTTGTCTCATATCCGTCAAAACAAGTGCTTTGTGACTGACACGTTGGGTCTGCAGCTACAACGGCTTTGCGGCGGCAGCTTCACGTTATATTGCATCCCTGTGCCCTTTCTTCTTGGGACACAACGGCCGTCGTACAGAAAACATGTTTACCTCGCGTAACTTTTTGGTTCTTGTCTTTTTCTTTCATTCGTAACTCCAAAGGTGCTCCTCTTCAAATGCCTTTTTTTTTGTGCTCATTTTTTAGGTGCAGTGCTAAAAGGGTTGAACCCTAAAGCCCCGTTACGAAATATGTGGTTTTCGTTTCAAGCGGCTTGGTATACCCCGGTTGTATTCAACAGTGTATCGCAGAATAAGCCTTCTGCTGAAAAATGCTGTCAGTTCCTCGTGACCCCTTTGCCCTCGAGTGCCTCGAGTAGTAGCAAGGCTCCTGGGCTTTCTTAAATATTTCTGTACAGAGTGTATCGGACAAACAGTATAGGCCATCCGTCTGCCTTCGCTGTACCGTGCGGCTGATGTTGCCCTACTTATAGTATATTGTACTGCAGTAGGTCCCAAGCACCGGAGTATTTCCAACGGTGATATATATATTTCCGTTGTCTACACCAAAATATTCCCTCATCCGCGCTACCCCCAAGGTATCTGGGAGTCGTGCTACGGTCGCACCCCCCCAGCTTTCGTTTATCGAAATCGCCGGTTTTTGAACCACCTTCCGGTCGGACCTCCTGAAATGTGTCCCTTTAAACCCTGCCGTCGTCGTTCGATGGACCTTGCACGCAAATAAATATACATATATATATATATATATATATATCTGGAGACATTTTGTCGTTAGCGTCCTTCCTCGTGTCGAGCAGCCGTAAAACGTTCTCTAAAGAAAGTCGCTGGTTTTGAGGGGGGCTATCGTAGAATAAGTATTTAACAATATCAGTACTGATCATGTTTTCAGCGGCACTGCGTCTGCAATGCTTTGCCACGTACCCTGCACCAATTCATGCTATAAAGCATCCAACGCTGCCTCGGAGGTTCACTGGTATCGAATACAGCACAGCACTCGTCAATGGTGTCCCATTTTTTTGTTGGCAGTCTTTTTTTCTTATGGTACATAGTACACGTATCTGGTGCCAACACCATCGGAACGTTCCGCGATCTCCGGCACGTTTTTACGGGTCCCAACGAACTCGTACATACCCATGCGGAACAGCCTGCGTACCATGGTTGGAATAATATAGGTAGGTGCCGGTGGTGTATTAATTAAAAGCAGTATTCACAGGCAGTTAAGTTAATAAACCTAGCAGAGTGTTACAGGAGAATAAGGAAGAAAAGTACCCTTTGTCAAAATCGTGAATCAGCTGTGTCTTGTTGTCAAGCCGATATTTGTGTGGTGGTAGAGAGCAGGTTCCTTTTTCGCTACCATCGTTACCATTAATATCGGTGTTTGCTGGCTGTTAAACTAAGGTCTGCTCCTGTCGTCGTTTATTACTTTCCTTTGTGTGTTTTTAGCTGGGGCTTCCACGGGTCAACGGAATTCATCTCAGCTGTAAACTGCTCGATGATGATCTTGCAAAGAACCACGAAATGCCGCCCCCCCCCCGCCGCCCCCCCGCCCCCCCCCCCCACCGCTCGCGCTTTTTTCTGTCGTGTTTGCCCTCGTTTATTCGCATGTCTTTAGGACATGCCCCATGTGTTTTTGTTTTTTGCGATAAAAATCAAAATCGTACCGCTATACTGGCTGTGTTGTATATATGATGCTGCCGAGAATCTCGTGCAATACGATCAAAACCGAACATGCAACAATGATCGCCTTGTCACGAGTATCAACACGCGCCGCACATTATGCTGACTCACGCAATTGACAATGATTGTCTTGTTACGGTGCGTTCATATTTCTGGGTGTCAACGCCGGAATACGCGAACGACGGTTTTCAACGTCGAGCATCCTACTGTATAAAATCGGTACTATGCTCACATTTTATAATCCTCTCCCGGTGCTCTGTTCTATTTGAGAACTTCTGTAAAGGTTAAGACTCCCCACTTGCCACAAGCCTCGACTTTACGCTTAATACCCCGCTCGTGTTTGAGCTACGAGAACTCTTGTAAGGCATTCGTTTTTTGCTGTCACGAACCCACGACCTGATGCAGCGTTGGAATGGCCATGATACAAACTGTACGAAGATCATGCTTCAGCAAAATATTGTTGAGGACAGCGGCACCCTAAGTGCTGAACGCTCCTAGGGTCTGCCTCACTTTTTCCACGGCTGTTCATATCACGCGTGTTACACAGAACCCACCCTATAATTTAGAACAGTGCACACCAGAAGTACGCCGTCATTTTTAGAGGGCCGGATTTATTTTCGAAAAATCTCGTAAACAGTTCAGGTTATTGACGGGTGCAAGAGGTACACATTTTTTCCGGGTTGTAAATTCTGATTTTTCATATTTTTGCTCGGACAAATCGATGCTCATAACCATCTTCCGAGCACCACGCTCCTCTTCTAAGAATATCTGCAATAACCCATCACCTTCTGGTCTCTTTGGTGACGTTCGAAAACTGCTTGTACATCGTCCTACCTCTCTACTCAGGGGCGTGCGATAACAAATGTTCTAAACCTTATGCATTACGGACCAGCATTGACCCCCCCCCTAAACCCTCGCGGTAATTCCCGGACCAAGCAAGACCCAACCCTCCAACCCTCACAATGAACAGTGTGCTTCGCGTTATTGTCCTGCTGAGGCCATGGGTGGTACAGTTTCGGTCAAAGACGTTGGCATTATGCTTAATAATATCGACATGATGCCCGGAGCGTTTTTGTGAGACCGGGGTCGTTGACGGCTTTTCCACCGCCGCCGCCGACCCCAACCCGTCCAGTAAAACAGTCTTGTTCCATGTTTGGTTTGGCCACCTTACACGCCGAGACTAACAAAAAGGAACCCCAACTAGAGACGTCAACCTGGTGCGACTGCGATTTTAGTTTAGGTGCCAGCGGGCAAGAGGTGTAATTTTTCCCAGCGGGCGATCGTAAATATGTAACAAATACCACGACGACTAACACAAAATGTGCCGCCGAAACGGCATTCATGTAGCCAGTGCCGCAGTGCTTACTGCATATTATGCCACCGTAAATACAGTTCTTTGTGCCGCACCAGCTCGTTTACACAAGTTTGACCGCTGCTTCCACACACCCCCACCCGTCCATCTGAGCCACGACTTCTGCCCCAACCGACACGTCGATGCCGAAGTCCCATCCCCGGCTCCCGTAGACAACCATCCCATGCGGCCGCATCAAAAACCACAACGGTTCAAACACGCCGGCCTGTCACTGCGGTCAACAACCCGCACCCGGTCGCCTCCGTGTTTGTTTGCTGGTAATCGCGCACAACTGCATACGGCGCGTCCACGGTCTCGACCGGGTGGCACCCAATGACAACGTGAACATGATTTGTGTCGATGACCGCGATGTGTCTACCCAACTACGACTAATGTCCGCTTATTTAGACACTTTGTCTGCGGTACTGTCCATGTTCGGTTTTTTTTTCTCGAAATTCCGACCCAATTCCGCCGCTGACACAGTTGTTCGAACGGATCGTCAAGTCAACCCAATCCTCCTGCCGCGACCGTCGCTTTCTACATCACTACCTGTTCGGATTATTTCCTCTTTACGACGCCTCATTCCCGCCGCTACTACAGTTATTAACACGACCACAGAGTGGCCCACCAACGTTATAGCTGTATTGTCCTACACCCCCCAATCCGCAGCACCCACCACCCGTCAATCCACGGCGGAAACCCCGTACGCACCGTCCGCAATCAGACCCCAACAGCGTCGCACGCACCACCCCCCGCATCACCTACCTCTGGGGTCAAGACCATAGTTCTTCTCCGACTATCACTTACACCACCGTTCTTCTCCGTCTTCTATCTATACCGCCGATATTGCCTGCAGTAGCAACCACAGCGAAGTGGCCTAAACACTCTATCCTTTAGTAGCCGCGACGACGGTCGCGATTACATCGAATTGTGACGCCCACGGCGCCTGCCTCTTCGTCCCAAACCGCAACTAACCACGGATGACTTGCAACCACCTGATTGTGCAAGACGAAACACAACATCCAACGAGCGTCATTCTAACCTCCAGGCCATCGAGTACCACTTCGCTGGCGTTCGGTCATTTTTCCCAATGTCTGCATCGTGCAGGCGGCACAACACCGTTACGACTCTGGTGCGCTCAACCCAGATATGTGCATGCTTCAGTATGTTGGGTTTTCCTTCCGGTATTTGCGGAAACGTGCGGACCGCAAACCCGGTGCCATCACCCGGTAATAACCCGCGGCAACAAGTGCCGCGCGTTATAGAAGCCGTGGCAACTTTTGTTTGGGTCGAAAGCCCCATGACCGCCTTTCTTCCTCGGGGAAAAGCTGCATCCACGCCGACAACATCGACAGCAACAGCATGACCGGCCGCCAACCACTACGGCACGAAACGCTGGACGCTATACGCTCATCAATCGATACAGCACCACCAGCGCCAGGCCATATAGCTGCGGGACGAAGGTCCACATTCACCTCTGCAATTACTAGATTCACGTTCCCGGGGGAGCTTCACCCCCACTCCCGCCCCAACAATCCACCCCCCCCGCTCAGCCACATACATGAGAATCGCTTGTTCAAGCCTGATCCCCTTGTTCTAGCGTTGGTCGTGGGGCAAGGGGGCGAGGAGGCTACGACGCCGAGCCCAATCAAGATGCTCTACTACACGTCTTCCACCCTGAGCCCGCCTCACCTGTTTATCGGCGGCTCCACCGGCCTTCGTGCCAGGATTTACGCCGTTTTCAAGTGCCGGCGGGGGGGGAAGGGATCGACAGATTTCCACTCGCTTCGAGGGTGTTGACAGCACCGCTCCCCCTTGGCCCGACGGCCTCGCGATCAAAGTTGACCAGGACACGCCCTGAGCCCCCTGCCCTGTCTTCCTCTCACCCTCGTGCACTGCGTGGGCACGGACCACAGGTAAAGCATTTCTTAGCTCAAGTTACACCCTTCTTCTCCACCGCTTGAAAACAGGACCCCCAGGGTCTGTACACCCTTCTTCTCCACCGCTTGAAAACAGGAGCCCTAGGGTCTGTTCGTCTTCCTCCTTAAACGGCCACCCACGGATACTTTCCCAGAGCCTCGGCGATACAATGCGGAGACTTCCTTTAGGACCACGTTGATCCAGTCGGTTCTCTTTTCTAGTTGTCCGTTGTATCAGAGATCAGTTTACAGCAGCAGTAGTAGTATTAAATAGAGCAGTATAGTAGGAGTTGTAAGTAGTAGTATTAGTTGTAGTAGCAGTAGTAAGAGCAGTAGTGGTCGAAGCAGTAGCAGTAGAAGTTGTTGTTGTACGTGTAGTAGCGGCAGGAGGTGAAGGAGAGAGATTAGTAGGAATGGGAGTGGTGGTAGTAGTAGTTGTTAAATAGTAGTCGTAGCAGTTGTAGCAGTCGTAGTAGAAGTATATTAGTAACAGTTTTAGTGGTAGAAGTAGTAGAAGTAGAAGTGGTAGTAGTACTACTACTAGTAGTTGCAGTGGTTGTGGATAGTTGTGGTAGTAGCAGCAGCAGTAGTTGAAGGAGTAGTAGTAGTAGTAGTGAAGTAGCAGTAGTAGTCAGTAGTAGTAGCAGCAGTAGTAGTTGAAGGAGTAGTAATAGAAGAGTTAGTAGTAGTGGAAGTAGGAGTAGTAGTGGTTAGAATAGTAATCGTAGCAGTCGTGGTAGTCGTCGTAGAATCATGGTAGTAGCAGTAGTAATGGTAGAAGTAGTAGAAGTAGAAGTACTAGTAGTGGTACTACTAGTAGCAGTAGTAGTAGTAGTAGCGGTAGTGGTAGTGGTAGTAGTAGTAGTAGTAGTAGTAGTAGTGGTAGTGGTAGTAGTAGTGGTAGTAGTAGAAATGGTGGTGGTAGTAGTAGTAGTAGTAGTAGTAGTAGTAGTGGTAGTGGTAGTAGTAGTAGTAGTAGTGGTAGTGGTAGTGATGGTGGTAGTAGTAGTAGTAGTAGTAGTAGAAATAGTGGTGGTGGTGGTAGTAGTAGTAGTAGTAGTAGTAGTAGTAGTGGTAGTAGTAGTAGTAGTAGTAGTAGTGGCAGTAGTGGTAGTAGTAGTAGTAGTAGTAGTAGTAGTAGTGGTAGTGTTAGTGGTAGTAGTAGTAGTAGTAGTAGTAGTAGTAGAAATAGTGGTGGTGGTAGTAGTAGTAGTAGTGGTAGTAGTAGTAGTAGTAGTAGAAATAGTAGTAGTAGTAGTAATGATAGGAGTAGTAGTAGTAGAATTAGGAGTAGTAGTGATTACAATAATAGTTGTAGCAGTTGTGGTAGTCGTATATAGTAGTAGCAGTAGAAGTGGTAGAAGTAGTAGAAGTAGAAGTACTTGTAGTGGTACTAGTAGTAGTAGTGGTTGTAGATAGTTGTGGTAGTAGCAGCAGCAGTAGTAAAAAGAGTAGTAGTAGGAGGAGTAGTAGTAGCAGTAGTAGTATAGTAGTAATAGTAGTAGTAGTTGCTGCTGTACATGTAGTAGCAGCAGGAGGAGTAGGAGAAGGAGTAGTAGGAGTGGGAGTGGTAGCAGTGCCAGTAGTGGTACTTGGAATAGTAGTCGTAGCATTTGTGGTAGTCGTAAAGGAAGTATAGTAGTAGCAGTAGTAGCGGTAGAAGTAGTAGAAATAGAATTACTAGAAGTGGTACTACTAGTAGTAGTGGTTGTATATAGTTATGGTAGTAGCAGCAGAAGTAGAAGGAATGGTAGTAGTAGTAGTAGTAGTAGTAGTAGTAGTAGTAGTAGTAGTAGTAGTAGGAGTAGTAATAGGAGTAGATGTAGTGGTAGTAGCAGTAGTAGTATAGTAGTAGTAGTAGTTGTAGGAGTAGTAGCAGCAGTACCCACAGTAGTAGTAGTAGTAGTAGTAGTAGTAGTAGTAGTAGTAGTAGTAGTAGTAGTAGCAGTATTACTAGCAGAAGCCATAGGAGGATAGCAGTAAGAGAATTTGTGTATGACTTATTTCTGCTCCAACATGGACCACGAGTGTGTTTTCTGCGTGTACCTTTTTGACCTGCGTCACCGCTGGAATTTCACGTCACCCACACCCCTAAGGGGGGCCTTGTATAATTCCCAACCTTTTCGTGGGGATGTATGGCTTCTGAAAGTTTTTCTTTTTTTCTTCATACCATTTTTTATCCTCGATCTACGCTCGTGCCCTCTCAGCCGCAACTCGGATAATACGTCGTCATATAGCGAGCCCCCCCCCCCAATTCCCCACTACGGTACAGTAGTATGCGCCCTCACGTTTATAGCGAGAATTGTTTACCAAGTTTCGCCCTCGTCGACTCTCGTCGAGGAATTGAACAGTTAACTCTTAACCAACTCCCATCAACTAATAGGAGCTCTCAGCAAATGATTCTTTTTTTTTCTTTTTTTTTAGCTAATATTGTCAAAATCTGACCACGGTGGCAATCGATCTAAAGGATTAACGCGGGGAGTGTTATAGGGAATGCACTAGACCACCGGGGCGACCGGGATGCAAATATTCGCCTCTGAGGCGAGGGCGACCAAATAGCATTTTTGCGATACCTCAATATAAATGATTAAGTAAGTATCGATCCTCGGAGGGTACCTGAATCAGTCCTCTCCCGCTAACGCAACACAAAATGGTGCCGGGCTTATAATACGGAACACGGGGGAAGGGAGGGTGTCGTCCCCCCTCTTTGCTACAAAGATACAAGGTCTTGCAATGGAGTTGATCTAGGTATATCCTAGATACGTTCTCAAAACACGTTGTTCAATGCGGCCGCATGTACTATTTCTGTGCTCCGCGTGGTGGCTGTGTTGCGTCACCACGCGGAGACTTGACGTTTAGTATTTTCGCTAAAGTATTTTTGTGGCGTGCACGCCTGACAATCGCGCGTGGTCGACAAGGTGATTTACCATGATGAGTGCGTCAAGTAGCAACGTCGATTTTAGGTGGGGCGGAGTTGCTTGGCTCCCATATTCCCTGTGTGTACTTTTGCAGAACAATTTGTGACTGGACGGTGGAGTAATTTGTCGTTCTGCTCTTTTTCCAACGTTTTAATCGCTCATGGGCAAGCATGTCCCGCTCCTTGGAGTGCCATTCAAGGTTTTTGGTACAATAGCTGTTACGCATCTTCTCCTTGCCCAGGCAATCCCCACCGCAATACCAATCAGAGTGCACGTCAGAGCATGGCGGACACCTGGATGTACTGCATGTCTGATGGGCGACTCTCTTCACCGTTGTTGACTCTTGTGCCCTCTAATGAGTCAACCTGGCCGCCAACTTGTTCGTACGTGTGTGTTATGCCGCCGAGCCTCTGATAATTTCACTACGTAGCGCTGTATCAGTTTTGTATGCTCATCCTTTCCTACTTCTCCCTTCTGTTCCCGAGGGAAGAGGGGGGGGGGCGCAGGTGGTGGGCTTGGCGCGATTTGCAATCTTTTTTCGGTTCCGTAAGGGGCTAGCCACTAGTTCATTATCTTGGCTTATTTTGTCCGCGCGGTACACGATATCGGATTCAGGGCCGTAACCTCGGAGTCTTAGGCGGTACTTGAAGTTTTGGAGGCTCCTTGTGCCTGGCCCACAATTATGATGAACTACCCTGTCTACGATGTAGGACGCAATTTTGAGTTGTACAGCGTCTGGATGGTCCAACTCGGAGGTTCCCAAAAAACAATTCCACCAGTTCTCTAGGTGAGGTGCTGGTGGTGTCTCCGGTTGATGGTAGGGCTTCATATGGGTTAGGTAGCCTGACACCTGTCGGGTGTCGTTCGTAAGTCGCGCTCTATACACCACTGGTGATAATCGTGAGCAGACGACATACGGTCCTTAGGTAATAGCAGTTGTAGGTCGAGCTCATCCCAATCCTGGTAAGGCCTGTACACGAGTACTTCCTGTCCAGCCATGAACACCGGGTACGGTTTATGTTTTCTATTCCGTTATGCCTGTTTGTCTGCACGCTCAGTTAAGTTTCGCCGTGCGAGTTCAAAAGCGATTTGCAAGTTGTCCCGTCTGTTTTGTGCGAATTCTTCGATGTCTAGTGTTTTTTCTACATTAGAAGTACCGCTGAATATATCGACTACATGTCGAGGTTGTTCATCGAACGTTGACAAAAACGGTGTCTCATGCATTGTTGCGCTAAAGCTAGTAATGTTCGCTAACTGCATAATGGTAGAACGGTTGCCCAGGTCGCTTGGTCCATTGCCCTGTACATGGCTAGCATGCCGTGCATGGTGGAATGCACTCATTCGGACACCGATTTGCCCTGAGGCCGGTACGGTGGCGTTTGGGTCTTTTTGTACCTGATGATTTTTTGTAACTGGTATACAACGTAGTTCTTGAACTCCGCTCCATTATCGGAGTGCAGAGTCTCTGGTGGGCCGAAGGTGCTCTTTATTATCTTGAATATGGCCTTGGCTACTGTTTTGGCAGCTTTATCGCGCACCGTTAGGGGTATCGAAAATCGTGTTAGATGATCCTTCATGGAAAGAACGTATTTGCATTCGATCCCTGCTGCTGAAATTGATACCGATTTGTACTCCACTAAGTCAACCGATATTGCTTGGAACGACCCCTCGGCAGGTAAGTGGCCTGTCGGGAGGTTTTGTTTGACATGTATGTATGTGCAGTTTTTCCTCGTTGGCAAGCTTGACATTTTGAGCACCAGGATCGTACGTCACTACTTCTGGTAGGCCACAAATATTTCTGGCGGATTTTGTCGAAGGTCGGTCTGAAAGCAAGGTGTCCTCCTGATAAGAAATGATCGTGATAAGCATATAGGATGAAACCAAACGAGGGCTAGGGGTACTACTAGCTGATCGCGACAAATTTTCCCTTTGCGGAGATGTCCCGGAATGTACGATTTAAATAACAGGCCGTCTTGTACATAGTAGTGAGACATGGTCGTTTTTGTTTCTCTCTCGGGTATTGGTGCGTTTTCGCTTTGGATATACTCTATGTACAGGGCATACTCTACAGCTTGTACTTAGTGGAGATTTTCTTGGTCAACCGACATGAAAACGTTTGACGCGCTTACGAACAGCGAGGCCACACTAAAAAGCTCTGTGTCGCTGCGCACTGGTTCTACGTTGTCCAGTTTGTCAGCGGAAATCTGATATGGTCGTTGAGGTTCCGCTGTACCAGGTATGCAGGTTAGGATCATCTGGTACGTTCCGATAGATGGGTGCGAGGATGGTTGGGCGATTTACTGCTGATGCTCAAACGCAAGCATTCGTGAAAGCGTGTCCGGTACGACGTGCAACGTGCCTATCATAATCTGTATGGAGGAGTCATAGGATTGCAATGCCATTGTCCAACGTGTAAACATGGTCGATCTCGCCTGCGGTGAGTAGATATATCTCAGTGCAGCAAAATCTGTGACGCAAACAAAATGTCGTCCCCATAAATTGAGCAGGCAGTGTTGAATAGCTAGCACAACCGCGTAACATTCTTTTTGCCTACCAGATGTGTGGCGTTGGCTGTCGTTGAACCGTTGACTAATGTATACGATGATTTCGAGGTCGTCACCTTTGTGCTGGGCGAGGAATGCCCCTGCGCATGCTTCGAATGCGTCCACATGTATCACAAAACCTTTAGAACAATCAGGGGATTGGAGCACCGGCGCCTGGGTTAGTAATTATTTCACTTTTTCGTACGCCAAATCGTCCTCTGGACCCCAACCCTGGGCGACTTCTTTCTAGTCCTCTTTCTTTGTGAGGGCTACTAGAGGCGCTATGGTTCCGGCTAACTTGCGTATAAACTTGCGTACAAAGTTCAGCACGCCTAGTACTGACCGCAGCTGCCTAATAGTTTTAGGTTTCGGCAAGTCGACCATAGCGTTTACGCGATCTTCACCGATCCGAATTCAGTCGGCAGTTAGTATGTGCCCCAAGTCTTATTCCTCTTCAGGTCCAAACGGTACTTTCGCTTGTTTCAGCGTGAAACCGACTGCTAGTAATGCTTTGCACATGTAGTCGACTAGTTGAAAGTGTCCAACCCAGGTAGACGGACAACATATACAGACGTCCATATACACCAGGAGATTATTTATCGGATCAAAATGTGCAAAAAGAAGCTAATGACAATATTCGCCACAGCAGAAATGGTGAGTTAGCTATACCGAAAAGCAGTCGTTTAATGACCCACTTCCCGTTCTCCGTGACAAAAAAGGTTTTATCCTGCTCGTTGGCTGCCACTGGTATTTTGTGATATGCGTTTTGCACATCAGACACTCTTATAAAACGTGCTCCTCCCACCGTATTGAGATGACCCCTCGCTAGGCATAGGCCATGACTTTTAGATCAAATTTCTTTGATGGTGGATATGTAGGCTACGCAGAACCTAAGGTTACAGTCGTCCCCGCTTTTATAGACAATCTTCTTAAGGAAACTCCGCGATATATAGACACATTTTTATCCCAGAACATGGTGCCCCGCAGATGTACACTAATAAGGGGGGGGTACTTTTTCCGCTTTGCGCCCCCCCCCCATTTTTTTAGCTGGGACAACACACTACTGTATAACATCGACAGCGGTCTGCTGCAGCCCCCACTACCGCGTGTGGGTATGGAGATTAACCCTAACCCTAACCTAGGTAACTTGCGTGTATCGTATCAGAGCTGGTTCCAACGAACTGATGTGTCTCAGGTGTGTTCGCGATATCTCGGGCATGATGTTCGCCGTGAGGATAACGCCTTGACAATATGAAAAGCCTGCAACAACACCAGCGCACTGCCGTACACATTACAGCAAGAGCCTGCATCAACAACAGCGCACTGCCGTACACATTACAATAGGTCGTGCTGCACTCCTTCCCCCGTTCCAGTGGTGGAGGGAAATTCGAAATGTGTAAAGTATTGGAGTGTACTAGAGCAGTAGTGTTGCGGCCTTTCAAATCACGTGTTGTAGTTTTTAAGCAACACAATTTCGTGGTCGCATTCCTGCTTCAAATGCGCGTATTTTGACATATGTTAACACCTCCATTGGCCCCGGGGACGGTGAGTTAGTGGCCCCGAAATCCTTAAGACACTTCCCCGCGTTAAAGACATTCCCAAAAAAAAACGCGGTGTGTCTTTAAAGCGGGGTCGACTGTACCATCTGATTTTGCGACGATGGTTGCTGCAGACCCCCAAGGGCTACGGCGCTGTTCTATGTTTCAATATTTTTCCGTTTGGTTCACGCACTTGTGTTAAGATACGGCCTCGAAAGGCCTGTAAGTATCCAAACTTGAGACCATTTGGATGGGTTTCGTATGATAAGGTGGGCGGTTTATATTCGGGGAAGTTAGGAAGTAGATCGGAGGCACGTGCCTCCGATCTCAGAAGCTATCCCGGGCTCTGGTGGAAATGAATAAAGCTACATCTCTACGAAGGAACGAAAGTGAGTACTCTCCGAGGACCTGCTCAATTGGCAGACCTGCAGGGGGCACTCTGTGTCCCCCACCTTTAATATAACATGTGGCGTCGACGGCAGGACCATGTGTTTTTTGGGTCGTGGGTTCGATCCCCACCATCCACAATAATATACTTTTCAGGTTTTCCCCATGTCGAACTTGAAAAATACTGTCCCTGGTACCCCAGGGAATGAAACGTCTTGGATAAATGACAGGTCCGCCCGTATATCCGGCTGACCTGCTAACCCGCCGTTTCAGGGGGGAAGAGTGTTACAAGGCTTAATTTGGGTAAGCTATTGGTTAACCAGTTGCAAGTGGTCAAACGGACTAATACCACACTAATTCCTTAACAAATGGCGTCGTCGGCAGGACAGAAAAAAAAAATGGAAACTAAGCCTTATAACACTTGTCGATGATTTCCTGGTTGAGGGGGTTCACACGGTACGGGGCTCTATCTACCGGTCGTGTTACTGGTTCATGTGGAAATTCGGCTTCAGCTAGGGTGCATTTTCGAGCCCTTGGGGTGACACCGGAAACACGCTTTTATACTTGGTGCATAAGTCCAATACTTGTGCGCACTCGCCAGGTGTGAACGTGGTTTTATCAAACGCATTGTACAGTGCTGCACGGAGTAAATTGTGCGTTAGTTCTGTCGTTTTGCTGTCACTTTGGATTGCGCTGGTCGTCTTGTTCGGGGCTACTGATACTGGTGCGATGTTGGCCTACCGAAGTGTTCTGCGTCAGATGCACGTATTGGTGGGACGGGTTCCCAATTTTGACCACTGCTGCTTGATTTGCGGCAGACCACTGGCACACTGTACCAGCAAGTACTATGTTTCGAACAGCATCAGGTGTAGTAAATGATTCAATGTCTTCGAGCGTTGCGATGAGAGGTTGAGTTTGAGCAGCTGTTGTTTTGATCGGTGTTTTTTGCGACTCCACTTCTACTGCAATCTCACCCTCCGGAGGGATGCAGCATTTCATTGTCAACAATACCGGTGCTGATTCCACATCAATGCCAGCTGACACTACGGAGCACTGCGCTGTGCCAGTATTCTCGGCGTGAAATTTCGGGTCTACTGTACGATGAGATGGGTTTACTCTGGTTTGAGAATTTTTAAATAAATCGCAATTGCTCTGTACTCCAGTAAAGCACTCCTCCGAAGGCGCTCATAATGGAATTATCAAGTAGCAAACTGTGTGGCCGAAACGTGGGCAATACGAGCGCCTGTACTGGATGAGATATCTCCGAGAGTGAGCTGAAATTGTATGAATCCTATGATTTAAGAAGAGACCCATCAGCGCTGCTGAGATTCATTTCAGTGTCTTTCAAGTTTGGGAACGTCGGCATGAATTCAACTGATATGCATGATACATCCGCTGCTGTGTCTATAGTGACGTTGGACGCTGGGTGACTGTTGATTCTGGCGTTTACACGAACCCGCTTCGACGTTGAGTTTAAAGCTGCGGGGAATCTGGGATACCCACTCGGTGCGGACGCATTGAAAGACTTAAAGTGAAATTTCATTGTGAGCACTACGTGATTATGCAGCATGGTGTTCGAGAGTTTCATTAAGATTTCGTGACGCAGCACGAACATACAAAGCCTGAGGCACCATTGGAGTTGACAACGTATCTGATTGAACCTGACTAATCTCCTCGACTCTACTTGTTGCTTGTTTTGCCGCTCCCCTACCATCCTGCTGTACCGCCGAAACCACCGGCGACTGCTGCCGGTTCTCTACGTCTGCTACAGGCTTAGACCGGGGGCCGATCTGAATCTTTTAAACACGCAATTTCGCCAGAGGAGAGGTGTGCACTGGTCGACACCTCATATTCCTCCTCTTATTGGTAGATATACCGACGCTAGCTACGGTTACGCTAGCTACTTTGACTATCGTATTTAACGCTGGCTCGATAGCTCTAGTTTGCCCCTTCCCCACACCGATCTAAGGTAACCGGCGTGGGCCCTTTCATCCCGTTTTAGTGGCCGTCCACCCCTTGTTACCGTGCAATTTTTCGAGGCGGCACTCGGAACGTGAGCGACTGTCGCTGTTGCGACAGGCGGGGTAGTCACAAGGAGACGCTACCGCGGTCGGCTCTTCGCGGACCTTTGGAGCGTCCTGGCTCTGAGAACGTCCCTGCTTCTCACAGGGGTCCGGACCGTGAGTCCGAGGATCGACGCGGACGGTCTTCTCTAGTTCGCGGGAGAGTTGGTTGGTCGTCTTCTGCAGGTTCGCTACATTTGATTCAAGCTGTCGTTGGGGCGACAGACCGGTGACATCCGACAAGTATGTAGTCGGGGCGTTGGGAGATGATCCTCGTAGGTTGTTAGTTTCATGTTTGCTCGCCCGAGCACGTGATGTTTGAAAACATTTAACAGGATCTTCGCGGGCAAACTCCAGTATATTGTGGGGCTGCAGCCCACGCTCGAAATGCAAAGTGATGAAACACGACCACGCGTGACTGTGTGGCGATGTGTTGGTCTCGGCTGCACGCTTTTCTTCTTCGAACAGTCGTGCATAGGCTTGGGTTACTCGTAGGGCATAGATGTCAACTGATTCACTAGTTTCGTGCGTTAGCGTAGCCATTGTGCGTGACAACAGGGCTGTGCGGTTAATCGGAGAGACTATAGTGAAGAAAGCATCAGTTCATTCAGAAAACAAGACGGGGGGTCGGATGTCAATTCCAACACCGGCCGGGTGTACTTCTGCGAGCTGGTTTTTCGTCCTCCGGCCTGGAGTTCCTGGTAAGAGTTGTTTCATGCTGTTAGCCGCCGCTTTGCGTACTAGAAGTTCGAGAAACCTGACGGCGCGACGGTCGATTTGGTCGTCAGTAGTGCCTTCAGCAGAGTTGAGACGGATGCGCGCGCCGAAGAGGTTTATTTTTTCAGGGGTATCTTCATTCGGCGCTCCAGTAAGCTGAAGTGACAGAGGAATGTCACTCTGTTATATTTAAAAATATCTTGCCGTGGCTCGTGTAACTTTCCTGTTTCGAGGTCTCACCAAAAGAACTGGCAGCAGGGGCATGGATCGTACTAGGCGCGCTGGCAGTAGCTACTGAAACCAAGCTAACAGTAGGAGTTTGCATCATACTACGCGGGCTGGTAGTGGCTACTGGCGTTGGGGCAGTGGTTGCTTGTGCACTAGAGGGTGGCTGCTTGGCTGGGGTTGGGACTGGGTGATACCTGGTGTGAGATTGTTCAGTGGGGGTACTCTCGATGTTGTTACTGATGTTAGACGTGAGGGATCGGGCTTGCGCTTGTAAAAACATGCCATCAAGGTTTTAATCCTGCAGAACATCCGTCACCTCATCGAAAGCTGTCGGGAAGGACCCGAAGGTCGCCCACACATGAACATTTTCATGACCGACGGAGGTGGCCTGGAATCAGCAGCCATACACCCTTCCAGCTTCGTCCGAAAAGGGTTGGCCATGGTGATGCGGACAGGGTCGTCTTTCAGGGTGTCTTGGCTCGAGTTTGCGTCGAGGAAGTCGTCCGTTAGCCCCTCCTGAGCGGGGTTGTTGTCGACTTGTTCCCCAACGTCTTCGACCTCGTCGTCGTGCGTCGCGTCTTCGTCGCAGCTCGCTCCTTGCACGGGTTCGCTCAAGGCGGCGCACCCATTGTCGGACGGCCCACGCGTGGTGGGCGAGTCCGGCGACGACTGCTTCGCGCGTTGAGAACGCCTCTTGCACGCGGCTGACCCGTGGCTCATGTCCAGTGTATAGGTTTCAGTTCTCCAACGGTGGTCACCATTCTGAAAAGGTCCTTTATCCAAGAACGGCCAAAGTCTCGAAGATGTCGAGGAGGAAGATTCCTGGAGCCTTAGTTCCTTCTCGCCACCGTTACGGCCAATGTAGCCGTGCGTTTTCCATATTTAGTTCGATTTTCAACGAGAGGTGCTAGAGGTCAGCATAACCAAAAGAGATCATGAAGGCTATCGTCCTTCCATGCCTCGCCCCTCGGTCTTTGTTCCGCGCCCTGATAATCATTCAGGTGCACGGCGGAAGCTCCCGTCAGGATACAAGGTTCAGGTCCGACCCCTTGTGAAAACAGAGGTGTCTCAGAAATGATATCGGAACCAGGCAGACTCCTTTTGGCCTGACGTTGGAGGTATCCATGGGTATGTACGCGTAATCTGTGTATCTACGATCTATACGTTTTTCGTCCTTCCATGTTCATGACATATATTCCAATTGAGTTGAGACGTCTGACGTGCGTATGCGTAGGGATTAGTACTAATAGTAATATATACGTGATACGTAGTCTTTTGTAGTCGGTTTTCAGGCGCGAGTAGTGGGACATGAAATTCACAAGTATGGACCTTGCACAGCGTTGTTGTTGTTGTTGTTGATGTTGCTGTTGTTGTTCTCACATTAGCATAATCAAGTCCGTGGTCACAGGACAAGCTCCAGTGACTGTGGAGCTGAGGAATACCACAGGAAAAAAACACAAAGAAACCAAAGGTGGTATGTTGCTATTTATCGGCCTCCCCGATTATTTATAAAAAATGAAAATACACTCCAGCTGTGAGATCGAAGATTTCGTAGAAACTCATCTCTGCAAGCTGTGTGTGATACTCCGATCGCGCGCATTATGAGTTGTGTGTCCTCATTAAGGATATAGGTCGGCGACTCCCCTTTCAACTACAGTGTAGCCATCAGGGTCAACAGGGTAATTTTAGCCAGTCTGTGCGCGGAAACTATAAAACCCGTTTCTGAGGGGGACAAAATCTGACAGCTGTGAAGGGAAATGTATCCTTTTATCAAGTGAATCTTGTAAGTCGAATAACCGGTGCGGGGGGTGGGGCGGAGTTTTGAAGGACGTGGGGGCCTGGTTTTGATCAAAAGCGAGCGGGTTTGGAGGGGGGGGGGAGGAAAGGGGAGGCAATTTGTGCGTGTAAGCTATAAATCTTTTCAAGGGGATAAATCTGACGGTTTTGGCACCAGTTTATTATTTGGGGGGGGGGAGGGTTGGGGCGGGGGGGGGGGGGGGGGGGGGGGGGGGGGGGGGGGGGGTTGCTCAATATGTGCGTGGAAACTATACATTATTTTGAGGGGATAACTGTGACGGTTTTGGAAATAATGCATCAGTTTATGATGTATATCCTGGGGTAAGTCGTACAATCAGTGAGTAAACAGAGGTTGGAGTGTTCGAGGGGGTGGGGTTGGGGTGGGTTGGGGTGGGTTGGGGGGGGGGGGGTGGGGGCCGGGGTGGGGGCGGGGGGGGGCGGGGGGGGGGGGGGGGGAAGGGAGGGCTTTAGGTGAGGGGTTTGTTATACGTGTGGTGCTAGGTCTAGGCGATGGTGCGGGTGATGGGGAAGAAGGGGGCGTTCGAGGCGGGGGGGGGGGGGGGGGGGCACAGCGGCATGGATGGCTCTCGAAAGATAATGAGGTGATATCCTGTGCGTGAACTGTTTATTAATCTTGCGGATTTCGATATTTGGTGGGGCGTTTGGGTAAGGGAGAGCAAGAGGGGGGGAGGGGGGGGGGGGGAGATTTTTTAGAAGGTTTAGGTCACAAATAATATTCAAATACACTTCGGCTGTGAGATCAAAGATATGTAGCAGCTTGTTATATGCGTGGTGCTAGGTCTAGGCGATCGTGCGGGTGGTTGGAAAAGAGGGGGCGTTGTAGGGCGGGAGGGGGGGGGGGGGGGGGGGGGGGGGGAGAATTGAAAACTACGTCATGGATGGTCAAAAAGATAATGACGTGATATCAACTGCGTATAGGTGCATATTACTCAGGCCGATTTCGATTGTGAGTGCGGCGTTTGGACAAATTAGGCGGAAGGGGGGGGGGGTCGGGGGCCGGGGGGGGGGGGGGGAGGGTTGGGGTTTTTCATGAACAAGAGGGGTCAGGGGAGGGGGAGGGGAGGGGGGGGAAGCGGGGGGCGGGACATTTCAATATGTGCGCGGAAACTACAAATCCTCAAAGGAGACAAACCTGACGAGTTAACCCCTTTGCAACTGGTAACCCGTTTTGGGGACAACATTACTTGGATTTAGTATAGGGAGGGGTTCGGGGGCTCTGAAGGGGTTAAGCAATAAGACATCCCTCCATATCATCTGGCTTGTAATGTTTACTTTTTTAGAAGGTTTGATGTTAGATGCAGCATGCAACCCAGTGATTAAGTGTAGTAAATAACGTGTTAAATCTTCATAAATTAATTGTTGTTGTATGATACATGGATCGAAAGATAGAATACTTTATAGAATATTTTTAGTTACCATTATTTTCTGACATCGCTAATTATGAGAAAGAGATACGTTTTGTCAAATACAACAGGCGAGGTGATGTGGTCATGCACTGTTTGTCACCATCATCATACAGTTCGAGTTACCATTATTTTCTGACTTCCCTAATTATACGAAAGAGATACGTATTGCCAAATACAGCATGCGAGGTGATGTATGTGGCCATGTACTGTCTCCGCCATTGAGCATTAAAGGGAGGGATGCGAATCGTCAGTTTTAAAGGAACGCTTGGTATACATGTGCTCGAATTACGTTACCTCGTTAGTCATACTTGGTATACACGCGCTCAATTACGTTACCTCGTTAGTAATACTTCGCTTGGCATAGGTTGGGAGGCGATCATGCAAACGGTATGTACGAAATACCCTACGTAATGGGTTGGTAAGGTTGTTCACCGCAATTTGAACACATCAGCTTGTGCTTCCTTTTCCAAGTTATTTTTGTCTTAAATAAATGTACGATTTCACGCCTATGATTTTACGTTGTCGACGTGGGGCTCTGCGGTCGTCAATTTTAAGTCAGAGATACGTCCTACAAATACATGTATAAATATCAAAATACATCACAGCTGACGCAATTCATGCCTCCACCAGCAACATAATTAAGTGGAATCGGGAGTCAGCCTACGATGTGCCAGGTCCATACTGACTGGTGCATTCGTACGTCTCACTACTCGTGCCTGCAAAAACCGACTATACCGCTTAACACCCAAGAAAGACTACCACGTGTATATTACAAGTAGTATCGATCACTACGCATACGCACGACAGACGCGAGTCAATTTGAAAAAAACGAAACAAAGAAAAAAAAGGAAGATAAATGCATGAAATGACAAGAAAGCGAAAAGCGAAAAAGAAATGGGAAGAAACTAAAAGACAAGAAAATCATAAAATACAAGAAGAGGAGGCAAGGAAGGGAAAAGAGGAAAAATGTCATACTAGCAGACCCTAGGAACTGACTAAAGACGGCATTGGCCGCTTAGAGGGTATCAAGTGCATCATGAATGGCACTGGGGAGAGAGCACAAAATGGCGAAGGAGTCAAAGCTGTCTTACGCTATCTTGTGACACCTATTGGAAGGGGCCCACAAAATTCAAGACGATAACGGCCAGACCCAGACTTCAGTCTCGTACAATAGGCTGACTCCCGATTTCACTGTACATTAAAATGCATAGGATCCTTGTTATTTTCAGACATTCGGTCAGGAGTGCTTATGTGTCTCGGCCTCAGTATGCGATTCGCGGAATTGGAATAATCGGTCAAGTATCTTCGTTCGAGCGCCGCCTCGGGGGGCGTCTCGAACGCCCCTCGCCCGGCCGTGTGCGTGCCGCACCTCGACGTGAACTCTGACGGATGCCGAGCGAGGCAAGCAAGAAGTTGCAAAAGCATCGCATGTCGATGAAGAATTCCGAAGGTTTTGGTTGTATCTTCACCCCCTGCAACGCCTGCATGATTTACAAGTTTGTCATTATTCCAAACGGTAGTGGGTTGCTCTTGTTGTAATGTTTTGAATTTCGCTGTGGCATGCTCTCGAGCGTTTGTTATGCTTGACGTCTGCGATACTCGAAATTTGAATTCTAGTAAAACCGGTATTTTTGCTTGACGACTGCGATTCTCGGAACCGGAGTTCTCAGCCAAACAGCTTTGTTTGAGCGCCGTTTTTGAGGGGCGGCTCCGACGCCGCTCACCCTGCCGTATCCGTTCCGCACCACGATGTGAACCCGAATAATAGACGCTGAGCGAGACAAGCGGGAAGTGCGTTTTTTTTTTTTTTTTGGGCGGTATACGCCAGAGATATTCTCAGATCTCGGCATATGTAGAGCTTGAACAAAAAAAGAAGGGACTTATATTACATTTTCAAACTGAGGTCATTCCCAAATTGGCATATATAATTCTTCCCGACGTTGCTTTTTTAATGGCCGCCTCCAAGCGCTTTCGCCCGGTCATAGCTACTACCGCTGTGTGTCGTTTCCTTTCTGCTCAGTGGATATTGTGCCATACTGCATATAACCAACCAAGGATGTGTCGTGAGTTCGATTCTCACCCAGACCGTGTTTATTATTCAGGAGCGTGCGCGCTGGAGACGTTATGAATGGTTATGATAGTTGTTAGGGTTCTTCTGGGTACTGCTAACTGTAGTACGCGAAGAGCGGATGGATCCGGAGATCGCTCTTACGAAGTTGGTGAAACAAATAAATAAACGAACTCTAAAACATATTTTGGTTGTCATATTCATTAACCCACCTCACGACTGTGAGTGTTACTGAGTCAAGTGACAGCAGTGGATAGTGCTATGTGTCGTGAGTTCGATTCTCACAGACTTCATATTTGTCTTCTTCAACCGTGCGCGCTGACGACATTATGAATGGTTATTTTGGTAGTTAAAAAACAAATATATATATGTATATATATGTAGTAGCATTACCCACCGAGCTACTGAGTCAAGTGATAAAGTATAGCTCAGTGGGCGGTGCTGTAGCATTTCTTGGTCGAATCACTTTGTTCGAAGGCCGCCGTCCAAGCGAGAAGCGCGCAAAAAATTGTATTTTGAACTGTACTCTCCAGATATTCTGCGGATCTTGATGCATGGAGAGGTTGATAAAATAAAACTTCTCAAGATATTCCAAATTGGCGTCATCTATTTTGTCCCAAAACAAATAATAATAGTACTGTAAAACAGTACCCATGATACTGCGGTAGGGATCTTAGTAGAGCATTTGTTTATTGAATTTTGGTGGGTACACGTAGATACATACATACATGGATATAGACACAGCAAGCGAACGCATGACTGAACGAGGAAGAGGTAGTAGTGATTACGATTACTGCGACAGGAAAAGCCACACAGCGGCATTGCCAGTGGCTGCGTACCCGGGGCTTCGAGGGTTCTATAATACAAGTTCATCCTGTAGTTAAGCTGCGCCACTCGAACGTGGATGTAGATAAACAGTACGATGGCGTGCTTTGTTTTTGCTGTGGTCCCTGACTCATTGCTGTAGTCGTTTGCCGGTCAAGTGCAAGCGGTCGTGTGTTGGTACGTAACTGACAAATAACTTTGTGTTGTTTCGTACTTGACGGGCTCCTTATTGCTGTTGATGGCTGATGGATATTCTCTTACCTAGTAGCGATTTTTCTTCTTTTTCTTGGCACACTTCTAGTTACCAGATTCTGGACATACAAGCCGTCGTACAGGTGTCGTCCTTCCCTCCTCCTTCCCGGTTATTGCCTTCATTTTTTTGGTGCATAGTGTTCAACACCCGCTGATCGTCGGTGTTTGATTGAGTGTTCCTAGCCCACGGTCTCACGCTTTCCCAAGTCAAATAGTGTACAAAACGAAAACATTTACGAGTACGCACTCAGGGGGATTCGAACTCACGAAGCTGACCTATACGCACTCAGGGGGATTCGAACTCACGAAGCTGACCTATACCAGGCTCGAGGATATAGCATTATACACCACCGGGGCAGTGAGTGATATAAAGCCATTCACCCCGGTGGTTTGTAGTGGGGTCACACTGGAATACTACTACTACTACTACTACTACTACTACTACTACTACTACTACTTCTACTACTAATACTAGAGTTGGTCCTTGAGTTTAATAACCACCGTTGTGAGCTTTGTTGGCTTTACTTATGTGCAGCAATATATGGGAAAAAATGATCAACTAACTGCTGAAATCGCCTAGCAACGTGGGAAGGTACAAATCGACGCGTATCGACGAGGCAACATTTTCCTTTTTTTTTCTCGATAAAAAAACTAGGGCAGGTGCCGTAGTGGGGAGGGGAGAGGGGGGGCGCTATCTGACCCATGATCTACGTCGTACTAGTGGGAGGGCGAGAGTAATGCGAACATCACAATATATGGGATGGGGAAATGCCACACGGCAGCATTGCCAATGGCTGTGTATCCCGGGGCCTCGAGGGTTGTAATATACAAATTCATCTTGTTGTTAAGCTGCGCCACTTGAAGGTGGTTGTAAGCAAACAGTAAGATAGCGTCCTTTGATGTTACTGTGGTCCCTGACTCCGTTGCTGTGGTCGTTTGCCGGTCAAGTCCAAGCGGTCGTATATTGGTACGTAACCGACCAATACGTATGTGTTGCTTCGTACTTGACGTGCTCCTTACTGCTGCTGATTGCTGATTGATTATCTCTTCCAGTAGTTTTCTTTTTTTCGTCACACTTCTACTTTCCAGCTTCTGGGCATACAAGACGTGGTCACAGGGGTCGTCCTTCCCACCCCCCCCTCCTGGTTATGGCCTTCATATTTTTTTCCGCATAGGGTTCAACACCCACTGATCGTCGATTTTTGATCGACTGTTTGTTGCTAACTCACGACCTCGCGCTTTCCGCAAGCGAGTTAGTGCACACACAAGGCGATCGTATATGTGGCACCCGTGGTACCATGTTGGACGACAAGGGCGCTACCAGTATTGTTTTCCTTGAATTGCGGCCGACATGTATCGCAGTCCTCGCTCACACAGGTGAATATTGCCACTAAGGCAGCAATAATGCTGCTCTTTGCTAAACCAGTCGAAGACTGCAAGCCAATGCTTCGTGTCTTCTAACCCCATGTTGACGAGGTACCTGTATTCATGGTTAGGCCTTCTTGCTGCAGTTTACTGCACAGCGC
The DNA here is from genome assembly GCA_012845835.1 of Undaria pinnatifida. Classification (NCBI taxonomy): domain Eukaryota; class Phaeophyceae; order Laminariales; family Alariaceae; genus Undaria; species Undaria pinnatifida. Next base: position 9,493,244 of record JABAKD010000006.1, read on the forward strand.
CGGTATATCGACGTGGCACCTAACTATCTCAGAACAACTCCTTTGTCGGCACCTGATGTCATTGAAACGTCGTCCGCAATCCACGTTTGTTAATACGTCCTGTTCACCACGGCTGTCGCCACTATTGAAAAAAAACAGTATGTCCTACATACAAGACACGTGAAACGTGGTGGTACGTTTGTTGGCCTCGATGTGAGGGTATACGCCTCTTCGGAACGATTGCCACACAAATTTTACCAAACCAAATGTGGATTTGTTTTGTGTTTTGGCTCCTCGGAAAAGGCTAATTATGTATGCTGAACAGATCCCCGGGCACCCTCTCTGATGGTATAGACAAACGTCTTTTTTATACAAGGCCCCCTTGTTATGCTGGGTGTAGATGGGTGAAGCTATCAGTTTAATGTGAAAAATACACACCGTCAGTGTCCGTGTCCAATGCTTTGCCATGAGAAGGAAACGAGCTGTTGTCACTAACTGCGAGCCAGATATACACTGGTAGTGCCCACGTGGTACCCCGAGATTTTCGTCTATGGCTTCTTAACTAGCTTTTGCTTATCATGCATCCAGCAATTCAGCCTACTATTTCGGCCAACTCGTCGACTCGTTCACGAATATTTCGTCGCTGAACCCACAAGCTCCTCCGATGTTAACAGAACGACAAATCGCTTAGCTCGGCGACAGGAAGCAGACCTTCGACAGTTTTTCCCCCAGCAACAACCCTGTTCCGATGACGGAAATCCGCGTTGCGATTGCTGTTCCTCTCATCCACAGTACCAATATGTCCACACGTGAACCGCGCTTAGAGCGATGCGTGTCCTCTGCCATGGCGGCGCAAAAACTCTGAGAAACCGCGCTTTTCCCGTGTTGCAATCGGCCACGGCCCTATTACGGTGACCAGAACCCGCGCCTTCATCGATGTTGCCTTCAAGCACGTCCACAGTCCCGGCAAAGAAGACTGTGCATAAGGCCCCGATCCCCTCCGCCACGTTCCGTATAACACTACCGCTTGTCCCCGGGCGCGTTGCTTAAATATATTCAGTGAGGGTATCCGCTGCACGCTGGATCCAGCTAGACGATGGGGGTCCGTTTGAGGGACAGGAAGGCGGACACCGAGACCCCGATAATCGACAATCCGGATGCCCGGCGTAGGGTGTCTCACGGGGAGATTGCTCTCGGTACCCGACGAGAGACCATCAGGCAGAGGAAAAGACAATAAGATGGAATATATATTAAAGTGCCGGAGTCCCGGAGACCATTCTGAACATGCACACCCGAAGAATACAAAAAACAAAACAGAAAACAGAAAACGAAAGAAAACAAAACTAAAACAATGACTACTTATTCTACGATAGCCCCCCCCAGAAACAACGATTTTCTCTAACGAACGTTTCATGGCTGTTCGAGACGACAAAGGCCGCTATTAAAAGATAGTCTCCACACGCTTTAATTTTTGCGAAGGACAAAGGAACGATATCATGTTCGGGTGGCAAGGTGCACCGTATTTCAGTAGATACGGCCGGGAGCTGGTTTCAAAACCGGCGATTTCCGTCAAAGAAATGTTGGGGGGGCTACCGTAGAACGACTCTGACTTGAGTAACAGCACTAGCACCAATACACTGCGCCCTAGGGGGCTCAACTCGAACATATCGAAGATTGGGACCGCCAAATATATCAATAGTTCTACTCTACCATCTCCGTAGATTCTATGCAGTCATACACAACATACATCAGACTTGTGCGCAGGCATAAACAAACACATACACCAACATTCCCCCTGCCTGTGCGCACGTCATGATAACGTTCATTCAAAGCGCACCATTCGAACCTTGCCTATTCCAAACAAGGTTCATACCTCCAATATCCTCTTTCAATTTCAAAACAATACTGCCTCTGCTCCAAAAACATGACTTTTGACATCCAACGCCGCAGCTAGCTGAGTTGAACCGCAGTAATCGTAACGGAATTCGCTGATGAGAATATGGGCGATTAAGAGTGCAGTGGGATTAGTCCGTGTGAGACCAGAAAGAAAAACTCTCTATTGTGGTTAAATAAATTAAGCCTAAGAATACCACGAAACCACCTATATTTCATCTCAAACTATCATACTCCCAAGCTTTCGATATTGCAAATTCAATCCTAAAATCTAGATGAAATAACAGGTAACAATGTCGTCTTCCACTAATCGAAAACACCAATACTGTTCCCCCAAATTAGTATGCTTCCGAACCTTCGATCAAGCAAAATGCTGGTGGGAATATAGTCTAAATACTGCCGTTTTCAACATGCCCTAGGCAAAAAAAAAAGTAGAATAGCGATGAGAATCAACGCAGACCCGACTTTGATTCTCGGACATTGATACGAGCAAATAATCAATTTTCATCCCTCCTGCTCGTGACAACTGTCACGTTAATGCTCACGCCATCCTACATTCCTGTAAACTCAAAAGTACTATCCCCAAAATAAAAAAATGTAAGAGCTTCGCTTTCAACTAAAGTACTAAAATATGCCTTGTTATAACTCTCCCAAGTCGGAGTCAAACTCCCCCTTTCCGGAGTCAAGCCACATTCTGTCCAAATATTTCCGCTCTGGTTTAGTCTACACCAAGCGCTCAACACGCGTTGGTATTTCAGGACACATTGTTTAGGACATGTGCTTTTTCAACTATGGAAACCAGCATTCATCATACCGTACCTACCTACGATACCTATTCAAAGAAATCAAGCATCCTGCCAGCTCGACCTCGAATTAGTATCACAGTCCGCTTACACCTTATACTTGAATCGCTTACCAACATGTGAAACTCCCCGATATAAGATGGATCATAACCGTCATGTACATGAGGACAACCAACACATAACCACCAAAACCACGTACCAGGTACCAGCTACATAGGATAGACGGCTGATACACCAATCAATACCGTGATCTCCATCTCGACCAAGGTCAAAAGTAATATTTTCGGCAGAAACCATTTTTCCTCAACTCGTTGGAACTGAGGGAACTGAGGGAAAACGGTTGATTGGAAAGGAACCAAAGGGCCAACTCGTGTTACTATATATATTACACAAAGAAAAAAATCAGCAGTGCACTGACAAAATTATCAGGCAAACAAGCATCACATCTCTTATCGTATGAAAAAAAAAACGAAAATCGAGTTGAACTCTTCAGGTACTAACTACTCTACTGAACTGTCTGTACGTACCACTTGAAACGCACACAAAAACAGCACATCAATCAGCTCAAGAGAGAAATATGGAACATCACAAATATAGTCAAGGGAAACGAATACGCGCCTTTTGTGAGCCGACGCTCGTGCTGGCGCGGAAGGGGCGGTTCCCTCCTCCCTTGCTGTGTCCTGCTCGCTTCCTCTACTGACCTTTCTCAAAATCCCTGCTGTGCACATGCTGGCTGCTGCTCCACGCTCATTCCCATTAGCTTCGCTGGCTGTCCTTCCACTGCCATCCCCCCTTCCTTTCCCAATCATCCTCGTTCATAATAGCTCGTACTTACTTGTAGCTAAAAAATCAGCTCCGAAATCGCTCGCTCAATTCAAGCAAGTACAAGGACGTCTGGCTAGCAGGTAACGGACCGTGGCTCTTCTGGCTCACGCTGTCCATCCCTGACTACTCCGCCTCTTGGTGTATGTGGTTGTTTTCAGCTGCGTCTCGATGTCTTGCCCTCTGTTGCTTCTGGTGTACGTGCGGGTTCCCTCGCTGTCGTGTAGGGTGGAGGTCGATGACAAAGAAAAATTGCTCCTGAATCATCGCGGGAATAAAAATGTCTCGAGTCTGCCCCTGTCCAGCGCGATGACTTCCCCGAGCTCGGTTCCAAAATAGTGTCCATCGTTCCCCAGTATGGACTGTTTTTTAGGCTTCCTCGCAGTACGATCTCTGGTGACGGATTGGGACCGCCAATTGTATCGATAGTTTCACTCTACCATCTCCGTAGATTATATGCAGTCATACACATCATACGTCGGACTTGTGCGCAGGCATAAACCAACACATAAACCAACATCTGAGATCCTAACAGAGGCTCAAGTCGTCGTTTCCACGTAGTAGTGTTAGTCGTTGGATATGACCCATGTTGCGAGCGTGTGCGCTGGAGACGTAGATTGTTATGATAGTGTGGTCCTAAGTACTACTTGATTACGTGCCGAGGGGAGAGCACCGGAGGTCCCGGTTACGAAGTCGGTGAGAGTCAACTGACGGACTCGCTAACATATCTTATATAAAATGAAATATGAAAACACACTCCAGCTGTGAGATCGAAGATTTCGTCGAAACTCATATTTATTTGCAAGCTGTGTGTGATACTCCGATTGCGCGTATTACGGGTTGTGTGTCCTCAAAAAGGATACAGGTCGGCGATTCCGCTTGCAACTACAGTGTAGCTATCAGGGTCAACAGGGTGATGTTAGTCATTCTGTGCGCGGGGACTATAGAACCCGTTTCTGAGGGGGACAAAATCAGACAGCTGTGGAAAGAAATGCATCCGTTTATGAAGTGACTCCTTTAAATCGACTAACCAGTGAGGGGAGGGCGGAGTTGTGAAGGACGTGGGGGGCTGGTCTTGATCAAAAGGGAGCGGGGTTGGGGAGGGGGGGGAGGAGGGAGGGGGGGGGGGTTGGGGGGGGGGCGGAGAGGGAAGGGGGGGGGCGAAGGGGGGGGGAGAGGGTCGGGGGGAGAGGGGGGGGGGAAGGGGGAAGACAGGCGAGGGGAGGGGGGGAGAGGGAGGGGGGAGGGGGGGGACGGGCGGGGCAGCTCGATTTGTGCGTGGAAACTATAAATCCTTCAAGGGGACAAGTCTGATGTTTTTGGAAAATGCACCAGTTAATCAGGTGGGGGGGGGTTGGGGCGGGAACGGGGCGGGTGGGTCAGCTCAATCTGGGCGCGGAGATTATACATTCTTTTAAGGGGATTAATTTGACGGTTTTAGAACCAATACACCAGTTTATCATGTATATCCTGAACGTCGTACAACCAGTGAGTAGGGGGCGGAGTGTTTGAGGGGCTGGGGGTGAGGGGGTGGGGTGGGTGGTTGGGGGGGTGGGGGAGGGTGGGAGGGGGGGAGGTGGGGCGGAGGGGAGGTGGGGTGGGGGGGATGAGGGGCTTTATGTGGCACATAAGTAGGTGTTTGCTATTCGTGTGGTGTTAGGTCTAGGCGATGGTGCGAGTGGTAGGGATTGAGGGGGCATTTTATATATTGCACTACCAACTGGCCCACGTGGTCACGGAACCACGGGAGCCAGTGGGGAGTGCGATATAACCAGAAGTGGTCTTTACAGTTTTCCCTATGAAAGATATGAGTTTCAACAATTACAGAGCAGCCACTTGGGGGGGGGGGAGGTGGGGGGCGGGCGGGGAGGGGGGGGGGGGGGGGAGTTGGAAGGGGGGGGGGAGTGAAAAGGGGGGGAGGGAACGGGGGGGGGGGGATTGGGGTGGGGGGGATTGGGGGGGGTGGGGAAGGGGGGCGGGGCAGCTTAATTTGTGCGTGGAAACTGTAATCCTTCAAGGAGATAAATCCGACATTTTTTGGAAAATGCACCAGTTGATCAGGTTGGGCGGGGTTTTGGCGGGAGCGTGGCGGTTGGGGCAGCTCAATCTGGGCGTGGAAACTATACATTCTTTTTTCAAAAGGATTAATCTGACGGTTTTGGAAGTTATGCACCAGTTTATCATGTATATCCTGAACGTCGTACAACCAGTGAGTAAGGGCGGAGTGTTCGAGGGGCTGGGGGTGGGGGGGTGAGGTGGGCGGTTTCGGCGGTGGGGGCGGGGCGGAGCGGGGGAGGTGGGGCGGGGGGGAGGTGGGGGGGGGGGAGGGGAGGGGCTTTAGGTGGCACTGATGTAGGTGTTTGCTATTCGTGTGGTGCTAGGTCTAGGTGTTGGTGCGGGTGGTAGGGATGGAGGGGGTATTTTATATATTGCACTACTAACTGGTCCACGTAGTCACTGGACCACGTGAGCCGGTGGGGAGTGCGATATAACCAGAAGTGGTCTTTACATTTTTCTAATAAAAGATTTGAGTTTCAACAATTACCGATCATCGACTTTGTCCGAATCCACTATGCGGTCTTCGGCGAAGAAGCGGTTTCACCATTTACCTAACTACACGACACCACTACCTGACACCATTGGTTTTCGTCGTGCAATGGGTCTGAAGCCTCTAAAACATGTTCAAGCACGCTAACGAACGTGGCCAATGTTTTCTTTGTGGCAGTGGAGCAGGAATACCCGCGAATTCTCCCTGCCGATCACGTTCATACTCGCCAGACTTTTTTTAAATCAACGGGACTGGATTCCGGTCAATATGAAGAAGACTGGTATTTATGTTGCGCATAGTCTTCGATACCCCAACGCCGTTTAACCAATCACCAACTGGCGCGCAGCAGGTACATATTGTAGTCATTTTTCGATGTAGTCTATTGTACTACCAGGCCAGTCATTCCCAGAGATCCACGGGTTAGACAGCTTTCCTTTTAACCGTCGCAGCGGCATTAGGCGACACGGCACTATCGAGTGCTGGCTCTAGTTTTGGGCTCTCAACAGATAGATGAAGGCGGTTTTGGTTCGGCAGGCCCATTGAGCGGCTTTAGGGATGCCGGTGAATCGAGAGAACCGATTTCTGTCCCTTCCGTCTAGTTCTCAACGGAGAAGGTGGTAGAGTTCGGCCAGCGCTCTTCGGATTATTTTACTTGCCCCCCGTCGTCTTTCGTTTGTACGACATATCATGTTTCCGCGCTGAGTAGCGCGTTATTGCGAAACTCCATCGCACATTCCGCGACCGCGGCGTAGAAGCTTTTAGCGTTGCATCTATAGACACGTGAGAAACAACGCATCTCCACGTTCGAAAAGCAAAGCAGAACATAACTACCTTGAATGACTGGAACCACCATTTCGGTTGAGGCAGAACTCTACCGACGATATGGAGTATGTCTCTCCGGATAGATGGCACTGAGTCAGTTATCCTCGCGGCTGGCCACGACAAATACATCATGAGGGAGGTCGGGGCGGCGAACCCCGCCTTGTAATGGAAATGATGTGTTCCAGACGAGACTGTCGGACGGAAACTCTTATCGTCCCCAGTGCCGCTGTGTAGCCCTTTAGCGTTGAAGCCTGACACGTCCAGCTCCTGTTGCGGAAGTTCACGAACTGCTCTTTTTTCGGCACGTTGTTATCGATATGGAATATGTCTCTCCGGACAGATGGCACCGAGTCAGTTATCCTCGCAGCTGGCCACGACAAATACATCATGAGGGAGGTCGGGACGGCCAACCCCGCCTTCTAATGGAAACGATGTGTTCCAGACGAGACTGTCTGACGGAACTCTTTACGTCGCCAGTGCCCCCGGGTAGCCCTTTGGCGTTGAAGCCTGGCACGTCCAGGTCATGTTACGGAAGTTCATACACTGCTCTTTTTTTGGCACGCTGTTATCGCAGCGCTGAATGTTCAGCCATTGCCTCTGGAGTTGGCTCTTTCCTCACGCTTTCCGAACGTAAAATTGCGTCCGCGATGGGACTTGAAATGTCGTCGACGCTCCTTGGACACGAAGGAACTCGAGAAAACTGAAACGAGGAATACAACAACCGCCGGTCGAGAGTTTATGTGTCGAGGTAACCATTCGCGGTAGCTAAACATCCCCCCCCCAAAATTTTTTACACACTCTTGACGCGGGTATTTATAAGATACATCGTTGCGAATCGAGCGCGAGCGATAGGCATCAAATAATTTACCGGAAATCTCCATAAAGCGGTCGCTCCAGTGGTGAGCTAGTCGCGTAATGACAACGTAAGTTACTTGTTTATTTGGCAGCAAGACGAGCTCAAATGGAAGACGAAGCCATCAACACCATCGAAGAGACAAAGACGGACAGAGAGGAAGTGTCAGCTAGAGGGGCCAGTACACGATCCAGTACCATAGCCAAAGCGTAGTATAAAGGTTTGTTGTTGATATTGCGAGATATGTGAAGTAAAATCCTATGTTAGTATTGTGTTCAGGAATGGCGCCCATGTTGCAAGAAAAAAAAGGAAAACCGTTGCCGAGCCCAGTAGCGGGAGGCGGTACAGGGGTAAAGAGCAGGAACGTGGGAGATCAAGAAGGAGGCGTAGACGAAACAACCACCGTTTTAAGCGCGGAAGCAACAACGGCATCCGCGGCAACAACACTACCATCCACAACACCAATAACAGCAACAATGGGACCAGACGATGTCATTACCCTTTACTGAACACTGGCATCGGTGCCACCTGCGGAGGAGCTGGTTTACCAAAGATGTCGACAAGGGGCATGTGTCGTGATGCCCTTAAGCTTGACATGAAAATACTCAAAACGACCAGGCGGAACGGAGGCATGAGTTAAGCGAGAATTCAAGAATTCGCGAAAAGGTGAGGTTCGGAGACGTTGGGAGACAAAGGGCGTCAGGACGGTGAAAGACATGACGGGTGACACCTCGTGGGAACTCTGCTGCCGTAAAGCTAGATATCGTATACATAATAGGGACGACAATCGACTGCCGCGGTGAGAAAAATATGCATAGGGCATCTCTTCAAAGCTCAAGCACATGGAGCGTTCAACGTTTTGTTCCTTGACGCTGAATTGAAGTGTGACTGCTTACCATTACCTAGTGTAAGGAATACCAGTCACACATCACAGTGAAGTACCTCATATTTCGAATTTACATGACATACCATGCATACTACTATCGTCGTTGGTACGTTTGGTACAATGGGTTAGTCTGAGAGATGTACATTACTATTTTATTTTAAGCGGAGCGCCGCGGCAGTATCCTCGGACCTCCGACGCACTCCATGGCCATGTCCACGGCCTTCTGCCGACTCTCCACGTGCTACCGTGGACCTTCCACGGGCTTCCACGGATATTCCACGGGGTTCCACGGAATACCGTGGTGTGTAGCGGAACACCGTGGAGGCCCATGGCAGTAGCCATCGAAATGTCCCCGGGAATCTCCCCGGCAAACTCCACGGCAGCACTCACGGCAAAGCCGCAGTCACCCACGGAAGCATTTACGGAAACACCCACCACAACGCCCACGGACTCACCCCACGGAAACACCCACGGACTTTTTACGGGGTCGTCCGCGGATAATCAGCGATTAGTCCACGGAAACACCCAAAGACTGTCTACGGGGTCGTCCGCGGATATGCACGGATTAGCCCACGGAAAAACTCACGGCCACGCCCGCGGACACCGGGTGTCTCAAATCATTATGTTTTTCAAAATCATGAAACCAACCCTAACCCTAACCAATACAAAATACCTGTCGAAGTGCGTCCAACTATCACCACTGGGGCAAAATGGTTGAAAATGTCATATTATGGATATTACTACAAGAGGATTGCCGTGGCAATGGCCGCAGACGGCCGAGGATTGCCATGGAAATTACTGCAGCTAGACGTCCGCGGAAACTGCCGTAGCAATCGCCGCGGACGCCCGCGGACCTCTGTGCTGATTGCCGCGTTGCCGTGGCAATGGTCTTGGATGGCCGCGTGGTAATTGCCACAACAGTTTCCAAAAAAACTGCCGATACGATTGCCGTGAACCTCGGTAATTTCTGAGGTTTGCACCACGGAGAGTGCTACGGACAGAACCACGGCACGTGCCGTGACCACAACCGTGACATTTGTGTTGGGAGTGCCTTGAGCTGTGACACTTCCCGTGCAATCCCGCGAATTTCAGAAGTAGCCCGTGGCAACACCCAAGCAAGTTCAAGGAAATTCCGCGGTTGTTGCTGTGGATCTCTGTTAAAAAGGCGTATAATGTGCATCCGTGCATACTCTACATAGTAGGTTAACATTTGTGTTTTAGCCCTCTGCCCCTGCCTGAAACTTGTGGTTGATATGCAACCCCCCTCATATCCTCGCCAAGATAACTCTGTATGTATATGAGATATGGGATCAGGTCGTAGAGGGTAATCCATGCTAGTGACTGAGGTGCACAAATATTTGAAACAGCCAACGTTATGCTCTTGAACACAATGGTTACCTCCACACAATCTCTAAACGGTAATTGCTGCGGTTGGCGATGCGATTTGATGTACAATTGGTGTTTCTTGTGGGAGACCGGGCCAGGCACGAGAGTGTCAAAGGCGAGCGAGTACGGTCGCAGGGTACCACTCATAGCGAGGGTGCAATTTTCGCTCGCGGCCCTGCAAACCGTCGAGGAGCGAAGGCTTACCGAGGAGGCGCCGATATATCACCACTTCATGAAATCACACCGTCGGTCTGTGACCACAAACTGACTCTTGTGGAATTGAAACCTCGTTGGTTCCCTTCTGGTGGACAAGATAATCTCAGACTCTCGCTGACTGAAGTGATTACTATTGTTCAATTGGAGTTTTGAATCTCATCGCAATCAAGGTGTACACAAACAAATACACACGGCGGCAGAAGACCTTAACCTTGGAGAGGGCGAAAACGTCCAAGGAGTATGCCCTGAGCGACCGGGAGCATATGCCGTCGAATGATGGCCACGACATGTAATGTTAACATTAAATGGTGCGAACATTCATGCCTTCCGAAGGAAGTTAATTGGTTGCACACGAACGCACATACACACGGAATGACGCGTTTTCTATGGATATTATATTCTCTGGAAGATGCCGTCGTCGGTCGGTTACTTCCATCACAATGCATTGGGTCTTGACACCCGCAGAATAACCACGTCCTCTACCCGGGCGTCACGCGGGCAACGGCTTGATTCTCAATCGTGTCTATATCACGTCACAGACACAGCAATTCTACGTACCAAGGCAGATCGTTGCTGTTCTGCCGAGTAAACCTTTTGTTCCGGGTGGCCCACTTCGTCAATCGAAAGCAGACTTGAATCTAATGTAGTCTGGTGCCACAGCGTCCCACAATCATCCACTATGATTCGTTAAGCAATGGTGAACAGAACGCAGGTGGTGACAGACACGTGGCGCCGAGTCACCCAATGATGAGGCCGTATATTAGTGATTCCGCTACCGGAGCCTTGATCGACCTATTAATCCATGTCGACAAACGGTGTCTGATTTCTGTTCGTCCATCTCGCGCGTTGTAGGTCTACAGAAATACACATCACGTAATTGAAACTAATGTATATTCGATGTGTATGTCCTACTGTCTTTTCGTAGTGGCAATGTGTAAATTCTAATATCGTGCTTGTTGATATAGGTCTATATATGCAAAGTAAAAATGATGCATATATACCTCAGACCAAACCCATAGTCGCACAGAAAGCGGCGACTACAAAAGCAACGGGATACGTAAATGGTCGATGCTCAACAAGGAGCCGACATGCCAAGGCCTCTTACCTAGCGTTGCCTGCCAGTCGGATCAGGCTGGTTGCTCGTGGTACAACCTGCACTCCACTGCCCAGTTTTCACAATCGCAAAACTGTTCGTAAGGCACACCGGTATATCTGCATACCCACAACATGGAGTCAACGCCGCCCGAAAACTTGTTTGACAGCAAAACGGCGACCTAATGAAGCTCTAGCATGGTACTGTGTGTACTACGTAATGTGAAACTCAAACTTCCCATGTACCACCAACGCCAATAGGGTCGCAGATCGTGTCAGGCAAACATCCACGGCGTCGACCTTTCGAAGAACATCGCTAATCCACCCCACGACAAATAAATCAGTGGGGAAGGGGTGGCGAGGGAAGGGTGGCTCTTCGAATTTTAACGCCGGATTCAAGCAACTGGGAACTGAGGCAACCCACAAGACCAAACATACGGCGCAGGTGAGGTACCCCTGTGCCCGCTACAGAGGAAATCTCAATACATAACCAGCATGAATGTATCATGTCGAAGTGTAGCCAATAGCAATATCGCGCCAACAACAGACACGAAACAAGTACTAACCTTCATACTGATACTCTACTCCCCCACCGTAGGGTTGCTCGTCATGATTATCGTAAAACCTAACACTTTGAAATACTGTGTGAGGACCAATCCACGAGTATTGGTACCGCTGGTCACGTGGAGGAAAAGGACAACTGCTCGCGAGAGCGTCCCTGAACCATGGGGATACAGACCTGCATGACTAATACCCCCACTCCACCGTAGCATTGGTAGACACCGCCGAGAAACTGGTCAAGTATTACGCGTTCCAACCCGGGACACGGCGGGCGGGGATATCCTCATTTTTTTTCAACGTTAGAGCCACTGACGCACGCTTTCCGTTTTCCTCTCTATTGTTTTTTTCTTCACCGCACGAATTATCTGGGCGCAACTTTCAGTTCTGTTTCTCTTTCCCTAAACGTACTTCAGAGACGGCGTTACTATATGCAGGCTCTTCCCTTCGCTCCTCACTACGGTACGCGCCTTCATTTCGAACGCGAGAATAACTCAGCACTCTGTCGATTCGGAACGATATTTCCTTGCCCCCGCCACGAAGTTGAGCGCTCTCGATAATTGGTGCTCTAGAGGGTCAAAACTCCATACTGAGATATATATCCCTGACCCAGACGTTAGTGGTATCCGAGGCTACCCACTAGACCATCGAAGCGATCGACACTCTTACCTTATCTTGGCGTGTCAAATCAAACGTGCTCATCACGCGGGGAGCACGTGATGATATTAAACCCCCCCAACAAGTCTTCATTGGCTTAATCATGTCAGCGGCACAGCGGCGCAAACTAAATAATTGTACCCCCCCCCCCCCCCCCCCCCCCTCACTTAATTACCCCTACGGTAGGCATGCCGACCTACTAACCACCCGATGTAGGTTGACCAGAGCCGGGATGGATGGAACACAGCTGTTTTTTGCCCAAACAGCGCGCGTCCAGTGGGGCGATCTCAGCCACGGTTGACATCGGCGTAGACACCGTTTACGACGTCGAAATTTGTGGTCAGGGTTCCACCAGGAAACGCACCTGCACGATGGCAAAGTGCGACGTTTCGGTGTATGTATGTGCATGTAGCAGGTGCGATAGCACGATTAGATCTTTGCTGTCGAAGCCATCTTGTTTTTTTTTTTTTTTCAAGGACTTCTGATGAACAGCTAACGATACAAACTAACGCATGCGGTTGAAATCGATTTCCGTCACACGTGTTTGCTTGGCAGTATGTCCACATGTGAACATCGTTCGTAGATGAATCATGTGCTATCTCAACAAGGCAGAAAAAGAAACCAATCGGCAGCGCATCACCGTTGGAGAAACGGGGAACAACGCCGTTATCACAAACGATGTCTATCGACTAGTGCCCGATAGCTTGGGTATCGTTTCATTAGTAGCTTCTGGCTCTCTCTCGTGCATTTTATTTATGTCAGCAACACGTATATTGCGCGCCTTTCTCAATATAATTATACCAGGAATGTAGAACGTATGCCATCTGCATTGTTTTTTCGCGGATGTGTGCTTTAAGACCGGTTCGACGCCTTTCCCCGGCTCTCCGAGACACGTCAACGTCATGGAATAACGGAAATGCCACAACTACGCGCAAAGGCGTATTCGATATACCCTATCAGGTATACACACGTTGGGTACTCCACACATTTTTCCGATGAAAGTATCTGGAGAATATCAAACACAGCAACATTTATTGGAAGGACACTACAGTGGCACTATTTGAATCATACGCGCACCATTACGATACCCTTTCGAGTCCATTGTTTTCCGACCAAACCTCTGACCTCTCCTACAGTACCAGGTATTTTCAGTGTTCACCAAAGTTAGTCGTTCAACCGTAGCTTAGCTGCTCCCTCAATGTTTCTTAAACGACTTCGACGGTTTTAAAACCAGCTTCTCATCATTTCCTAAAATGCAATGACTTTTGTCATCCTGACGACATCGATCGATAGTTTTTAGCGAACCATACACACAGGAAGATATGTTCTTCATGACATCTTTCCTCGTGTCAAGCAGTCATGATACGCTCGTTAAGGAAAGTCGCTGGTTTTGTTGGAGGCTATCGTAGAATCAGTCAAATGACTGCCTGTTTCTTGTCGTTGACAGAAACTTGAAGTCACGACCATGGGGTCACCGTACGGGTTATCTTGTTCTGTGTTTGACTTTCTTTCTGCCATTGTTCTGTGTCTACAGCACTTCTTGCCACCATTTACATACATAGTTACCGTGTTGATTACCCAGACTGCAACCTCCGCGTCACACCTGGCGAGAAATGCAAGCGAGATGAGTCCTCGGGGGGCTTTTCCCATGATGAATTACGTAGTAAGCATGTCATGGTTCTCACGGAGGACGTCTTACGAGTGTGGCACGAACTGCGTGGTGAGCGGCCTTCGTAGGGCAAAAGTAAGCAGCACTTACCTCAAGAAGGCTGATCCAGTCGTTTTCGGAGAGGCCGACGGTGGTAAATGTCAAGTTTTGTACTCCGACTGCCTCAATGCCGAGTGCGTTGAACGTTGATCCCGTGTACGAGTCGAAGTTTCCGATCACCTCGCTGTTGATGGCTGCCTGCAGGTAGTGGCGCAGCAACATTATAAACACAGACGCAACATCGGTAGAGATGGCCTTACATCATCATTGCTATCAAGCACACTTGTTTTGTAGATTATTTTGAGAAGAAGACTCAGTGCGGAGGTTTCGATGGCTTTACCGCCCATTCCCCAAGCATTTGCACACACACTGCGTGAAAACACGATATAGGTAACCGCAAACGACAATAATTTCTGATTCTAAAATTATCCGTGTTACCGTAAACCATCGTTTCGCTTGACGGCGTATACGACAAAAAACTACTACGTACCGACTGTCGTTGAAAGAACAGACGTCATCGCAGATACCTACCAGTATGTACCAGGTATATGTGTTGTAAATATAGACTACGGGTAGAAGAGCAAGATGTGTCTACTCGTACGCACGTGAAACGTTTTTTTCGTCAAAACCCTCGCACATATAACGTCCCTCTCACGTAGGAGAACACTGCTGCGAAATACCGGTAATCGCGGTGCCAATCGTACGGTCGCCAGCCAATACCTGTCCTGCTGCTGCTGTGGGGTCTGGTCGCGGGTCGTTGGTGATGAACGATGGGTAGTCTAATCATTGAAATCGTGACCGGGCGGCACTGCTGAGGAATCACAAATCTCGTACCAAATACATTTGCGGGCAGTGTTCCATTTTCTAAATCATTTTCGACGTAACTCATATATTCCTTCCAACGCCCAATTGGCCACTATGTTGTTCCACGCCAGCCACACTATCGCAATAGTTGTCGTCGATTCATTCCGTTTAGCTGACGGCGTCATGCGCAGAATTATTTTGAAACTTCGCAAAAAATACATACGATGAACGCTGTGCGAGATATACGCAGGACTTAGCTCGCGTTGGATACATGAGGCTCGCAATAGCCGACAACGAATACCGACTGGTGACTACCTACAGTCGGCAAACTCTAACTCTAACGCGAGAAGAACAGGTGTGCGCGGCGGAGGCCGGGCCAAGCCGTAGGTTTCAGGCGAAAGAAAAAGCATGCTGGTCTCGTTGAAGTAACACGTGAACATCATTCCCGAAACGAAGTAATATTGCAATAATCGTACCACGTATAATTTTATGTGCTGGTACCTGTTTGGTCGCTGACTGAAACATCAAGGTGTTGTTCGGCTGCACTATTATAGTCTAATGGTCGGGTGGTAGTCGGCTGTGGCTATAAAGAACTCGAAAAACTCGACAGGAATGAATGAAGCACGGCGGTATTCCCCACAACATAGCAGTGGGGGCACGTGCTGCCGTTTCCGTAATCAGGATGGACTCACCTGCAGGGTCCTCGACCGTTTGTCTCCGTTATAGAATGCCACCTGGACCTCCACGACGTTTTGCGGATCTTCAAACGTGAACTCAAGCTCGCACACTCCTCCATCGGGGACGAGCTTCTGCGCGCAACCCCACCTTGACTCGGTGCCGGTGCTGATGCCGTCTCGGCACAGCGCCGGTGTACACCCATCTTCTTGACATCCGACATCACCACTTTCTTTGCCAGGGCGTGTGTCGTAGGCGTTGGCGGAGACACCCACGGAAGTCTTGGTACCGGCCTCAACGTAGCCGTTGACGCAGGCGGAGCTCGGGTCGACGCAATCGAATTCGCCGGCCTCCCCGCAGGTGTGCTGCTCGGTGCTAGCACAGTCGCATTCACAGCAATCCCCGCCATCGTAACCTAGCAGCGACAGATGGCATGTGTTCAGATACGTATTTATATACACTACACGGTGGGGCTTTTCTCGATTCGATGTTCGTCAGTAAAGCATCGTTACGAAGGGGAAACAACGATAATCGACCTAAAGTAAGAGTAGGTAAATGCGAAAGCTTGTCTACGTCACGCCAGTTTGCCTAGTTCATATTTCTCGCTCGGCGTGAGGTCGTAGGGCGGAGACAAGAATATGTTGTGCGGCGTTCCCTTTCGGGCTGTTCGTGACGCGAAATCACGAGGGTGTCGCATGTTGAAAGTAGCGGTAACACGCTCATGACCCAGAAATGTGTCATGGGCTACTCCAACTACTACCGCCACTTCTGCCACTACTACTACTACTACTACTACTACTACTACTACTCCTCCTACTACTACTACTACTACTACTACTACTACTACCACTACTACTACTACCACCACTGCTACTGCTGTTGCAACAGCTACTGTCCCTACTAC
This sequence comes from Undaria pinnatifida, assembly GCA_012845835.1. Lineage (NCBI taxonomy): Eukaryota > Phaeophyceae > Laminariales > Alariaceae > Undaria > Undaria pinnatifida. The sequence goes on from JABAKD010000006.1 coordinate 9,509,850, forward strand.
TACTACTACTACTACTACTACTGCTACTACTACTACTACTGCTTCTACTACTACCACTACTACTGCTACTACTACTACTACTACTACTACTACTACTACTACTACAACAACTATTACTACTACTACTACTACTACTACTACTACTACTACTACTACTCTACTACTACTAATACTACTACTACTACTACTACTACTACTACTACTACTACTACTATACTACTACTACTACTACTACTACTACTACTACTACTACTACTATACTACTACTACTACTACTACTACTACTACTACTAATACCACTACTACTACTACTACCACTCCTACTACTACTACTACTAGCACCATTACACATGTGGATCGGATTAGTGTGGGGATTGCGGGCGGGCCGCCCTGGGCCGTTTCGACTCCGGATCTCGGCGTGGGTGCGTGGGTACGGGGGCAGACAAGGGTAGACCTGCCTGCGCTCTTCCCCTCGCGGGCGTCCTCTCGTCGAGAGAGAAGCAAAAACGTCTGTGGTCATGGCTAAGCTCGTGTGAATACTTTCCTTTTGCGGGGTAACTAAACGGGTCCGAATGTATAAACCATTTTACATGAAAAAAAAACATATGCCGGTGTTACATTTCCGGACAGAAGGGATGCCAGAAGGATGAGGCTGGGAGGTAGAGACCGGGAGCAGCCGCGAATTTGAGTGCTGGAGCGATCGCCGCAGCGCACGGGTTGCACCTCTCCGCGCGGGAGATAGGGCTCACAGGAACATACAGCGGAGAAGGAATGAAATATGTTGCCCAGCGCGGCGAGGGTGGCAGGCATCGAGAGCGCAGCATGCAGGCGCACGCGAGTCTCGACCAAGCCAAATATATTCTTTGGGCAGAGTGAAACCATGAGTAGGGTTCAATGATAGATAGTTCCTTATTAGCGATAGCAAAATTCAGGTATATTCTCGGTGCTGTTGTGGAAACATTCGGGTGCAATATGTTTGCCACGCGCTGTGAACGCCATCTGATTGGCTGGATGGATAGGCTCTCTAGATCTGTTGCGATTATCATGCACACATATCACAGACACATACATTTCTGACCACATGTACATCAAGTGGTGACGGATTCAGGCGCGATCACTATCGATCTAGATGTACAATTTACGGGGAGAAACGAGAAGCACATCAAGATTTTGGTCCCCCTCAAACACAGTACCAAAGCGTTGAACAATACTTCCAACTCATTATCAACTCATCTGCAAAACCCTATCACGTACGCCGCACATGCCGAAAGTGTTGCCGCCAGTCGAAAAACGTTTTGTACAACATTCAAGAGCGACTGACTTTAGCTGGTCAACCCTATCCATTACCAAGTGCAAACACATGTGACGTACTACATAGTAACGAGCACTCTTCCACGTACGGTACACAGCAGCATCCACTGATTACTACTAATTGTTTTGCGGGTACAAACATCAGTATATCGTGCACTCACCGCCATCACACTCTTTACCCTGATCACTAATCTTCCTTTGCAGCAGTGCATTAGCTCATGCAACAAGTTTCCTCTAAGAGGAGAACTGGGAGTCATCTATGTGAGTATGCGTAACACCATTATGGGTAGAAAAAAATGCCTAGATGTGTTCCCGGTGTCTCCCTTTTCGCCTTGCAACGCCCCCGGGATTTCACGTTACCTGCATCCCGAAGGGCAACGTTGTACTTGATGGAAAATGACACCATTCGGTTCCATATACTAGCAATGAAACTGGAAACGTTACCATTCGGTTTGGGGCAATGGTCAGGCATTGGCAATCTTACGGCGCAGTTCAGTGCTGATATACTTCTACCTTGCAGTTGTGTGAATTTTCGAAATCTGGATATTTTACGGTGCGGTTTGGCACGGTTTTCAAACGTCGTACCAGGTAGTTGCCATGGCGCGGTTCATCAATGCTATCGTGTATCTTACGTTTCGGTTCGGTTCGGTTTCGGAAATCAGGAATCCTACGGTGCGGTGCCGTGCTGTGACAACTACAGTTACGGTATATTTCGGGGTGGTTGCCTGTTAAACGGTTTTTGCTGCGGGGCGGTTCCGATTGATCTTTTCTTTGCACCGTGCGAATGATATCGCTCAAACCCGCGGTTTCCTAAGGTTCCAAGCCTATTATTGATTGGAGCGTGAGAGAAAAAACTGTTGGTCTACGATGTCCCGTACAAATTAACAAGGTTGTAACTCGGTGTTGCTTATTATAGTCCGTGTTGACATTTTGTCCACGTTGGCGTCGGCTAAAAGATTTCAAAATGCAAAGAATTGCAAGTCCAGTCGACCGCAGTCGTGATCACCAGGACTGAGGGACCGACTAATACTGTATTAATGGAGTTTTTTTCCGGACCCCATAAAACCAAGAAAGTTCTAGGTTGTCCACAGTTGGCCAAGGGCACAACCGGCTATAGTTTTATAAAAAAAGCTGCAATATGTCGAAACGCCGTTCTATAATACAAAAACCAGACCCTGATGGCCTGGCGGGACGTAGACGAAATATGTACGACATTTACCAGATATTCACGCTTTTTTCTGATCATGACGGATGAAAACCTCCTAAGATTTTCAGATAGATGAAAAGTTCATGTTCTTGGTTCAGTTTTCTACCTATTATGTGTAACTGTAACATGTACTTTGTTTTCTATTTCATTGATCACACTGTCAGATCTGCTGCAAAAACCCGACAGGAACTAGGTGTCGAATTCCGCTGTATAAAGAGTCCTAAGCGCATGAAAACTCTAACCTTTGAGACATCATTGAAACGGTACTTACCTATTGTTTAGTACTTCTGAGAACATGCTCGCAAACACAAGTGGCAAAAAAATGAAAATCCAATAATATGTTCATGCATAAAGGGGCGTTTTGGAAGTGTCTGCGAAATGGTGGCAAGATTATACCAGGGAAACGGATTCATTTGTATTACTTTTTGACGAGAAAATCTGCACGGTTCAGTACGATTACCGACGCATTTTCTAACGGATTTAAAACAATAGAAAAACCACGACAGGCAGCCAATAAATACAACGTACAAACTCGCCGGTGCGTACAGTTTTTCGTGCCGCGTACATCTTATCAACTTTCTGCGGAAAGTCGCCAGAGTAACAGCGGCAACACACGTTATTTATGTCCTAATAAAACAGATTATACATTCGATATAAAAACGTACGAAAATAGCAAACTTATAAATCACAAGGTGCACGACGCTTGCTAGGTCTCGGCCATGGTGCGGGTTATTTAGAAAGAGGGAGCTTTGGCGGGGGGGGGGGCGTTGGGGGGGCGGGGGGGGGGGGGGTAATTAAAGCTACGTAATGGGTAAATAGAAAGATAATGACGTGGTACCAATTAGTTGCATATCCGTGAATATATTACTGTGGCCGATTTCGATAATTGGAGTGGCGTTTGAACAAGGGGGGACAGGGAAAAAAATATACGTGAAAAAAAAGGGGGAGGGAGGGAAAAAATTGAATTGGAGCTACGTCATGGGTTGCTAAAAAGTTTACATACATCGTGAATGAAGTAGAATTTCCGCAAAGAAGGGTGTCAAGATGACTTCACAAACTCTTATCTATGTCGATATCTCTGTCAAATTTTATCATAAATATTAATATACACGGCCGCTGTGAGATCGAATATTTTGTCGAAACTCATCTTTGTAGGCTGTGCGTGATACTCCGATCGCGCGTATGCATACATATGCATGCCATAAGAAGAAACACTGACGTTGGAACCTCCCAAATCTGCCCAACCCCATCGTCGTCATCGAGTTGCGACCAGTATGCCTCCCACAAAAAGACATTGGCGCTTTCTCTGGTTTGTTATTGTTGACAAAAATGTAAACACACCATAAACAAAACCGAAATACTTCACTAGTCATCAGGATCCGCCTTGTGATTTGCTCTTTAGACGTACTTTCGGATGTCATACCAGACACCCCTATCGTAAGCAAAGTAAGTGCAGATCTTGGTGACGAAGAATTTATTGGAGAATGTATCCTGCGTGGACAGTTTGTGCAGTAAATTTCACCGCCCCATGTGTACTTCGTGGTCTCTCTTGGAATATGGATACCATTATGACAGGACCTGCTCCACCCGCTGCGTTATCAACCCTCTGTTCATTGCATTCGGGACACTACAAGGTCGAACAACGTCACGAGTACCCGCGTCTGTCAAAACGAGTACCCCGGTACTCGCCAAAATACCCCCCAAAAATCGCGAGTACCCGGGTTTTATTACCCCCTCAGATTTCGTCAGTAGTCGTTGGTCGCGAGTACTCGCAGGGGTACGCGTCTGAAAGATATGTGCTGTAAATTTTTTTTATAACATTTTTCATGTTTAAGGAGGGCAGTCGAACCATTATCCCGTGGTGGCAAGGGGCGCTGTTTTGCGGGAGATACGGCCGGTTGGTGTTTTCAAAAAAACGGCTAATTCGAGGTCAAGGAAAAAAAAGGGAGGCTGCCGCACAACGTGTCTGTCACATGGGACAATTTACCCGCTACATCAGTAGAAGATCACCGTATACCGAGGCGGTAGTTGTCGCATGCACTCAACAGAAAAACATACATATGTATATGATTAAATAAGACCTCAAGAAAGGGATGCGCCACAGAAAAATATGCATTGAAAAACCTAACATACACTGCAGCTGTGAGATCGAATATTTTATCGAAACTCATATTTGCAAGCTGTGTGTGATGCTCCGATGGCGCGTATTGCGGGTCGTCCGTCCTCATTAAGGATATAGGTCGGCGACTCCCCTTGAAACTACAGTGTAGCTATCAGGGTCAACAGGGTGATGTTAGGCAGTCTGTGCGCGGAAACTATAAAACCCGTTTTTGAGGGGGACAAAATCGGACAGCTGTGGAAGGAAATGAATCAGTTTATCATATATATATGAATCCTGTAAGTCGAATAAACGGTAAGGGGAGGGCGGAGATTTTGTAGGACGTCGGGGGCTGGTTTCGATCAAAAGAGAAGCGGGGGTGGGGGTGGGGGGGGGGGGGATTTGTGTGTGGAAACTAAAAAATATCTTACTTAGGGGATATACTTTATTTGACGGTTTGGAAATAATGTACTAGTTTATCAGTCCTGTAAGTCATACAACCAGTGAGTAGACGGCAAAGTGTTCAAGGGGGTGGGGGTGGGGTGAGGGGGGCGGGAGGTTGAGGGGGGAGAGGCGAAGGGCTTTCGGTCGCTTAGACGTAGGGGCTTGCTATACGCGTGGTGCTAGTTCCTGGCGATGGTGCGGGTGGTGGGGAAGAAAAACGTATAGTCTATACAGTATAGGCATAGGAGTAATGCCGACCTCAGGAGCAACCTCTTCGTTGGTCGGTTTGCCCAGGGATGCAATGATGATCTCGTTGTTGTTGTTGTTGTTGTTGTTGTTGTTGTTGTTGTTTTTGTTGTTGTTGTTGTTGTTGTTGTTGTTGTAGTAGTAGTAGTTGTTGTTGTCGTTGTTGTCATTGTTGTTGTTGTTGTTGTTGTTGTTGTCGTTTATGTTGATGGGCGCAAGGCTCGAGATGAAATTTCTAACTAACAATATTTTGTGATTAAAAGGTCAATGTGAAGTCTCTGATTGGGGTTGTTTTTGTTTGTTGTTGAATCGGGCACATTCTAAACACTCCCGACAACTCGTCATGTGTTGTAGCAAAGCATGTAAGAGTGTACCGACCTCACCAAGACGTCGATGATTTACTCCTATTTGTACGTGGATGGAAGGGGGACGCTCATGACCTCCAAAAACAATGCACGTTGACGCTGCATCTCTATGGTACGAAACACACGGGTGAAATATGCATCCTGCAAAGGCTACCTTGATTAAGGTCAAAACTCAATTTTTGAAAAGGCGAGTGGGGTTGTATGCGGACGCGGCAACGGGTACGCAAATATAGGGGGAAAGCTTGAAGTCTGTGATCCAGATAGGCATTATCTCACGAGCATCAGGCCATGGGAATTACCACCTCAGTCCCGCTCTTTCGTGTTGTCCCATCACTAATTGAATGTCTTTTGGTTCCCTTTTTGCACCCAATCGCCTTTCCTTGCACTCTCTCCACATCTTCGTCACGACCGACATTCGTGATCACCTTGGTTTCCCTCAACATATCATGTCAGTGTCAAGAATCAGCAATTTACACCAAACATCAATACTCAAAGCAATTCCCTGCGACCGGGGAACCTAAGCCCCAAACATGGTGTCACCGCCGATTTTGGCTGTGTTTGTTTTTACGCGTCTGTCGCAATTTTCCCGACGGCTGTAACGCCCTCACTTGACCCGTGCTCGACATGACATGACCCTTCGCCCTAACGTTTTCTCAGTTTTTTCGTCGGTGATGTGACATAATCAAACGTTGACACGTTGTCGCGTCGGCACGAATCCATACGCGGAACACATTGCTGACAGTACCATGAAGTCGAGTCGGGTAACATCCCAAGTCTAAATACGCCTCAGCCCTGCATTGCCTGACCTCTAACGTCCTTGCCCTATCGAAAGGTGGGTAGGAGGGTGTGCCAACCTCTTACAGTATAGATGTTTCCCAGGACACCACGCGTCGCCATTTGTTCCGTACAAACGAGACAGGGTAACGGGGGAACTAAACCATTGTGGTGCGGAATCAGGGAAACCTTAGCTTTGATATGGTGTTCTGAACTTGACTCACCGCACGCATCGCTGTTGTTGTCCTGGTCACAGACGCCGTCGCCGATCCCATCACCGGAACACGAGATGGATGCATCGGCGGTGTTGGCGTTGTCGTCGGATGTGAGGAATATGATGTCGTCCTCATTGTTGTCCGAGGGATCGTCCGATGTAAGAAATATGATGTCGTCGCTCGGGATATTTCCGCGGTTGTCATCCGAGCACGACTGGCCGTTCGGATCAAGGCAGTCGAAACCGCCGAGGGACTCGTCGCCGCAGGGGTAGTCGGCACTAACGCAGGTGCATTCGCAGCAATCGCCCCCGTCGAAACCTAATGCGATCGGACACGAGCCACAAGTATATATATATATATCACATACGTTGTTTGCCCGGGTGAGTTTGTAGTTACCCGGGTTAACTATTCATGCAACAATATCCTGGGTCTGGGGAAATCTGTTGGCATCCATGTGTTACCCAGTTGAACAGGTTTGCCTCAATTTTCCAACCAGTTAACATGTTCAACTGGACTGAGATGAAAAAAACGACGGGCAACAATTCACGCGTTGTCAGCTTCGTCCAAGGAGTGTGGGCATGGATAAATGTATCGACAGACGTTGGTTTCAGATCAACAAGCAGGAAATAATACGAATCTACTGCATCCAACCGGCTTTCACCGGACGTGAAACGTACGGCATCGACAATGCGCATCTAAGTCGTTACTGCACGCGACTCACTGCACTCGTCGTTGTTGTTTTGTGAGTCACAATCTCCGTCTGCAAAATATGCAGGAATGCACCCCTGGCTTGATCCATAGCTGCTGTCGCCAATGCAGGAAGCATTGGGATCGAGACACGCATACCCACCGTAGCCACAGTCGAAGATGGGACCGCTATCACAAGTGCATGGGCAGCAGTCACCTCCGTCGTACTCTGTTTGACCGTCAGCAAACGTCACAAAATAGCGGTGGCAACGGCTGCTGTCGAGTTAGGGGCGACGCTGGCTCAACCCCCCGCCCAATACAGTTATTCACGTATTGCCCTCAATCAGACAGCGCCCATGCGATCCTGCGTGTTATGGTATCACATGATCCTAACGCGAACAAGATACGGACATTTTACGCTCGTAGACGTTTTCATCCCAACCTACGAATTCCGGCGGCACCGCAAAAATAAGCTACGGAAAGCATCAGGTCTATTGGTTTTCCCCCGGGAGGCTTGGTGATCAGTACCATGATTCACATCGCTTTTAATGGAGAGAGGAGAGGCGCACTATTAACGCATGACACATACATGAGGAAAATGTTGGTTACGGTTGGCGTTAGGGGTAGAATACCGTGATCATTATTCGTCACCGAAATCGACGTACCGCAGTCCTCGAAGTTGTTGATTGAGTCGCAGAGGCCGTCTGAGAGCCAACCGGTATTGCATGAAAACTCGGTTGTATATCCCGGATTGATGTAGGTGAAAGTCTCGACGTCGTCGTCGTCGACGCATGTGGCACTCGGATCGATGCACGCATAAACGCTGTCGCCACATGTGTAGGACAGGGTGTTTTCGCAAGTGCATTCGCAGCAATCGCCACCGTCGTATGCTGATGCATTAGGACAACGTCGTATCACCACATACGGACGGCATTATTGTTGGCATGTTAGTGACCATACGCATGAGCTGCTCATATTGAAATTGTGGCACGGCCAGTGCAAGATGGCCGTGGCAATATATTACCTATACATAGTTGGAGAATCTTGCAAAGTGCCCATACGCTGCTACGTTCAGTGATAGCTAGGCGCCACCCGCGACACACTCCTAAGAAACTAGGAAGGGAGGCGGTGTGTTGCAGCTTTCCATACTCGTTTCACGTTTTAAGCGAAAGATGCCTAGATACGAGGTTGCTACGACACCATTATAGGTTACAATCGAAAGGAGCACTACAGTGTAATGTAGTCGCTAAAACAGAAACGCACGACAGCCACATCGAGTTCAAAATTAGTAGCCGAACGCAACGCACCGCAGCCCTCGTTGTTGTTTATCGCGTCGCAGTATCCATCCGAGATATACACTCCCACGCAGGAACTGGCGATTGTGTCTCCTAAGGATCCATCATCCGAAACAACGGTGTAGTCGTCGTCATCGACGCAGGAGGCCCTGGGGTCGACACACGCGTAACCGCCGTCGCCGCACGCAAAGAACCTGCCGGCTCCGCAGGTGCACTCACAGCAATCACCGCCGTCGTATTCTGTCGGCGTAGAACAACATGGTAGTGCAGGGACGACGTCGGTAGATATATGTCAAAGGCGGTGGAAATGGTTATACTGTCGACGACAACTTCGGTTATCCGTGACGCAAACGGTTCACGCCTTTTACACGATCCTTCGTCGCGGGCAATGACTCTTGATCTAAACGCGCATCCCTTGGTTGCACGTGGGAACAACAACAGGTAGAAGATGCTTCGTCAGCGGCGGGTCGGCCACGAGAGCCTGACCTCACGACGCTATCCGAATACGCCATAACCATAGAGGCGAGGGATGCGACAAGAGCAGCAGAGGAATCTTGAAGCCAGAAGGTCAAATTGGCGTTTCGAGTTATCAACCCGGCGCTAAACCTGACATACCGCAGTCTTCGTTGTTGTTGCTCGGGTCGCAAAGGCCATCTCCGAGCCAACCTTGGGCACATGAATAAGTGGTGGTATACCCCGGGTCCGTAAAGGACGACGCGGTGGTAACATCGTCATCATCGACGCAAGCGGCACTTGGATCTACGCACGCGTAGCCACCGTGCAATTCGTCGCCACAGGTAAATGCTGCGGAGCTCTCGCAAGTGCATTCACAGCAATCGCCACCGTCGTAACCTGAGAACGTTCGGGAACACCAACATGATTCGACGACAGAGACGATTGTTGTCGTGTTAGGGACGGCGTGGGTTAGATGCCCACGGCACGGTGCATCCATGGGCAGAAGTAGTCTCTTCCACATGGTCTCTGATTACTTGATAGCGTTCAGAAAACGAAGCGAAGAATACCGCATCGTCCCCAACCGGTAAAGGTTTTACCTCGTCAACAATAGGTCTAAGGCGGCTTGTTGGATTGGTCGCGGACCCAGGTACGAAAGGAGCGCCCTATCGCGAAAAGGGCGTCAGAGATGCCACACGACCACTATTCAGGTAGCTGGAAAACTTAAAATACGTCAATACACATACTGGGACAATATATAACCCAATGTTGCAAAGATGAGTTCTGACCAGACCCTTGATTTTACAGCTGGAGTGTAACATAATATTATATGTGACCTAAAATATATGTGAACTAAACCTCTTCACTCCGCCCCCCCCCTCCCCCCTTCTTATTCTCCTCGCTTTCCCTTACTCAAACGCACCACTTGATAAAACCAGAATCCGTCAGAGAAATAAACACTTCCACGCACTGGGTATCACCTCGTTCTCTTCCAAAGGCCATCCATGCCGCTGCCGACAGACAACCCCCCCCCCCCCCCCGCCCCCAACGTCCCCTCCTCCCCCACCACCCGCACAATTGCCAAGACCAAGCACCACGCGTAAAACAACCCCTGCATATATGCGACCTGAAGCCCCCCCCACACAAACACCCCCCCCCCCCTCCCCCTTCTCCACAAGAAGGATTTGTAGTTTCCACGCACAAAATAAGCTGCCCCCCCCCCCCCTCTCCCCCCCCCCCCCCCCTCCCTCCGCCCCTCCTTTTGGTCAAAATCAGGCCCCCATGTCCTTCAAAACTCCGTCCTCCTCTCGCCGGTTATTCGACTTACAGGATTCGCTGGATATACTGATGCATTTCCTTCCACAGCTGTCCGATTTATCCCCCTCAGCAACGGGCTTTATAGTTTCCGCGCACAGATTGACTAACATCAACTGTTGAGCCTGATAGCTACACTGTAGTTGCAAGGAGAGTCGATGACCTACATCCTGTTATTGAGGACACACAACCCGTAATGCGCGCGATCGGAGTATCACACACAGCTTGCACAGGAGTCATCCCACTGTGGGGGTTGCAGTTGCATGATTGCGCCAAAACGTCCCTGGGCGATTGAGTTCCTTAGGTGAGGAACTGCAGGTCAATGAAAAAATTTCACGAGCATATTATATTTTAGAACAAAGGCATGAAATCTTGGTCGGGTTGTGCCACGGAACGCCTTCGAAGTCATTTTTCGTGTGAGGTATTGAGTTCCTCACGTGAGGAGCTCAGGGACCCATGCTGTGCACCCCTACCGTGGGATGCCTCAAAGATGAGTTCGACAAAATATTCGATCTTGCAGCTGGAGTGCACTTTTTTTTTCAAAATACATTAACGCACCGCATTTATTGTTGTTGTTGGTTGGGTCGCAGTCGCCATCTGATATAAATGCCGGAATGCAGGAACCGGTGGTTGTGAAGGAATAATCTCCCGGGTTCGAGATAATGTCGTCCTCGTCTACACACTCAGCGCCGGGATCGATGCACGCGAAGCCACCGTGGCTCTCGTCGCCGCAATTGAAGTCATCGGTGTCGACGCAGGTGCAAAAGCAGCAATCTCCACCGTCGTACCCTGATAGCGACGAAAAATGTCCCCGAATGTCGATGACAACGGTTTCAAGTAGACGAAGGACGATCGGGGTTTGCCATCGGTAACAGTGTGGTGGACGGCTAGGCCCTAACTGATCATTTACATAAATACTGCCCGGGTATTGTTGCCAACTCATGACGAGCACCGCACAGTCCAATTGTCGAACGCATACAATACACTATTTTAAAAACGATACTTACATTCGTACTCGTAGAGGCCAAGGGCGTTTCGCTTTCTTCGCACATGGTGTGAGTAAGGTTTTCTGCCAACGCCTATTACGTACCGGTGATGTGTCAGTAGCGAGGACAAATTCTACGATAGCGCCCCCCCCCCCGCAAAACAAAACGGCAGTTTCTTTAACGAACGTTTCATGGCTAGTAGACACGAGAACAGCATATAGAGAACAGCATATGTTAAGACAAAACATCTCCATTTACTTTCTTGTTTGCAAAGGAATATCGAACAATGACGTCGGGGTGGCAAGAGGGCCACGGTACTTCAGGAGATACGGCCGGGAACTGGTTTCAAAACCGGCGAGTTTGTTGAAGCAACGTTGAGGGGGGATATCGTAGAACGACTTCCTGGCACTTTCCACGACACAGGTAGCACTTTCTGCTGGTATTGTTCCTGGACGACGGGGCTCCTTGACCCAAAACCGTCGGAAACAGGTGGTATTTTTCGTTGCAAGGAGTTCCCGTTGTGCGCCTAGAGAGCATGTTCGTTCGTGTCCGGTATCAGGTTTATTCTTTTCAAAAACAGTTTTTTGACGGCGGTGTAAAGCTCCTAAATTGAGAAACCTCAGAAAAAAAAAAGAAGGATGCACCTCTGCCGTAGCACGCGTCCCGAGGCAACCAACCAACAGTCGATTATTTAACGACGTAACGAGCCAACTGTGAGACGCACCGCAATCCTCGTTGTTGTTGGTTGGGTCGCAGTCGCCGTCATTTATATACTCGGTGTCGCATGGCCCGTTGGCTGTTTCGTAGTCATAGTCGTCTTCACCGACGCAGGAGGCGCGAGGGTCAATACACCTAAAATAGTTGTCGTCGCAGATGAAGGCCGTTGTGTCCACGCAGGTGCAACTGCAGCAATCTCCGCCGTCGTAACCTGATGATGAAAAAAAAAAAACAGATTTTTTATTACGACGTAAGACAACAGCGCGACGAGGTCGGATGCCGGATATCGACGGCGAGTTCAACTTGACCATCAACGCTGGAAAGAACATTACTTCGCACACGCCGGCTACGCCCATAGAACAATGTAACGACATAGCGACGAGATCGGCTGCCGGACATCGGCAGCGAACTGGAGTTTATTGTCAACTCTGGAATCATTATAACATCGAACTGGCCGGCTAAGCCCACACCGTCCACTGCCGGCCATCATCAATACATCGGAACAAGAAACACATGCCGACGTTTTTTCTGGTTATCATAGTTTAACCCATGGAGTCGTGCCCCAAATGCCCCACCTTCTTATTGCACAATGTTTCGGGAAAAAACAGTGTGATTCAACTCTGAGCACTTCAACTGAAGCACTCATCTACTGGCAAACACGAAATAATTGAAGATTGTATGGTAAATCTGCACCTAAATCCATTGTCCATAATAATCCATTGGAGTTCGGGATTGTCGTTTACCATGTACCTATTCAAGGATAATTTCGACGCATCTCGAGACGCGCCAATATTTTGTTTTATTGCAACACAAGCAAGGGCACGCCACGGGTCAACCTCCGTGTAAGAGGCGTTTACGAAATGCAATTTGAACCCTGAATCCACTCACACGACGATCCAAATATGCTCAAAACCATTATGTGTTATCTACATGCGTTTTGTCTCCTCGTCGGTGTTCAAGGGAAGCGCAAAGGTTCAAGATATCGATCTGGAGTTATGAGACTATGGTCCGAGGTTAGGCTGAGATGTTGGCCAGGCTTGTTGCGATACGGTTCGGCTGACGGAAGAAACTGTACTTGACTTCACTTATCTTGTTTGTTTTTATGCTAAGCACTCTTTTTCCGGGCCTGATGATCACTGCGGACAACGCTTTTCGCTATTTCATTGGTCGTTCTGTTCACCATTATTTTACGCTGAAACCTTATACCGGGAAGACAAGTTCCATCTTGTTTTGATGCTGACGGAAATGTAATGAGACCACAACCTCAAGATGCTGTCTAAAAACGCCGCTGTTAGTGACTGCGACACCGAGACCGAGTTTTTTTTTTTTTGCTTGTGTGCCTCAGCATTTCGGGTGTCGGTATATCTACTACCCACAGACATTGACGTACCGCATTCCTCGTTGTTGTTTATCGTGTCGCAGAGGCCGTCGGAGAACCAACCAGTATTGCAGTTGTGAACGCTTGTATACTCCGGATCGGTTGTGTAGGAGTCGGTTGTATACTCCGGATCGGTTGTGTAGGAGTCGGTTGTATACTCCGGATCGGTTGCGTAGAAGTCGTCGTCATCGACGCAGGAAGCGCTGGGGTCCACGCACGCAAAACCGTTGTCGGCGCAGTCGAAGAACACGCTGCTAACGCAGGTGCATTGACAGCAGTCACCCCTGTCGTATTCTGATTATAGTTAGACAACACCCACAAAACGATCAAGACATCGGTCGCCGGGGGGTTGGCACTGAGATAAGTTAAACATGCCGTCTACGAACGCGTATCAAGTACACAGGCAGCCCATTCCCCAAACAACCCCTGTACAAATGGGCATCGATGAGTGCGACGGCAGAAATGACGCATTTTTTCCCGAAATGTGTTCTGAGTGACTGGGCTCCTGAACCCAGACTTGTCGGGGATTTCATTCCTGGTTGGATATTGTTTTCGTTGTGTACTTAGGACATTGTTTTGGCTTTTACTTGGGCCATGGTTTTGGCTTGTTCGGATATCACTTTCGATTTCCTCAAGCAAGGTGCCGCACCTCTACCGTGTAGCAGAGAGAAAGAAAAAAATGGTACCTGATGGAAATTCCCATGGCCTAGCTAGATACACGACGAGAATCACGCCAGTATATAACGATGACATATTTCTGGCTTTTTGGGTTACGGACCCCCATCAATTGCTACCTCTAGCGTAGCACGCGTCACAACTCAAACTGTAAAATTCGTACCGAGTTCAACACATCGTGAGCAAAAAAAACAGATGACGTAGAATGACCGCGTTCGAGGGATTTTTTTCCCGTTTCTTGGCCATCGAAGCTCGGTGATGAGAGCATAACCTTAAACCGCTGTTAAAGGATACCAACGTCATAGGCAAGAACAACGACAACGGGAACGGAAGGCATGCGCTTCGACAGGTTTTAGGTCCAGCAGGTATCGGTTGCTCGATCTGTCACCGTATCTCTGACATACCGCAGTCTTCGTTGTTGTTGACCAAGTCGCAGAGTCCGTCGGCCAACCAGCCTGTATAGCATGCGAACGTGCTTGTATATCCCGAAGTGGTGGAGGAAGTGTAATAAGTAGAGGGCAAGACAGTGGTGACATCGTCGTCGTCGACGCATGAGGCATTCGGATCGACACACGCATAGCCGCCGTGGCCCTCGTCGCCGCAGGTAAAGGATTCGGTGCTGACGCAGGTGCACATACAACAATCGCCACCGTCGAAACCTGATAGCGAAGGCGAATGTCAACATATTTCGACGACACCGGTGGCCGGTGGGTTAGACACCATGTTGGTTAGCTGCTAGCGAGAGGATAATCTAGTCCTTGGATCAAACTGTTCACACCAACATGGATTGCGGTTGCGATTTGTAGCGAGAGCTTGACGACGACCTTCGCTTACTCTTTTGTCTAGCAGTTGAAGTGGTGCCAATGCAGGTTATAGTCGAGGAATGCCTCCCAAGGCTTGCAAAAGCGTTTGAAATTGTTCGCGTGCGGCTAGGGTTCAGGAGAACCATCACCACATAAGTGTGTCGGCTCCAGCACGAAAACCGGTAAATGGCCGAACCATGAGACAACCGTCCTACGCACCGCACTCCTCGTTGTTGTTGGTCAGGTCGCAGTCGCCGTCTGATATATACCCTTCAATACACGACGAACTGTGGGAATCGCCGTACGAAGTAATGGTGACGTCGTCATCATCCACGCAGGAGGCACTGGGGTCCACACACGCGAAAGCGTTGTCGCTACAGTCGAACACGCTGCTAACGCAGGTGCATTGGCAGCAGTCCCCCCCGTCGTAACCTGATCATCATTGAAGAACACCCCCCGAAACCACAAAAACATTATTAGATGATCGAGCGTTGGCGATGAGTTTCTTTAACCGATGCACGTTCGGCCCCGTGTTTTTAACGCAGGCAGTTCACGTCCAGACATGCCTCGGGTAAGGGTGATTTCTCTACTAAACCGACCACATTTTTTGTGTGACACTTGTAGCAAGTCCAATACACAGAAAGTAAGCACACGCCTGGTATGTAGTACAATATTCAGGTTAGACGGAATACTACTCTGACTTGATTCGCCTGTCGAACGTCGGACATTGGATAGATCGACCTCAAACCTATGTTGATGAACACCGCCGTCACGGGTGGGAAAGGGCACGCAAAGCGCACGCAATGCACCAGCGACGACTAGGTTCACTGCAGCCGATATCGTATTCTCAATTCGCCCCCGTATCCTACATACCGCAGTCCTCGTTGTTGTTGATCCTGTCGCAGAGGCCGTCGGAATTCCATCCAGTATTGCAGTTAAATTCGGTTGTATACCCCGTGTAGGTGGTGTAGGGGTTATAGCTAGAGAACCACGTAGTGGTGTAGGTGCTATAGCCAGAGGACCAGGTAGTGGGGAAATCGTCGTCATTGAGGCAGAGGGCGCTGGGATCTAGGCACGCGTATCCACCGTTGCTGCCGTCGCCGCAGGTATTAGAACTGGTGCTGACGCAGGTACATTCGCAGCAATCCCCACCGTCGTATTCTGGTACCGAAAGAAAACGCCAACATGTACAACGTCAAAACCAGCGGGTGGAGAAGAGACAATATGATTTAGCTGCTTGCGACAGAGCGATGTAGTGCTTACATAAAACTCTCCATATATCCATGTGGACGACGCTACCGTCACTTTACCCTATAAAGGGCGAACTTGACCTTATGTAGCTCGACTGAAGATAGCCCAGCACTACAACATAGTCGTTCATGGAAAAGAATATCAGCCCACCATCAAGTTTCTCTTTCTTTGGTTCACTCCAACGAAAAGGCAGTATTTGACGACGTATGTTAGATACCAAAATAATAGAATAATGAGTGCATTTCGTTTTAAGTGTAACAACCATCTATCTGGGCTAATGCGAGGGAACATCCGCCTGCTTCTCCTACAGGTTTGTTTCCAGCCTCATCCAATGTTCTAAACGGGAATGCTATGGGGGTCAGGAGTTTTGTTGCTTTAATTTTAGCGTACATGCGCGACGAACCCACGTGTCGTCGCCTTTGGGTTGCTCCACGTACAACGTTCTTTTAAGTTGACAGACGAGGGTTTGCGGTGCTTGGCCAGAAAAAAATGTATTTCTCCCGTCGTTTAACTATCCATGGGACATGACGCGTGATAGATGATTGCCCAAATAAATCAACGCCCGCACACACGCACACGCACAGCAACCACACTGGACTATAACTGAGCGGCGGGTCTGGCAAAGGGCATCGTAATGGTCGAAAACATCACACTCTGGGGCGACCCTGTCTAAGACGCGACGAAGCGGTAATTAAGATTGTGATATCCGAATCGAATGACCGTTATTCAGCTGTAAATCATTTGGTTACGTTGGCACGTTAACCCTCCCCTACCACATTCGGCGATGTTTTGCGAATCGTCGCATTTGCCGTCCGCCAATATGCCGGGGATGCAAGGTGCCGTCGAATCGCTGCTTGTTGGATAAAATCCTGTTGAATCACTGGTCGTTGTGTTGAACTCTGTCGAATCACTGGTCGTTGTGTTGAACCCCGTCGAATCGATGCTGGTGTTGTTGTTAACATCAGTCGATTCACTGCTCGTGGCGTTCACTCTGCCCCAACATAGCAGCAGCGCGCAACATATAAGCACAAAGCACGCCGAATGGCCACCTTGGACTGTCCTCGTCCACATTAAAGCTTACCGTGTGTCCGGATGTGACCGGTTTGACTCCTCCCCTAGGGTTCAGACCTGTTTGGGTTAACGGTTTTCAGTTCGGAGACGAGGACGATTTTTATAGAGGAGTTAGCGATTTCGTTTCCTGAACAGCTCCGCACTCACATAGGCAACGCATGCCCGACACGGCATTTTCGTAGCGTGAACCTGTACTCGAGAGGTGCGCACACGAACAATGTATTGCGAGAACAGCTGTTTAGTAGACCTGCAGCCCGTACATCGTGGGGACGCTTCCCATTGGCCTAAAGGTTTATTCTTTGGTCCAGGAAACTTACACGTAACCTGACCGCGGAGATGGTTGATGGATCAAATGGATGTTCGTCTCCAAAGAGTTCATGATGCAAGAGGATGACATGCGATCTCAGAGGTTACGTTGGATGGTTCGGTGTCCTTTGTGGTAGTTCTCTACCTGATAATCTTCATGAAATTCGTACTGCAATGTTTATAGCTGGCGTTCGTTTGCTGACTATCTCATGGCGGCCCTACTACACGATCTTCGTGGTCGACACCAACCCTTCATTAAGGTGTACCCATTCTACAAGGTCGACGCATCAAATCATATCGAATGCAGGAGATGGCAACCATATGAAGGCAGTGCTCAACAGCTTGGACACCGCCACCTGACCATTAATATGACCCATGCTTCCTTACATTTTGGTCGTAAGAATGCCGAGCAGGATGCTGAAGCCATCTCCGCTCAACATGAGGCTACATGTGATATTTTTGCGAGTGGTCACTCGATGGAAAATCGTCTTCCAGGGATGATATCTATGTACAGGGGGAGAATCTGCTGCTGTGGCGGTGGATAATCTGAACCAACAGTCTTGCACGACCAACAAACGTCGACTTCATCCGAGTGCAGCAATTAACATTTGGAGAAGCACGGACAGCGGGTCGACCATGGTTCGAGGGTAGCACCCGAGGCCCCGGAGACACAGCCACATCCGCGGCCGTTATCACCGCCACAGCTGTATCAACAAACCAGCAGCAAAAGAAGACGAAGCTGCCGTGCGACGGCGGCAACGGCAGCGGCGGCGGGAGCTACACGTCACGGCAGTTGAACACATGAGACAGGAGATAGAAAAGGCACAACATGAAAAATAAAAGTGGAAAAGGAAAATTGGAAGAGTTTGGAGGAAGAGAACATCAGCAGGACAAGGCTCAGCAGACGCGATATCTGCAGAGGCTCTGCCGCAGCAGCAGGAGCCTCCACTGCCGCCGTATCAGCAACATCATCACCACTACCACCAGAACACAACTGCCAAAACAGCAGAGCCGGCTGCACCTGAAGCCTACCGCTCCCCACCGATGCCGTCGCTGTCGGCATTCAGTTAACCCTACTGAAATAGTGGGGGTAGTGGCGGAGACATCGCCGACAGGCGTTTCGAGAGAATGTTCGAGCTTGCTCGACTCATCTTGCTTCGCTTACGATGGCGCTACGTGGCAGGCTCCCAACATCCCAGATCGTGCGAAAGAGAATTTGACGACCATCTCCTGCCGGAGACGATCATAAGGAATGAGAAAGCTAGACTTGCAATTGCCCTAGCGGATACGCGGAGAGGCGTTGCCGATGCAGACGAAACTGGAGAGAGAAAGGCGCAGCGGACTGGGAAGGGACCAATAACAGGTCTAGCAGATTGGCAGGGAGGTATATCACATTTTTTTCTTTTTGTGTATGTTGACTTTCTGATGGAGTGTGAGAGGGATGATTTGACCTTGTGCTCGGTATTATACTCACCGAGGACGACTACGTTTGCCGCTTATATGCCCCGGTACAGCTCCCGGGGTAGCGCTCTAGTTAACGGTGTGTATTGAATATTTGGTCTCGTCCGCACCACACAACAATGTTCAGGCGATAAAAACGTCAGCATCAGTGATGACTCAGAGCAACTTTAATAAAGGAGCTCGAATATTCACAGGACGATGGTCTAAGCATCCTCTGTGTCATGGTTTAAAATTTGTTCCAGTCAAGTGCTTGTATGGGTTCTAAAGTTCGCGGTGACGGCGTTCACCAACCGGTCTCAGCAATTTGATATTCAAGGGCCTTGTGACCCCTAGGAAATGACGCAAGTCTTTGGTGGTCTGCTTACGATCGCGCTCGACGCCATTACTAGGGTGCAACGAGCCTTCTCACGGTAGGGTAGGGGTGAAGCATCAATCCCTGACCTGAAACATTATCACCTGAGAACCGATTTCGAATGCGTTCATTAGCATAACCCAACCGATTTTCTATGCCCTAGTCCTAAAACAACATGTGTAAAGCTCGTGAACTCACTTGATCATTGCCTAACCGCTAGCCCCTCGCTTGAGGAGCTCAATCGGATAGTTACATTGTTAGTTCATCCAACAACCGCAACCCCTACCACCGTGGTGACGACTCAGCCATTGTCTGTACCTGTAACGAAGGCCACGGAATGGGGATCTCGAGAGGGCCCTTCTTTCAAAAGGGTACATTGCCGCTTTGTCGACAACATGGTTGACGTTCTAGATAAATTATACTTACCCCAACTCTAACCCGAACCCTAACCCAATGAAACGCAACAACCATTGTATATGTACGGTGAAACCCCCTTCTTTGTCTCGTACACAGTGTACTTCAACCATGTTGTCGAAAAAGTGGCGATCTCTACTGCTTTTTGCGGTCACTTGGGGTCATCGCGTGAGCGTGACGCTGGTGTTTTTTTTTGCGACATGAATCGGCAATGGACCGGCTAGAGACACCGCGCCAAAACTTTATCCTCAACCGTTTTCCTCTGTAAGGTTGTGCAAGGTCACCCACGTGCAAGTTTCAATTATGCGGCAGTGAGAATAGAGGTAGGCCCCTGCCGCATTGTTGGTCCTATAGTCTAGTCTATATATATATTATATATATTTAATCCTACGGTTCAGTTCGATGCTGTGATGCAAGGTACGATGTGGTTCCGTGCGGTTCCCCATTGAACGATTTTCGCAGAGTTACGGTTCCAGTCTCCGCCGTGAAAACGGTACAAAAGTGATCTTCTCTACGGTGCACCGTTTATATATCCCGTACAAAACTCGGTTTCGGTGAGTTATCAAATATTCTCTAGGGGACCCAGGCTACGGTAGGGGGGTCCCTTTTCGGGCCTCGAATTTCAGTGACTAGGGGTCACTCGCGCGAGTAACCCCTTTGGTATTGTGCGATCTTACGTTTTGTTCATGTTTTATATCGACGAAATCAATCCGCAATGCAAAGGTAATCTAAGCTGCTCGAAAACAACAGCCTAAACCATTTTCATACGTGAGGTACAGAGTCACTCGTGCGAGTGGCTCAAACACACCAGTGAAAACGGGGGTACCCCCCCTACCGTAGCCTTGGTCAGGGGACCTGCGAACCCGCTGCGTTTTAACGGCGAATCGGACAAGTAAACCGTACCCGAAACCGCAGTTATTTCGTATGCTTGCTCTCCGATGGGCACTCACGCACAAGGGAAACCGCTACTACAGGAATCGTATGAATATACCGTACAAACCCGCAAGTGCGTACGGTTTTCGTGCCAAAATGTTTTTGTATGCTTTCCATGTAACGTCAAGAGAACAGCAATAAAACAGCAGTAAGTCACCTCAAGAATAGATCAAGCAACGACAAATGAAATTAATGTGAACATAGCAGGTAAGAAGTACCACATCATGCAGCAGCAGCGTAAAAACCGTAGGTTGCGCGATGGGTCCCGTCCCGATGCCCGGTATTGTGCAATTTTCAGTTTGAGTAGCAATCGATGTGACGCTTAATGTTGCGGACGATTGCCCTGTCACATTTACTCGAAACAAACGCCAGCATCAATATTTTACCAGTTTTAATACAGAGTAACACGCTTCAGCGTCTTCCGAATCAGCCGTCCAAAGAGGCCGCTACCCCGCCCCATGCGCCCACGCACGAGTATGTTCCTGGAGCATACCGACAACAGCAGCAGCAGTATTTAAGTGTGACGGCAGTTTTTCGAACACTCTTACTCCTGTCTTATGTACCGCAAATACTAAATAGATCACGTAGATCTCTCGTTGCCCACAGCCAGCAATACGTAGTGCATGCTATATGGGATGGGATGGGAAATTAACCGTTATGGTTGTGCATCATCCCTCCATGGCCAGGGGGTTTAGGTTTATGGTTACGATGGACAAAGGGCTGCCATCAATGTACGTCTCACTTTATCACCTCCAAAAGATGGAGTGCTTGCTTCTCGTAATCCTTTGAGAGCCACTTTTTTTTTTTCGTCCTCCATTCATTATCCTCGCACTACTTCCGCACTGCCTGCCAGTAGTAGTAGTAGTAACTCAGATCCAGGGTCCCATATCGTGCTCTCCTCCCCCATCCTCACTACACCACGTACGTGCCGTCAATTTTATGGCGAGAGAATATCATACTTATAAACAACCACGCCGTGCACGGAAGGGTAGCTTTTTGAAAACCCTGGTATATATGTATGTATCCGGCTGGAATATCCGTTTTGGTGTCTTTTCTTCCATTATTCATTCTAGATCAAAAGAAGCGAAACAGAAAGTATTACTTACCGCGCCCACCGATACATGAAAGAGGACTGACCGAGTATTATTTCCTAAACTCGTCAGCGCTCTCCTTCGAAAATCCCATGTATTGCGAGCAGCAACCCAGCGGCGTCGGGTGCTTCCCATTGTTGCTTCCAAGGTTTTGTTTGTTGTGTCAAGAATACCTTCATGCATTTTTGCCTTGCCTTCATCTGTTTGTTTGCTATTTTTCTAGCCGAGCGTCTACGTTACAAAAGGAAACAGTCATAGCGTCGCGTAAAACACCATCCTCTTCTCTGCTATCATTCAAGGGTAAACCGAGCGACCGGGCCGCGTGTACCTGCACCCTTGCAGTAAAATGGAAATCGAGCACAGATGGGCGGAAATATCCGTTAAATGCGAAGGACACACACAAAAAATATTTTTAGACTAATACAATAAGAAGTAATGCTAGTAGCATGATAGCTGACAGTTTTACACGGCGAAGTATAGCTGTGTCAGGTGTGGGCACTGAGCAGTCTTCTCGTATTTACCTTTTGTGGGCATTGTAAACATTACATGGGTCATAGTCTGTATTGTTCACCTCACACTGACATTGCCACCCAATAACGTCCGGTACAAGCAGAGTGTCCGTGTGCATGTCCCGCATAGTAAAGCGTGCTCATAGAGGGACAATGATTTTTGTGGTCGATGAATGAAGTCCGAAATACACAGAAGTGCAAACACAGATAGGGGCTTTAGCTGAAAGTATATACCAGGGTATATATACCTTGGGATGTATAGACTATGCGTATGTAACCCCTTCACAATTACGCGTGTTACAATCGTACCTGTCAGGCCAGGTCATATAGGGCTAAGTAGGGCTGTGAGTCGGCACAGCTTAGATCGCCGACTAGTTACTTGTCAGACTAGTAGTCAGTCGAGATAAAAAGGTGACTTATTGAGTTTCCTTGACTGCAGGAAGACTTTTGTTATGCCGGGTATATTTTTCAACGTGAACTGCTGCGGGCTGCGGATACCCCTTGCATGCCCTGTTTGTCTGCAGCGCACAGCAGGTCATACACACACGCACACATGGCGAAACATGCCATCTCTCTCGACGGTGTCGACAGCGTCAGCCCTGGCGCATTCCAATGCCAACACTGATGGCGGGGATCCAATCGGCGACGTTGGGACCATCATCGGCTCGTGTACCGCCTTGGCGAGTGCACGCAATCCCGAAACGGTCCTCAACCGCTGAGTAATTTTTTCACGGTCTACCTCAAGGACTCGCTCCTTGTCATAGCCGTGTACACGCTTGGCGAGGCGAACGACGATTTGGCCGATGCCGAGGTTAGGTTCGGGTTCTCTACCCAGAGACAACATCTAGACACCAAGAGGAAAGGGCATTGCGAGGCCCTAAAAGAGCACGAGGCTCGTGGGGTTGGCAGCACGGGCGGAGGCAGTGTGGGGACCTCGATCGAGAAGGAATCGGGGAGAACCATTGCCGGGGGCAAGCCATTCACGAGCAAGATTGTTTGGTTCACTGTCTTTGACGATTTAGAACTTGCGGTCGTCGTTGACGCGCGCTTTTCGGGCAAAGTTAGGAGAGACACAGCAACACGTGGTACATCACTTATGGATATAAACGCCATTATTTGTCGGGGATATTTTTGCGCCTGTACGTTGGTCATGGCTTCGATTTTTGCTCGTATCCCCGCCAGGTAGTTTTGCGACTCAAGCAATTCCTGTCACGTTCCTCTAGTAGTGCGCGCTCCGCCGGGGCGGGGCATTTTTGGCGCGATTCAATCGCCTGACTTCAGTCGGTAAGTCAGCTAGCGCGGCTTTTATGGCTCGATGCGCTCGCCTGACTTTTATCGGCAAGTCGGCTGGCGAAGCTCGCCAGCCTACTTATCGACAAGAGTCCGCTATTTGGCTTCGCCGACTAGTGAAATTTTTTTTTGTCGTGAGATGAAACAGACTCACAGCCCTAGGGCTAAGGGTTCTGGTCAGATTAGGACTTGTCACCAGGTACGTCCTGGTATGCGAACCAGTCAGCGAAAAATTAAGCAAAGGTGTGCGCCTTGGATACACCCCTACTTAGAGGTGGAAATGAATAAGTATTTGATGCTATTTGGCCATGAAATGCCAACCGCCACGGCCGCGCGCGTGATTGTCACATGTATGTATGAAAGCCAGGACCGCAGGCAATAATTGGCTATGAAACGGAAGTTTGAAAAGGAAAGAAATATTGAAAATATGAAGACAAACAGCATGGAAAAGCAATGAATGGGAGGCACGAAGGCACGACTAATTTACCTGAAAATCCAAGCACAACAAACAGCCAGCTAAAATTGAAATAAACACTAGTCTACACATAGAGACGATGACGTCACACAACCGCCATCTAGAGCAGCAGCCATGCCGGGTTTGGAATGGACTACTGTAGCAGTACGATACCAGAGTAGGACTCTTGTCGCATACAAGTAGTCTTATCACCTGCGCATTGTTTTTTAACGAGAGTTTGTGCAACGATGCGGTCATTGTCGCGTTCGTACCCAATCTAACGAACCGATTTCCAACAAGTATGAACGAAAAGACGCAGCAGCAGCGCCAATAACACGACAAAGTCGGCGTTGGGGCAGCAACCCCACTGGATTTCAAATGCAACTTTACTAGATGGTCATGAGCTCCAATGGGTGGTCTGTCCTCTACTTGATATTGTATCTTCAACTGCGGCGGCTTCATAACATCATCCCCACGACATCCTTCGCAGCCAACCAATGAAGAAGACAGAAAAGAAAAGGCTGAAGAAAAATATCATAAAAATAATTCGGACGAATGGCGAAAAAGGGGATGTAGAAGGCCATTTCTCATGCAGTCGGATTCCGCCAGTCGAAAACGGCCTTTTTCGACTGGACTCTTCTGGTCCTTCTTCTTACCATCTGTCGAGTTGATTGTATAGTTTTTGTGCTTATCCTGCTGTTCAGCAGGCGAAATCGGTTACCAGCTCTGCGCTTCGCGCTGTCTCCGCGAGCAACGGCTCGACGAACCTTTGTCCCAGCGAGTTGGTGGCTTTGGGCTTAGCCGAAAGCGGGCAAAGCTACGTTCGTGGAGTTGCACTCAGCCGAAGGTCGCCAAAGCTACAGCAAGCGCAGCCGTTGTTGGCAGCATAGGATCGAGACCACGCTCTGCTGCCGTCGTGTGAATCACGCTGCTCGCGAGCGGAACTAGGAATACGCCACGCTGCCTTGCTGCGAGAAGCAACAGCAGGGATCGCCTAGCCAGCGTCAGCGCCTTGTATGATACTGCAGTGTGGCACCTGATATGCGTGTGTGGTCGTGTGAATGTGTGTGTGTTTGGTGAAGGGATGGGCGATGCGATCGGCTCAAAAAACACGTGAAAAAGTTTTTCGACTGAGTTTTTCGACTGGAGGATCCCGTCGAAAATGTCGAGTTTTTCGTCTGCATCCGCCAGACTGTCGAAATTCTCAGTCAAAAAAAGTTGAGTCGGAAAAGCCCTCTTTCGACAGCGTAAGAAAGCCAGAGATTTACTAGGATGGGGATAACCTATAACAGCCAACAGAGAAAACTGAAAAATGGGAACGGAGCCTTAAATGAGAACGGACCGCTCTTTTTAGAAAGCAAACCGATTGTGTACAACTCCAAAACAAAAAAAATGACAGTCCTGTGGGGCTGTACAGCAGCCTTCAAATGAGCTGTCGCTCAGGCTGGAAGTCCTCCGCATCGCCTTGGTAGAGCCAGCATCTAGAGAAATCAAAACAGAGCCAGCGTATATCGCTTTTCGCGCCCACCCGAGGGCACGAGATGGAGCATGACCGTTCTGACGAGCTCCTCTCACAGGGCTGGCCAAGGGGTTTCGCAGGATCATTTTGGTTCTCTGATACACCTCATGATTCTGGAGACAACGCTTTTCTCTCATTTTTTTTCGACTTCGTTCCATTTGTCCGAAACCTCTGTTAGTATCACACAACAGCGCCGACGCTGTCTCGGCTATCACTGATGCTGCTTCTCGCCGTAAGTCAGCGTGGCGCACTCCTAGCTCCGCTCAACGGCAGCAGTGCGCGATATCGATGTCAATTTGCCGGCAACGTCTACGTCTGGTGTACCTTTATCGGCTCTCGGCCGAGTGCAACCCCACGAACCTAAATCGGGCGCCTTTCGGCTAAGATCAACGCCACCAACCCACTACCACGAATGTTCGTCGCACTTGAAGCACGCGGTGCTCACGAGGAACGCGCGTAGAACAGAGCTGCAAAACGATTTTCGACCGCCAAACAGCAGTACTCCCTCACACCGTTCCATTTTTCCGAAACCTCTATAACCAGATATTACCGGTTATATGGTGGGAGGGTAGGATTTATGGGTTGTCCCCGGTTATTTCCCGGTTGAATTTTTTCGGTGCCCCCCAATACCCTGGCGTCACTACTAGCGGGCCCCCCTCAAAATTCAAAAAATTTCCAAGCACATCCACGGCAGCCAGCAGCACATAGCAGTCCGCACACCATCACCATCAGACAGCAACACAGCCAAAAGCAGACCACTACAGCAGACTTTTTTTTTTTTTCTCTCTGCACGAGTCTGTGCGCTGTGGCCGCTGCAGCTGTGCAGGGTGTGTGCACAGGGAGTAGGGTGTAGGGCAGCATGCTTACAAAACACGTACTTCTACAAACTACAAATGTGGCAAGTGCAGCGCTTGAAAGCCGTATTTTTGTATTTTTCAGGTATTTTTCGTCAATAATAGCCCGAAGAGTAACGACGAACTAGCCACAGAGCCCCCGGGTATGGGGTACAACATCTAAACACGGAACCCCCGGGAATGGGGCACTTTCGTCCCCTCGCGGTAGAGGTTATGATCGGTAGGTTGTATCAAAAGCTGATTCGAGGTTATAACGGGTAGGTTGAATTTAAATCTGGGGTTATCCCCATCCCTGGAGATTTGAACACCAGTCGAAGAAGCAAACTTTCGACTGGCAAATCCGACTGCGTAAGAAAGATCCTAAACGGAAAGTAATTTAACAAAAAAGCGACAAGCAATCGGCAAAGCGGCGGTGATGATAGTACTGTTGTCGCCACAGACACCCCCGTTCCTTCCTTCGTCTTCTAGCCTTGGTGTTTCATTTTTTCATGTATTTTGAATCCGAATTAGAATGGCGCAGCGTAGCTGCGCCAAAACAGTTACCTAATGGTACTTTTTTTTTAAATTGTTCTTGTCAGTCAGATACGTGTCACTCGCACATCAAGAAGGTCAAAAACCGGCTGTAAAAATGGGGGTCACCTCTCTATCGTTTCCTCGGTCACTATTTTATACCTGGTACAACATAACCGGTGCGTTCCACACCTACCTGCCATGTATGTGCCGCTCAAGATATGTATCGTGTGTACAGATTTGTTGTCATTGTCATGTTTACCCTCCGGTGCAAGCTAGTAGTCATGACGCCAGTCTCCCACCTAAATCCCTAACAGGGGCGTCCTAGACGTGCAGCCGTTCGCTTCGGTGGCGTATCAGGTTATCCTTGAGACCGTTATACCTGAGCTTCGGGACTTCGAATTCCCTTGAGTGCATACTCGTAAAAAATGGCGAGGACTTTTTCTCGCGCAAAAACTGGGTTGAAGAAAGAGCGAGAGCGTGAGTTGGCAACACTCGACGATAAATAGACAAGCAGTGGGATTGTTGAACTATATGCGTGCACGATAAATATTGAAGGCAAGAACCTGAGAGGAGACGGGACGATACCTATGACAACGATTTTGTCCAGAAGCAGACAGGCAGATGTGTGTGAATGACTATATAAATGAAAAAAGACCCCACGGTATTAAAGGACACCCGACGTCCACCCAGTAACACGGGACGATATCGGAGAATAAAAAAAGGGGATTGCAAAAGGTTTGTTTCGACGAAGTAATCGATCTCAGTGGTCTATATTTCTTCTTTTCGTTTTAAAGGTGGTTGTTCTGTTGTGTTGTCGTACCGGGTACATTATTATCTATCTTTCTCTTGACGTTGATGAGTTTGACTGTTCGGTTCACTCGGTCTCACAAATTGTGTGGGACCCCATGATGTGAATCTCTCTACGATTGAGAATCAGCACGAACACAAGGTGTATACTGTTGTTGTCGTTGGAGAAAAACAACGGTTTAATGCGAAGACAACACACAGGCAGCTGTAAAAAGTGTATTTCAAAATATTTCCAAAATAGACTTCAGCTGTGAGATCGACCAAAACCGATTTGAGCAAAACTCAGCTTCTCAAGTTGAGTGTGATACGTTCACTTCGATCGCGCGTTTTGGGTTTGCATGCCCTCCTTGATTATACAGACTGTTGACTCCTCTGCTAACGCAAGGAGGGCGAACAGGACTAAGACGTCCAACCTTGGTCTGCGCATGGAAACTACAATACCCGCACTTGTAGTGTAATGCATGTTTTTACGTTTATTCTTACAAAATATCTGCAGTTTCGAAGTATGTATGTAGACCATCTGCTGGGAAGAAGACGCAGGGGGTTGTCCATACTAATAGTAACAGTAAAAACATGCAGGGAAAACATTACAGCGCGGCGTATTACAAGCGTACCGCCTGCGTCGGCATGCTATCTTAATCGACTAAGCGTACACTTGGCGAGATCCTTCTCAATTGCTCCCTTCAGAACTAACCCGCCTTACTAACTAACACCCACGCAGCAAACACTCAGGACCTCAATCATTAAAATCATCCTTACACAGCGCAAACTGCAAGAAGACGCGTACGAGTGTCAGGAAAACAAAAGTAGCAAAAAGCGTTGTACGATGTTGCCCAAAATCGAGGTTTACATGGAATGATATATATATATATATATATGAATGTGCAAAACAAAACACGTGCATTTGAGGGTATCTTTCGCATGCTATACATACGCATATGCATGTCACACTCGCCTGGTGGTATTGTTACAGCCGTTAATCGCAGTCTGGGTTTTGACTACTTTTTGTCGCTTGCAGCCGCCGTCCAGGCAATCCTGCCATGTATGTAGGGCATGACACCGGGCGGGATTGATACTCTCCAGCGTGAAATATAAATCGGAGAGGAGTTCTGACGATCTTGGCGTCAACGGATTGAAGTACAACAGGTGGTTCGTGTTTCCCCAATCAAATACAGGGCGGCGGACACGATTACGATCAACGACCAACCTTCCGAGCTGTGAAACTATCGAGGTATTCGTCTCTGTAAAACTTCAGGGCTCTGGTAGTTCAGATCCACGCCTTAGTTGTGTATTCCCTGGTAGTGTGTTAGATCATTGTTCGAAAATTTCCGGATCAAATGTGCGCCGCCCGACGTCGGATGCAGAACGCCAGATCTCAGTCGTCGGTCTTCATTCGATCAGTAGAGGTTTGTGAGTGAACTTGTTCATTGCATCGAGAGCAGAAGAGAAATACTTGGGAACAGTAGCGATCGACGTCTACCGCATGTTCCATCATGACTCGACAACACTACCAACCCAAGCATCAGGAGCTCTGGCTGGACCCTTGCTGGCCTACCACATATACGGTGGGTGTACAAAAACCTGGGTACGAACCCTGTAGATTCAAGTAGCACAGTCCAAAAAAGTCAACGAATACTAAACACATGTTGTTTCAAGCATAGACTACTGAATTCCAAACATGTCTAGTTTAGTCCCGCTCGATGCATGTAATATTTGACCGGTCGCCCCGGTGGCGTTTGATAAGTTTATTTTTGAGCCTGGTGTGAGTCATCTTCGTGAGTTTGAATCCCCCCGAGTGCAAATTCGTAAATTTCGTCGGGACTTACTCTTGTGGCCAAGTTAACTTGCGGAAAGAGCGAGAGCGTGAGCTAGCAACCTTTAGTGAAAAATCTCACGAGCATAGTAAGAATGCTGAAGCCTGTGTGCCCGATGAAAATTGAATGCAACAAGAACTTGGGAGGAGAAGGGAGGATACCCGTGACCACGGCTTGTCCATGAGCTGGAAAGAAGATATGTGTGTAGACTAGATAACAACAAACAAATAAAAAAAGACGGCATAATAATGAAGGACACCCTTCAGCCACCCAGTAACACGGGACGATACCGAAGAATAAAACAAAACAGCTTGTTGTGCAAAGGTTTGTTTGGACGAAGTCTACGACCTCAGTATTTATTTTATTTTTGTTCTTTTCAGGTGCTTGTTTTGATGTGTTCTCGTACCTGGTACAGTACCATCGTTTCACTTGCTCAACGTTGATGAATTTCCCTGTTCGGTTTACTCTAGATCTCACAAATAGTGTGTGGCCCCATGATGTGAATCTTTCCACGACGGGAAATCAGCACGAACACAGGGTGTAATGATATCGTTGGGGAGGAAGAACGGTTTAGTGCGAAGAATACACTGGCAGCTGTACAAGAAAGTGTATTTGAATAAAAAATCAAAATAGACTTTTCAGCTGTATGGGATCGACCAAAACCGTAAAAACAATAACTCAGCATCGCAAGATGCTCGCGATACTTGGAGCGCGCGTGTTACGGGGTGTGTATGCCCCCGTGGATTACACAGGCTGGTTACTCCTCTCCTAATGCCCGGGTGAACAGGAATCGGGCGTTCAGCCTTGGTCTGCGAACAAACCTTAATCACCCGCACAAGTAGTGAAATACATTATACTACGTTTGTTTTTCCACAAAAACACCTGCAGTTAATTCCGAAGTAAGTAGACCACCCGCTGGGGCGGAGACGCCGGGGGTTGTCCATACCAATAGTTGCAGTACAAACATATGCAGGGAAAACAATGCAACACGGCGTAGTACACGCGTACCTCGTCGGCATGCTGCGTAACCCGACCATGCGTACACTTGGCGATATTCTTGTCAGTTGCTCCCCTTCAAATCTAACCCACCATTACTAACACCTACCTCACCTCCACGCAGCAACACACCCCGACCACCGCAATCAACCTTACACAGCGCAAACTGCGAGACCCGTACGAGTGTCAGGACAACAAAAGTCGCATAGGGCGTCATTTCTCTTTGCATATATATCCGTATATCTCATTCCATGCAATCGCATGGAATGAGATGTACGAACGTGCAAAACGAAATACTCGCATTCAAGATCTCTCTTGAAAACGTATATGTATGTCACACTCGCCTGGAGGTATTGTCACAGCCGACAGCCGTTGATCGCAGTCTGGGTTTTGACTTGTTTTTGTCGCTTGCAGCCGCCGTCCAGGCAATCCTGCCGTGTATGTAGGGTATGACATCGGGCGGGATTGATACTCTCCAGCGAAATTTTAAACGGAGAGGAGTTCTGACGATCTTTTGCGTCAACAGATTGAGATGCAACAGGTGGTGGGTCGTGTTTCCCAAATCAAATACCGTGCGGCAGACACGATTACGATCAACGACCAACTTTCCTAGCTGTGAAACTATTGAGATATACGTCTCTGTAAGAGGGCAGGGTCTGGCGTTTTGTATCCGCGCTTTAGTTTGTTTGTGTATCCCCAGATGATGTGTGAGATCGGTGTTCGAAGAACTTCGGGATAAAGTGTGCGCCGCCCGACGCCTGATGCAGAACGCCAGATGTCACTCGTCGGTTATCATTCGATCGGTACAGGTGTGTAAACGTGCCTGTGCATTGCATCAAGAGCAGAAGAGAGACACTTCGGAACAGCAGCGATCGACGTCCACCGCATGTTGTTCCATCATGACTCGACAACACTAGCAAGCGTAGCATCAAGAGCTTGGGCTGGCCCCCCGCTGGTCTACCACATATACGGTGAGTACACAAAAACCTGGGTACGAACCCTGTAGATCCAAGTAGCGCACTCCAAATCAAGTTAACGAATACTATAACACTTATTGTTTCAAGCATACTGAATTCTATACATAAATGTCTGGTTTTTCTCCCTTCAACGCGTGTTGCATTTGACCGGTCGCCCCGGTGGCGCATGATCAGGTTGTACTCCAGCCTGGTATTGGTCAGTTTCGTGAGTCTGAATATCCCCGAGTGCATATTCTCATAAATTTGTGGGGACATTCTCTTGTGCACAAGTTGACTTGCGAAAAGCGCGAGAGCGTGAGTTTGCAACACTTGATGAAAAATGTCGGGGAGCAGTGGAATTGCTGACCCCTGTGTCCGATAAAAATTGGAGGCAAGAACCGGGAGGGAGAATGAACGATCCACCTGTGACCACGGCTTGTCAAGAAGCTGAAAAAGTACTTGTGCGTGAGCAATATGGTAAAAATGAAAATACACTCTGGAGCCAGCTGTAAGAGTAAATTATTTCCGTGTGTAGAACAAGGTTGAATGTCTTAGTCCGGTCGACCCTGGCATTAAAAGCAGGGGAGTCAGCGACCTGTATCCGTCACGAGGGTATACACACCAGGTAACGCTCGCGCGACCGAAGTATCGCACCTATTAATAGGTTGCAAAGCTGAGTTTGACCAAAATACCACATCGGTCGAACCCCCAGCAGCGCTGAATAAACTATAGTTTTCCTATTGTTGTTATGATTCATTCGTATGCAGGTAGTACGAAAAGCGGTGATTGAGATGAGAGAGGCGACCTTAAAAAGGTCAGAAAATCTAACTTCATTGCCGTACCCTGATAATTAAGCCCTCTGTCCCATTGTCAGGGAACGATATATCAGTAGATGCAACCTAAGCACAGAGTTTTGATGCCGCCCCGGTGCCTGCTGGGTGATGTAATCTTTTTATCATTTGCTATGCTTGGGCTGGATTCACGTTTGGGGTGGTCTTCGCAATGGTTACAAGGGCGACGATGGTGGTGTGTGTACCATTCATAGTCGTCGGAGAGAGTACTCACAGGTGATAGCCTATGCCGCAATTCTTTTACTTTTTCATTAAGCAGGTGCCTTCGGAATCCGGCATGGTTGCTTCTCACGATCTTGGTTGGGTAGTGTCATCTACCCTGATGCTGTTAACAGTTGTGAGGGAAACTTGCCGCTTTTGCGAAAACGTGTCGGGCATACGCGTAAAATTTCACATACATACAGTACCCCAATCTTAACCGTATCAGAATGAAATCTCAGCAACCTATGTACGGTAAACCCCTTCCCCTTGTACTCTGACCCTTGTACTCTGTGTCCGTCAACCATAATGTGAAGGAAGTGGCAAGCCTAACTCACAGCTGTTTTTGGATGTTGTCTGTTTCGCTTTGCAATCTGTATTGTAATATGTAACGTTGTTTCGCCTAATTTTGGTCGTTTTTATCCTCGATCTAGCTATCTATTTTCTTGCTTTTTATTGCGCCCCTGTTTCCTTTATTCTTGCTTTCATCTTGTCTTTTGGTGTCTCCTTCATGCTCTTCTGGCATTTGCCCCAACAAGTAGTAGGTCGTGGTGTCATTGCGTGTGTTTGGACCTCTTCTTCATCAGGGTTGGCATTGCATAGCCGACGCAACTTGATTCACTTGCAACGCGAAGATTTTAACATGTCTCGTAGTTTGTGTCCGTAGGGCTGGTCTGCCTTGGTATGAGAAATCGGCACGAACACAACTGGCCGGGGGGTTGATTTTTCGTCGATGAGCGCGAGCGTTCATGAGCAGACCCCCCAGCACTACTTGTTGACAAAGATTCGCATATTGATCAGCACTTTTGCTACAAGGTGTGTGTTCTTCACATCAACTTTCTGTCCCCCACGGATTTATATCTAACGTGTATGTGCGTGTGCAATTAATTGGAGTCCACGAGAGATCGTCATCGCCTTCGAGCGAGATGAGATATTCTGCATCCACACGCAACAAGAAATAAGGAAATCGCGATGACAACAGCAATCAACACGAGGGCAATACATGTGAAAGACAGCGCACGCAACCGATCGTGTTTAAGGCAAAAAGGAAGCACACGGCTACAACAAACAGGAGCTGTAGAGCAGGGTGGCTTCTTTCATGTTATTGTTTTCTGCCAGTGTCTCGGCGTCACGCGTAGCGTGAGTGGTCCGCCTGCGCCCTGGCAGTCTCGATATCTCGAGTGTTTTGTTCTTTGAGTTAACACAGCCGATAACAAGTTTGAAAGAAGCAAACAGCACCCAAGACGTCGCCTACCTTGTTTGTATACAGTGGAATTTGTCAGTCGAAAACGGCCGTTTTCGACCAAGACAAAATCCGGCTTTCTTATTATTATACAGTCAACAAACACTAAAGGCTTTTTCGACGTTTTTAGTTTTTTCCACTGAGAATTTTGACTAGCGGATCCAGTCGAAAAACTCGACTTTTTCGACCCTCGAGTCGATTCACTCAGTCGAGAAAGGTTTACTGCTGGAGTATTCCGACTGGATCCGCCAGTCGAGAACCTCAGTCGGGAAAGGTTTATCCCTGATTTTTGAAACCATCGCGTCGCTCTTCCCACCACAAAACACACACTCACACGACCGCACACCCTTACCAGGTACCACACAGCAGCATCGTAAAACAGTGCCGACGTCGCCTTTGGTATCACTGCTGTTGCTTCTTGCTGGAATTTAGCGAAACGCCCTCCTAGCTCCGCTCGCCAGCAAGCACGACAGCAGTAGTAGCGCGCGTTGTCGATGCCATTTTGCCAACAACGCCTACGCCCGCTGTTAGTTTTGGCGGCATCTCGGCTGAGTGCAACACTGCAGATATGCCTTTGGCGACCTTCGGCGAAGCCCAACGCCAGCAACCCGCTTGAGCGAAGGTTCGTCGTTCGCCAAGCTCGCGTTGCTCCTGAAAAACACGCGAAGCACATCTGACAGAGCTGCCAAACGGTTTTCGACTGCCATACAGCAGGACCAACTGCTTTTTTTAGAAAGAGCACAAAAAAAAATACCATAATATCGACTCGACTAACCATAAGAAGAGGGCTCATATGCCCCGGTGGTGGCGTATCAGGTTATCCTCGAGACTGGTATAGGTTAGTTTCGGGAGTTCAAATCCCCCCGAGTGCATACTCAAAAAAATTCGTAGGGAAATATTCTTGCGCATAAATTGACTCGCAGAAAGCGCGAGAGCATGAGTTAGAAACACACTCGATGATAAATCGACGAGCAGTGAGATTGTTGAACCCTACGCACGAAAATTTATGAATGCAAAAGCCGGGAGGGAGTAGGGGCGACACCTATGACCACGGCTTGTCCAGAAGCTGAATCCAGTCACAAAGGGGCCAGTCTAAACGCGTTGTTTTCGACTAGCGGAATCCTACCGCGTAAGAAACGGCCAAAAAATGATTGTTTCGTTTTTGTGCTTTTCGTAGAGGCTGTTGGTGTGAGGGGGTACTGCTGTTTGGCAGTCGAAAATCGTTTGGCAGCTCTGTTCTACGCGTGTTCCTCGTGAGCACCGCGTGCTTCACGTGCGACGAACATTCGTGCAAGTGGGTTGGTGGCGTTGATCTTAGCCTAAAGGCGCCCGACCTAGGTTCGTGGGGTTGCACTCCGCCGAGAGCCGCCAAAGGTACACCAGGCGTAGACGTTGCCGGCAAATTGACATCGATATCGCGCACTGCTGTTGTCGAGCGGAGCTAGGAGTGCGCCACGCTGACTTGCGGCGAGAAGCAGCATCAGTGATAGCCGAGACAGCGTCGGCGCTGTTGTGTGATACTAACAGAGGTTTCGGGAAAGTGGAACGGAGCCGAAAATAAATGAGAGAAAAGCGTTATCTCCAGAACCATGAGGTGTATCAGAGAACGAAAATGATCCTGCGAAACCCCTTGGCCAGCCCTGTGAGAGGAGCTCGTAAGAACGGTCATGCTCCATCTCGTGCCCTCGGGTGGGCGCGAAAAGCGATATACGCTGGCGCTATTGTGATTTCTCTAGGTGCTGGCTACCATGGCGATGCCGAGGACTTCCAGCCTGAGCGACAGCTCATTTGAAGGCTGCTGTACTTCCCCACAGTACTGTCAA
Organism: Undaria pinnatifida; assembly: GCA_012845835.1. Lineage (NCBI taxonomy): Eukaryota > Phaeophyceae > Laminariales > Alariaceae > Undaria > Undaria pinnatifida. Next base: position 9,545,524 of record JABAKD010000006.1, read on the forward strand.
CGTATTTTCTTGGAGTTGTACACATTTCGTTTGCTTTCTAAAAAAAACGTCCGTTCTCATGTATTTAGGCTCCGTTCCCATTTTTCCGAAAACTTTGTTTACTGCTGTGTGGTACCTGGTATAGGTGTGTGGGCGTGTGGGTGTGTGTTTTGTGGTGAGATGAGCGATACGATGGGTTAAAAAAGGAGGTGTAAATCTTTTTTAACTGGGTTTTTCGACTGGCAGATCCAGTCTTAGATGTCCGTTTTTTTTACTAGATCCCACAGTCGGAAATCTCAGTCGGAAAAAGTTGCGTCGAAAACGCCTGTTTTCGACTGTAGTATAAGAAAGCCCGACTTGGGCTTCAGCGGACAAAGAAAGGCCGTTTTCAACTGAAAAAACCGACTGTGTAAGAGGTGGCCTGAAAAAGGTGATACGCTCATACCGTGGCCTTGGTCGACCCGAGAATTAAAAAAATTGAAATGAAGAATTCACATTTGGAGGTAGTAGCCTTGGTCCAAACAAAAAGTAGAAAAGGAAAGCGAAAAGAACACAAATTGGAAGTAGTGCCCTTGATCCAAAACAAAATCTAGAAGAGAAGTAAAACGAAAAAGACACACAGATTAGAAAAAGTAATCTTGGTTAAAAATAAAACCTACGAAAACCACCGTGGCACACGGTGAACACACAGTCACACCCCCACACTGAACACACACCCCGACACACACATTCATTGTACTGCTGCCGACACCGCGAAATGTTGAGCAACTTTCACTGGATTTGGAAAATTGAGAAAATGACTTTGACTTGAGAATATGTTTTATCCACCATATCATCGAACATGGTTGAAACACTTCTATTATAAAACTTAATCAGGACGTTATATTTGTTGAAATCGATTCCCGTATTTCAAGAGAGTAGGTAGGATAGTTTATCGAAGACTCCCACGGCATAATCGATTGTGGTCAAATCGTTTATGTTGTTTAAACGTTAGCAGTGAAATTTTTGTATTACTATAAAAATAAAAATAACTCCAGCGGTGAGATCGAAATTTTTGTTGAAACTCATCTTTGCAAGCTGTGTGTGATACTGCGATCGCGCGTAATTCGAGTTTAATGTCCTCATTTAGGATAAAGGTCGGCGACTCCCCTTGCAACTACAGTGTAGCTATCAGGGTCAACAGGTTGATGTTATGCAGTTCGTGCGCGAAAGCAATATGACCCATTTCTGAGGGGAACAAAATTTGACAGCTGTGCAAAGAGATTGATTCAATTTACAATAGTGAATCCTGTAAGTCGAATAACCGGTGAAGGAGGGGCGGACTTTTGAAGGACGTGGAGGCCTGATTTTGGTCAAAAGGGGGGCGGGAGGGGAGGAGGAGGGGGAGGGGACGGGTGGGGCAGCTCAATTTGTGCGTAAAAACTTGAAATCCTTCTCGTGGGGGAGGGGGGGGGGGGGATGTGGCGGGGGGGGGCGGGGGGCAGGGGGGACGGGCTTCAGGTCGCATACATGTACGGGTTTGCTATAGGCGTGGGGCTAGGTCTTGGTGATGGTGCGGTTTGTGGGGAAGGAGGGGGCGTTGGGGGCGCGGGGGGAGGGGAGGGGGGGGGGATTGCAGCAGCGACATGGACGGCTCTAAAACGATTACGAGGTGATATCCAGCGCGTAGAAGTGTTTATCACTCTGGCGGATTTCGATATTTGGTGGGGCGTTTAAGCAAGAGAGAGCGTGGAAATAAATAAAAAAAGTGTCGGGGGTGGGGTCTAAGAGGTTAGGTCACATAAAATATTTGAATACTCTCCAGCTATGAGATCAAGGATTTGGTCAACGCTGATCTTCCCAACATTGTGTGTGATCTTCCGATCGCGCGTATTAATCGTGTATGTAGGGGCTTGCTTTACGCGCGGTGCGTGGTCTTGGCGATCGTGCGGGGTGTGGGGAAGGAGGGGGCGTTGGAGGGGGGGAGGAAGGAAGAATGAAAGCTACGTCATAAATATCTAGGAAGGTGACGACGTTATATCCATTGCTAAGGAGGGATTGTTACTCTGGCCGATTTCGATTGTAAGTGGGGCGTTTGAACGAACTGGGCGAGCAACAATAGGGGGGAAGGGAGGGCGGAGATGAGTTGGAGCCACGCCATGAATGGCTAGTTGGATAATTAGATGATATCAGCTGGCTGGTAGTGTTTACTACTCTCTGGTAGATTTTGATTCAGTTGGTGCGTTTAAACAAGAGGGATCGGGGGGCGGGGGGGGGGGGGGGGGGGGGGGGGGGGGGGGGGGCATTTTAATATGTGCGCGGAAACTGTAAACCCTTAAAGGGGACGAATGTGACGGTTGCAGCAAAAAGACACCCCTTTATATCACCCGCCTGTTAATGTTTTTTATTATATATAGAAGGTTTGATGTCACATGTAATATGCAACCCAGTTCTTAGGTGTAGTAAACAACGTGTTGAAAGCTTTATAATTTGTTATTGTACATGGGTCGAAAAATAATATTTATATCGGTAGGTACAATCATTTAGATACCATTATTATCTGATATCGTTAACTCTAAGAAAGAGATACATATTGCCAAATACAACTGCTGAGGAGATGTGTTCATGAAATGTCACCGCCATTGAGAACGAAAGGGAGAAATGCAAATCGTTATTGTTTGGGATTGAGCGATTAGTGTACACGCTCTCATGTACGTTACTTTGTTAGTCATACTTCGCTTGGCATAGGTTGGGAGGCGATCATGCAGACGGTATGCACGGAATACCCTACGTAATAAGTTGATAGTGCGGTTTATCGCATTTTTAACATATATATCTGTCTGTACCTCCTTTTACATTATTATTGTCTCACGTATACGATTCTAGGCCTATGATTTTTGCCGTGCCGATGTGGGGCTCTGAGGTCGCCAACTCCAAGACAGAGATAATTCTTACAAATGTACCAAGCGAGGTGACGTGGGCATGCGATGTCACCACTATTGAACGCGAGGGTGGCCTTACTTTGTTAGGCATATGCTACTGCGTTTGGTAGAGGTTGTCAGGCGATCATGCAAACGGCCGGAGGCACGAAATTCCGTGCGTAATAGGTTGGTAGAGTGGTCTACTGCAGTGTGAACATATCTGTCTACTTATTTTTCACATTGTTATTCTCTAGTGTACGATTATTCGCCCTGTTCTCTCCCCACTGTCGTCCAAGATGTTGTGGTCCTCTAGACATCGCGTCCATGTCTGGTGCTCTTGTAAGTGGTGCTCATGAAACCATGCCCTAGCGCGTAGTAGATGATCGCTGAGTGGTGTTCCTTTCCTTTATATCAAGCCAGGTAGTATACGTCAACGCAACCGCTTGCTTGAAAACGACAAATATAATTCCTCACACACCACACAGAGGGGAGACGCGCCCCGACGATTGCTCAGTACACCGACGGTCAGGAACAGGGTATCGAGCAGAGCACTTCATTTTTGCTACCGCTCCTTATTCCACCTGAAACACTACGGGAAAACGTTGGACCCAGTTCGCTGATGCCCAAAACCAATTCCATAGGAGGTGATGTGGTGGGCGAATGCTATAATGACGGGCGCTGCTACGATCACCTCCTCTCTTGTTCTGTTTGTTCTTGCGTTCTTGAACCTGGTATTTGGCAACGAGCAGTGTTGACATATATCAGGTGTGTGTAAAACTATATATATGAAGACTATGCCATGTTTCTGAGTCGTAGGAACCTCATTTTAGATTCCAGAGTACATGGGTTCCGTCTTTTGACTGAGTTTAGTAGTAGACGTGTATGTGGTTTTAGTGTGTGGGCATTCTCGGTTGATGTTCTAGACTTCGTTATCGTGTTGTTTCAGAGTGGTGTTTTCGAATACATATTATATTGTGTCCGCGTGGTTGTTGCTACACGTGTATGGTTTAGTTGATGTTCTAGGCTTCGTTATCGTGTTGTTTTAGAGTGGTGGTTTTGAACAAGGGATATTTTGTGTTGGCATGGTCGTTGCTATACGGGTATGTTTCGGGTGATGTTCTGGACTTCGTTATCTTGTTGATTCAGATTGGTGTTTTTAACACGTATTTTTCTGTGTTCGCGTGGTTGTTGCTATACGTTTATGTTTTGGGTGATGTTCTAGACTTCGTTATGGTGTTGTTTCAGAGTCGCCCCACGGTAGGGGTTGCAGTTGTATGATTGCGCTAAAACGTCCCTGGGCGATTGAGTTCCTCATGTGAGCAACCGCCGGTCAATGAAGTAATTTCACGAGCAAAATAATTTTTTGCACTAAGGCATAGAAGCTTGGTCGGCTTGTGCGAATGAATGCCTTCTAAGTTTTTTTTCGCGTGAGATATTGAGTTCCTCATTTGAGGAGCTCAGGGACTTTCGGCTGCAACCCTACCGTGGAATGGCACTTCAGAGCGGTGTTTTTCAATACATAATAGTTTACTGTGGTTGGGGGGGGGTTGCCTGTTGTGCATATCCTCAAAACGTATTGATGTACGCCGAAAAAACTGCTTCGGGGGGCTAAAAACGAAATTGCGAGGGACGTTTGGGCATTTCAAAGTTCTCCCTCGCGGATTTGTCAAATGTGATTAAATGCAATATTTATCTCTGGAGATGAACATGGAACAACCAACGTAGACAACTATGGGTTGTAGTGGTATCTTATGATGAAGTCGATTCCCGCGTTTTAACCGTAGGGTCGTTTAGCAAAGACTGTCATATATATTTTTTCAGACATTATACATCTATGCCGCAATTAGTTGTGGTACCCCATTCATGTGCGATATTTTGGAGTCCGACGTAGTATTTCCTAATCCTCTTTGTTTCACAGACTAGTTACAAGTGCTTTGTCCTCATGTCGAAAGAGGGGCGCAAAGCACGATTTCATGGCCCTTTAGTACGGCTACGTACTGCATTAATCAAGTAGGAGGCCTTCGTTGCTCTACATCTCTTCGTGCGTATACCGGATACAAAACATCGGCAAAGCAATACGCTGCTGTGCGTTTAATACTAGTATATATGGAGAGCTGGTGACTCCGTGTGGTGTAGCCCCCTACAGCCCACGAGAGCAGTACACTGTATATTGATGCTGTGTGTTAGTCAAAATCACCGCGGACGTGTCTTTATGTTTAGTATATGTGGTATTATTGTCTCTCGTCACAGTGCATCTTTCCTAATAAAATTTTGCCAGATATCCCAACACCAAAATATGTATGGAAGACTCGAACTCAGGGCACCAGGTAGTAAGAATCACTCGTACATACATACAACGTAATATTATAGAATCGTTCTACGGTAGCCCCCCAACTTTTCATTAACGAAATCGGCGGTTTCAAAAACAGCTCCCGGTCGTACTTCCTTAAATACGGTGTCCCTCGACACCCCGATGTCATCGACCGATAGGCCTTTGCACACAAGAAAATATATGGATACTTTGTTTCCAGTCGTATCCTTCCTTGTGTCGAGCAGCCACGAAACGTTCGTTAAACAAAATCGCAGGTTTCGGGGGGGCTATCGTAGAATCAGTCTATATGTATACGACGTACGATGTATACACTTTGTGAATTGGTGCAATTATACTCGCCTAAAAGTATTGTCCAAATATCGATCTACTCGAGTTCTACCTTCTGCTCGACATGAGGAAGTAATGGGTATACATATTACCCTCGCCATAATAATGCTGAATAGGTGCTGTGAACGGCAAGACAGTAATATAATAGTGAAGTATTTTCTTATAACTACTACTGCCTGTTGACCACGGAGCACCTGACAAACGTATAGCTTGTTGTATAGCGCAAAATTACGTTGTATCTTCTTGTTTGTAGGTGTTTTTGCGAGCCTCAAAATTACTTGCATGATACGATCTCATGTCAAGTGTGTGGTTTTTCTTTTCTTCTTTTATTTGAGTTGTTTGCTAAATAGGTGTTGTGAACGGCAAAACGTAACGTGTAATAAAAATGTATTTTTCTTAAAGCTGCCATCTGTTGACCACGGAGCACCTGCCAGACGTATAGCTTGTTGTTTAGCGCGAAATCACGTTGCATCATCGTCTTAATGCGTGTTTTGGCGAGAGCCTCGAAAACACTTGCATATTGAATGAGACTTTACATTCACAGGTTTGTGCTGTTATTCTTCTCATCTTCATACACGAGACAAGACGCGTATGAAAATACGTGGAAGTGTGGTGAGATAAAGCTTTATTTTTCCCCATCCGCCGGAGGATAAAAAAAAGAGGAAAAAAAAAAATCTCATCGTTCAAATAATGAGTCATTACCTGTCGTTGCATTATTTCTCATTGGGCGCAAAACGTATTGACCGGCGGCGTAGACCTTCCAATGTTTTCGAAAACATTTGACATAGCCAAACAAGGGGTGAGGGTTAAACTGAAACACCTATTCGACTTGTCGGACAACCAAACGTTTCCGGAGCAGCACAACTCAAGTCGATGGTTGATGGTCGTTCACGGTTTGCAAACAACGTAACGTACATACATGTTGGCGTAGGCTCCTGGAGCGTTTACACTAACTCAAGAGCCTGTCCTGTGACCACGTGGGCTGGATTTCAGGCTATGAAAAACAACATTACCATCAACAACAATAAAACGTGCGTCCATGATGCCCCTCACACACCGCAACAGTATATATCACCTCATTATCTTTCGAGAGCCATCCATGCCGCTGGGTCCCCCCCCCCCCCCCCCCCCCCCCCCCGCCTCGAACGCCCCCTTTTTCCCCATCACCCGCACCATCGCCTAGACCTAGCACCACACGTGTAACAAACCCCTCACCTAAAGCCCTTTCCCCCCCCCACCACGCGTATAACAAGCTGCTACATATCTTTGATATCACAGCCGAAGTGTATTTGAATATTATTTGTGACCTAAACATCCTAAAAAATCTCCCCCCCCCCCCCCCCTCTTGCTCTCCATTACTCAAACGCCCCACCAAATATCGAAATCCGCCACATAAATAAACACTTCACGCACACGATATCACCTCATTATCTTTCGAGAGCCATCCATGCCGCCGTGTCCTCCCCCCCGCCTCGAACGCCCCCTTCTTCCCCATCACCCGCACCATCGCCCAGACCTAGCACCACACGTATAACAAACCCCTCACCTAAAGCCCCCCCCCCCCCCCTCCCCGCCCCCACCCCCCACCTTTCCCCCCCGACCCATCCCAACCCCACCCCCTCGAACACTCCAACCTCTCTTTAGTCACTGATTGTACGACTTACCCCAGGATATACATGATAAACTGATGTATTGTTTCCAAAACCGTCACATTTATCCCCTCAAAATAATGTATAGTTTCCAGGCACATATTGAGCTGCCCCGCCCGCCCAACTCCCCCCCCCCGCCGCCCCAACCCCCCCCCCCCCCCGCCCCCAATAATAAACTGGAGCCAAAACCGTCAGATTTATCCCCTCGAAAGGATTTATAGCTTACATGCACAAATTGCCCCTCCCCCCCCCCCCCCCCCCCCCCCCCCCCCCCCACACGATATCACCTCATTATCTTTCGAGAGCCATCCATGCCGCCGTGTCCCCCCCCCCGCCTCGAACGCCCCCTTCTTCCCCATCACCCGCACCATCGCCCAGACCTAGCACCACACGTATAACAAACCCCTCACCTAAAGCCCCCCCCCCCCCCCCCCCCGCCCCCACCCCCCACCTTTCCCCCCCGACCCATCCCAACCCCACCCCCTCGAACACTCCACCCTCTCTTTAGTCACTGATTGTACGACTTACCCAGGATATACATGATAAACTGATGTATTGTTTCCAAAACCGTCACATTTATCTCCTCAAAATAATGTATAGTTTCCAGGCACATATTGAGCTGCCCCGCCCGCCCAACCCCCCCCCCCCCGCCGCCCCAACCCCCCCCCCCTCCCCGCCCCCAATAATAAACTGGAGCCAAAACCGTCAGATTTATCCCCTCGAAAGGATTTATAGCTTACATGCACAAATTGCCCCTTCCCTCCCCCCCCCCCCCCCCCCCCCCCCCCCCCCCCCCCCCCCCCCTCCCCCCCCCCACCCCCCCCCCCCCCCCCCCCCTCCCCCCCCCCCCCCCCCCCACCCCCCCCCCCCCCCCCCCCCCCCACCCCCCCCCCCCCCCCTCCCCCCCCCCCCCCCCCCCCCACCCCCCCCCCCCCCCCCCCCCCCACCCCACCCCCCCCCCACCCCCCCCCACCCCCCTCCAAACAAACCCGCTCGCTTTTGATCAAAACCAGGCCCCCTTTCCCTTCACAGCTGTCAGATTTTGTCCCCCTCAGAAACGAGTTTTATAGTTTTCGCGCACACACTGACTAAAATCATCCTGTTGACCCTGATAGCTACACTGTAGTTGTAAGGGGAGTCGCCGACCTATATCCTTAACGAGGACGCACAACTCGTAATGCGCGCGATCGGAGTATCACACACAGCTTGCAAAGATGAGTTTCGACGAAACCTTCGATCTCACAGCTGGAGTGTATTTTCATTTTATTTTAATATATTAAGGCTAAGTTTCGATGATATATTTATATTCTACCTCACAGCCGAGAACATGTTATTTTTTTTTTGTGTGTGTTTTCATACAGGTACCATACCACCTAGCTAGGTCCTATTAGGAACCTCGACCCCGCAGTGGACCCTTCTTTTTTTGCTGCTTGGTACTCTGATCAGCTATGTATGTTATTGAGCACAGGCTTAATTGCTCTTGACAAGAGCGGCCGGGAGCCCAACTGGCACCACACCCTATAAATTTGGTGTTCGTGCTGCAGCATAATATATTCGAGCCGTTACTCTATAAACTGATAACCCTGCGGTTGAAATACGGTAGTCCAATTCACAGACCAAAAATCCTGCTAACGTCAAGAGATGAAACGTTTGAACCATGCTTGATTGTGTCGTGGAAGTCTTTGCTACACGACCGTACACCTACTCCTGTTGATGTACGGGAATTGAATTGACAGAACAAAAAGTTCTCCATAAATTGTGTGTTTGTGTTGAAGGAATTCAATCTAAAAATTCAAGCAAGAAATCCCGCCGAGCGATCTTTGAAGGAAGAATTCGTCAAAAACGCCATGGAAATTCCAACTTTAGCAAACAGTTTAGAGTGAACTTCCATCATCAGTAACAACGACCAGATCGTTCGATATGCCAACCGACACCGGGCTCACCGGCGCAAAAATCACGGGGCACGACGCCACTACCTACACGGCAGAACACAGCACTGATCGTTGTCCGCTGTGCTTGGCAGCGGTTGACACAACCCAACATTAATGCGGAGGCACCAAACAGTAGCTGGAGACGCATGGCGCGTACGCGCAACCTCAAGGGTAGTTGCTAGTAAGCCGGCGCTCCCGTGCTCTCTACGATGTGACCTCGTTCTGTGTTTCTGAGTTATATCGTACTGTACAGGTTTTGTCAACCACCGTCTCTATCCCACAACGCTGTCGCCGATACCTCCACCGGCACCGACACCCACGCCGCACGGCCGCCGCGGCTACTGCTGCTGCTGCTGCTGTTGCTGCTGCCGCTGTGCGGCGGCTGTTGTGTTGTGGCTGCAGTTGGTGTCTCCTGTTTTTTTTTTGCTTCGAAATAAAATATAAAACTGTCTGTTCTGTTGTTGTGGTGATGGTCGTGGTGATCGAGCCAGGCCGAGCTGCTGTGCCACAACTCATCTGGCAGGGCCTACGCCACCGCCACCTCCGCTCCCGCCGCTGCTGCCGCTGCTGCTGCTGCTTCAGCGACTGCGGCTGCGGTGCGGCTACTTCGTCGCTGCTGCTGTTGCTGCTGCTGCTGGGCTGCTGCTGGGCTGCTGTTGCGCTGCTGTTAGGCTGTTGTTGGTCTGATTGTGTTGCCCCTGTCGGTGAGTCTAGGTCCTACCGCACGATGTCTAAATTTAAAAGTTAATATTGCCTCCCCGCTCCACGCCTGTGATATGGAGGCCGTGTACACCATTTCTTCGATTTGTTCACCGAAAACACAACCAAAAGCATGCCCGAGTGAATATGGCCTTTTCCTAGCATGATGGAAGAGCTTTTAGTGAAATATATATATAAAAAATGAAAATACACTCCAGCTGTGAGATCGAAGATTTCGTCGAAACTCATCTTTGCAAGCTGTGTGTGATACTCCGATCGCCCGTATTACGAGTTGTGTGTCCTCATTAAGGATATAGGTCGGCGAATCCCCTTACAACTACAGTGTAGCTATCAGGGTCAACAAGGTGATTTTAGTCAGTCTGTGCGCGGAAACTAGAAAACCCGTTTCTGAGGGGGACAAAATCTGACAGCTGTGGATGGAAATGTATCCTTTTATCAAGTGAATCCTGTAGGTCGAATAACCGGTGAGGGGTCGGGCGGAGTTTTGGAGGACGTGGGGGCCTGGTTTTCATCAAAAGCGAGCGGGGTTGGAGGTGAGGGGGGGGGGGGGGGATGGAGCTACAGCATCGATTGCTAGAATGATTATGAGGTGATGTCAACTGCGTGGTAGTGTTTATTACTGTGGCAGATTTCGTGTTTGGGTGGGGCGTTTGAGCTAAGAAGCAGCCATCATTCTCGACGCATGATACGATAAAGGTATCAACTTTTCTGTCTGAAATGGGTTCTGAATGACGGGTCTTTTTAACCCAAACTGGTCGGAAACGGGCCACGTTTCTTATGAATTTTTCGTCGTGTACCTAGGCGATGAGATCTTTCATCCGGGATGTGGATTTAGTTTTATCATAATCGTTTTCTAGAAATGGTCTTTAGCTCCCACATTAAGGAACCTCAGAAATGGAGCGGTGAACCTCTTTCGTAGCACCCCTCGGTCTGTTGCCGCACTCTCTGCAGTGGTGTCGGTATTTCTGCAGTAGTACGTACAGTCGTCCATGATGAATATCATCATATTTTTTTCCCGTGCACGACGAGCGTACTCATCTTTACATTAAATATTAGGCGTCACGTGGTTCTAGGTACCAGTTTAGGGTTGGTGTTGAACACCCGGCAACATGGAGTTTGCCTTTCTCCATTGTTTCTCGCATTTATTTTCACCACGTGAACTTTTTGATACGGCAATATCCATCTTGCCGTTGTTCATGCGCAGGCCTCAATCTGTTTATCAGTTTTGCAATATTTTTTTTGTAGGTAGCATTATATATTATGCCGTATTGCCTCTATTCACACACAAGTCTGAATATGTGGTGCCTTGTGTCCAAAGTCTTCGTATAAAGTATCTCTTTTCTACTGACCTCTCATCAACAGGGCTTACTGAAATATGAACCTATCCGGCAACTAGATTGTAGTCTATTCGCAGCCACGACGCACAAACACACCGAGTATCATACTACGTATTCAGGGGAAATACAGAGAATGCTTTGCGGTACTTGCTATCAGCCTCCCCCCCAACGTTTTCTATTTTTAAGCTGCGAAATGGCTACCGCCATTTGTATCAAGGAATGTTGCAGGAAACACTACAACGAACGTTTTCTTCGGATGGAAGGTTCACCCATGCCACGATAGAGATGCGCTACGTTTTTTTCTGGCGATCGTCACTTAATAAACTTAGCACATCTCCCATTAAACAATTTAGAAAACTAAAAGCGCTATGTAATAAACACCGCCGAGACTTGAACATTCAACGAATATTGTTTCGAAAAAGGTAACGAGATTTTGACGATTATGGGCTACGGAGCCCCGTCAGTTTTTAAAAGGCATTATTAGCCAAAAATTACCTTCCTATCGTGGCACGAGCCTGTCGGCTATAAGGCCGCACGCACAAAATATGTATTGCCGCAGGATGAGCTTTTCACGCGATCATTAGGTAAAAATCAACCCCACCAAGACTTCCTTCATCGTTGTTGTATTTTTTTTCCTCTCTTTGATTTTGCTATTTTGGCCGCAAGCAACACTTTCTAAAGTTGTCGTTCCTTCTTAACATGCGAAATTCAGACGCTTCGACTTCGTTAACACATACACACGCCTAACCACGAGAGCCAAACCGTCGTCACTTATCGCCACATGCGACAAAATGTTTGATAACGCAAGATTACTGTAGTGTACGCACCGGAACCGGGAAACTGCACGCCGACAAAGTCACCAAAGCCCTGAACGCCGCGCGTTCCAAAAGACATGTCAACTCTGTAAAGAAGGCAGTGTGAAATATTAGCAGACTCGTGCCAGTACACCGGAATGAGATTTATTTTTGAGATGCCTAGCCGTGTGGGCTGTACAGGGAACGCCTGGTGTAAATAAACTTGAGAAAGCTTGATATATAGTCTAACTCGTACGTTGAATGCACACATTTTTTGTATTCATTGCTGAGAGCACTGCAGATAGACGAGACTAAGTGGCTGGGGCAGGATTCCGACCAACTTATCAATTTAATCTACGATTAGGGCAGTGAGACTTCGCATGGCACGTGTGGCTTTGGAAGAGTGTGCTTTGCGGCTAATCATATGATACCACATCAGCGTAACAATATGAGGACGTACAAAGCGATAGGAAACGGCGTCCATAAGTTGTCTCATGAGACAGGCAACATTCGATATCCTTTGAACAACTCGAATATGGTTCCAGTAAGAAGTCAAGGAGAAGGACAGGCACGCGGGAGGATATGGGGCGGTAAAGCCCAATGCAAGACATACGCTAAAAATCTAAAAATATTCCTGCTGAAACGTTGGAGCCTCGGGTCTAGAACAGGAACACCAGGAGAGGGCTCACACTATACACCAGAGCCTTGCCCCTTTCACTCCACATGTGCACCAAAGCGCTCCGATGAAGACGCAAGCAGGCCTCGGAGAGCACAAATACAACTACGAAACGCCTTTTAAGACGTGACCCGCGTCAACGTCAGGTGTGATAACTGATCGTGAGGAAGGTGCGCACGTCGTCCCCCAGTGATTGGTTGAAACCAAAATCGGCAATATCAATAGGACAAGCAATGTCATGTTGGTAAAAATATCGCCAAACTAAAAAGCGCAACCCCCTCTAAGACTGCCTACCGCTATGCCTTGATCAACGGGAAACATCGAAAACAACGGTAGCAACTTTCATTTAATATATAATCAAACGGGAATTGATTCCTTGAACCCGGAGCCAAGTGTGTTAACCCGCTGATCACCCAACGGCCTCTAGTTGAAAATCACGTGTGGCTCACGTTTGCTACGCAGACCATCCCCCGATTTGTACCACTGCTACAGTCTACTTAACTTCCGGTCCTCCCCGCCCGGGAGAGCTGCATGACATTAACCTAATCGTACACGCAACTATAGGTCAATACATATGTATCACTTTTGATCCGCGAGTAACATGTCCGCGTTCCATATATACGGAGTACAAACGCGAAATACGGAGCAAATGTATGGTCACGTCAGAAACCAGGACACCCCCTCTACGCAATATCCGCGCGAGCATTATGTGGTATAAATGCAGCGGGAGAAATGGGCGGTAAATGCTACCTAAACAGCACCAGGATTTTTTTTTTCTAGGTCTTAGATCTAGCATCGTGGTCCATGCAATTCCTCTTGTACCAAGATTTGAGCCACACAGTCCCTGATACTATCTGCTTCGACTATCGTAAGGCCCATACACACGCCCATGTTAATACAAGCTATGTCGAGCAGGAGACAGGCTTGAAACTTGACTCCACAAGGCGCATGGTCTTGATCCAAACCCTATAGCTACAGAGAGTGTGGTGTCATCGACCCCGTTTTCTAAACATGTACTTTCTCATGCATCGTCAAATACCCCAAGGTTAAATGTGCATGCATCGCAGTTTGCGATCCAAATCGTCCACTGCGCCGACGACAAAGTCCCTCGAGTGTCTCCGACACTGCCGCCGCACCCTGCTAGTTGTGACCCTTCCCACGCGGACTTCGGTGTAGAGAGCACCCCCCCTTTCACTGCTAGACTCACGACACACACCAAACACATCAAACCCCAGCAAGGCATACTCAAACGATCTTAAGATATGTTGTGAATCCCATTTTAATACGGCGTCACGGTGTCACGGTGACAATACACCAAGTACCCCCGCGTTCGGGGTGCAGCGGAAGTTTCTGCGCTCCGAGCATGATGAGGAGCTCAATATCTGACCCAAACCGAAGCTTCGAAGGTTTTTGGTTCGTGCACGCCGTCCGGCACTTCTCAGCGCTAGCCCTGAAGTTGCCATTTTATTATGCCACCTTGAATCCGCAGCTTGATGGCAGGAGTTTTGCACACAGTGCCAAAGTCTTCCCCCCGACTGTCTGACACCTGTCCGCGCTCGCAATGATAACCCCATCGATCCTTCCAATGGGAAAGACGTCCATAGAACAACCAGACCTACGGACCTGTCTTGGCAGGTTTATACGGCAGTGTGTGAGCTGAGTACTATCATCGTCGAGAGCGTACGCGTGTACACGCAAAGCATGACCGGACTTCTTCGGAAATCACTCACGGCGTTCCTAGTCATACACACTCTCCGTCCATCAGCGTCAGGGCGGGAACAAAAACATTTCGCTGCACGTGAGGACATACAGGTCTTCGCCATCCTTCGCAACCTCATTGCCCGTGCCTCGTCTGTCCGACGTTTTTCAGTTCTCTCTCTGAGTCCCATGATGCACACGTCAGAACATATTGTCACAACATAGCATGAACAGGAGGAAAGAACGCACGAGCACCTTACCAAACAACTAGAACAAGGAATACCTGGCCTAGAAGCTGCCGGATAGATATTCGTAACAGCACACGTTTTGCTTACGTGTTCTACAAGTCTTACCACTGCCGTCCCGTGCTGTATCCACTTGGTCTATGTAGCCACTGGCTTGATCAACCAGCACTGCCATGATAATGCAATTGATGCCAGTTCTTCAACAAAAAAATATGAACCGAACCGCCTACGACGTTCTCTGTCTCCACAGAAGCCAGCTTGTTCTTATCCATACCTGGTATTCCATAGGGCGATTTTTTTTTCCCCCGTTAATCTTGCTGATCTGGCAAAACACACGCGTCTACATTGGCCGCGCACGTTCACACGCGTCTACATCGGCCGTGCACGTCGCTAAGTGACCAAGCATAAGCTATGGAGATATTTACCTTGATCTCGTAGCGCAAACGACACAGTTTCGAAATAAATACAACCTAAACGTTCGGCCCCTACCGTGGCCATGGACGACCAGCAAACCCCAACGTGGCATGCATGTCCAGCAATCCCGGATTAAGGCAGCACTAGTTAGATTGGAACACCTCGTAATGCGAAATTTGTGTCACGTGAGGAGAATCCATCGACATCGCTCGCCCACGTCAGCAGCGATTTGAATGACGTCGGGGAGTTTCAGGGCTTTACCAGGAAGCGCACCTGCAAGACGACAAATGCAATTTTTCCATGAAAAGTATTTGATTCACACGCGCGATACGAAGATCATATATCAGCCGTAGACGTCACTGAGAGAAACCCATGCAAATTATTCAGCCGAACGAAAAATGCTATGCGGGAATACCGCCATAAACGCTCGATGTTCACCACACGCCACACGAATAGTCTATGTGCCTTGTAGTTGATACCTGGTGTATGCATATAATTATGTATTTTTAAGGTAGATCACACGGCGTAAAAGACATAACAACGGTGTTTTCAATCGCGAGCGCATCATCGTTGGGAATTGTGACCAATGCAAGATTCTCATACGTTGTTCACCGCGTCTCAGTCTTTGTTCTTACTTCCAGCCGGCGGAAGGAACACACGCATTCCTATTCCGTAGACAAGTATATATGGGAACAATAATTTCCAAGAATGCCTGGGACGGTGGAGTTGATAATAGCGTTGAAATATTCGTTTCAGGGGTAGTGCATTGGAAGTTGATGTTGTACGACCTGATATGCGTTCTCGATCAATTGGGTACCGATACTCTACGTACACGGGCTGGCTTCAAATATCGAAATAAGTCGACGGCTGAGTCTATCAAATATTTGTAAACATTGTGGGAAGCCAGCGAGCGTAAAAAAAAAAATAATTGCCGACATATTATCTCTGAAATAATTTTTGACGAATGTGCACCGCTGCTCCATACCCTTGACATACGCTGTGGCCAACCCAACTACTCCACTCGAGCGGACGTCTCACCCGCTGCGCCACAATTTGCGTTATGTTACCTTTCGCTGGCAGCCATTTGATATTGCCCTCATCTGAGTACCCCATGGTCTACTTTGTTCTTTGTTCAGGTTAGTTGCTGCTGTTGTTCTGTTCCTTAACAAATCGTTCTGGAACAGATAACAGACAAAATGGACATCGTTGCATACCCAAACTGCGCCCATCGCGTCGCATCTCGCTTGCAAACTTAGGGGTTGGATCCACTCAACAATGTGCGGTCAATTAAATGTCGTCGGTACTGCAAGTATGTATGTGCCGTTGAGTGCAGCTGGTAGTAACAGGACAAGATTTTACGGCGATGCGTGTTGTTGAAGGACCTTTTCACCGATTCGGACGGTTGAAGAGTGTGGGATGCAAACGCACGGTCAACACCGTCCGCTGGGTATCTGTATGCATCACTAACCTCCATGAAGCTGATCCATTCGTTTTCGGTGAGGCCGACGGTGGCGAGAGTCAGGTTGTTTACCCCTTCTGCCTCCAGACCAAGTGCGTTGAAAGTAGATCCCGAGTACGAAGCGAAGTTTCCAACTACCTCGCCGTTTATGGCCGCCTGCGAGTCACGGGCCACCACCGCCGTATGTACAGAGAGAGAGGTGGTTTCACGACGTTAGTATTTATAGCATGCGAGTTTCGTGATAAGAATTTATGCAATGGGTCCGGATCGTTTGATGGGCTTCCCTTGGTTCTAGTGTTAAGCTGCACACAACGAGCTAAATCGACGCAGAGCACCGCAAACGACAAGGCGCGCACGATTCACTTATCCGCGTCAACCTGAAAACTATCCCTTGGATTGATGATAGTTTAAAATGATTTATGTATCGATAGCGGCTGACGGCCGTGATCCATATTTGGTACCTGGTCTATGCCATGGGCTTCGAAATACCATAAAAATAAGCGTTGACATCGTAACCACTGTATTCGAGTATTTTTGCGCCCAAGCGATCGGCGTTCCTGATTGAGTACGAGCCCTAAGGAAAACTATTGCGACGGTTCAACTCTTCGTACGGTATTCTCTTTCTCGTTGACCGATTTTACCGCGTGACTAGAGGAACACGCGAAAAATTCGGCGAACCTCCACGATTGTACTGCTACACATTGGGGATACAGACCCCAAATGCGCAACTAAGATCAAGGACCGGACCGGGGGAAAGTAAAGATACATGTGACCATCGCTTGTTGAGACGGTCGTTGATGAACACCCTACTACGAATTGAGCTTGGCCAAAAACGAAATGATGGAGATCATCAAGTACACTGTCTGTAGGTTCTCTAAAGCAGGTTGTTGGTGTTGTTGTATTCGTATTCCATTAACATCGTTATACCAGTTACAAAAAAGTTCGTTGCCTGCCCATCTATACGCACTTTGGTCGTGGTTCATGTTGATACACGAGAACCTCTGCAATATACCAGGCGTAAACCGAATTATTGCTTCATCACCTTGTGTCTGGTACGTTTGTTGTTTATCATAGGGTGCAGGAACCACCCACATCAGGCAAGTGTTACAGTAACACGATGTGGCCGTGATATCGAGGCCGCAGCGAAGAACTCACCATGTATTCGCTACGACGACACTACGGATAACTAGCTTCTCGTTCGTCAGATTACGCCAGCCCTCTTCACATAGAGGGGACAACGCAAAACTAGCAGCATCAAAGTCAGGGCCAGCAAACGCGTAGTCGAAACCTTGATTTTTTTTTGAGCTAGAGCGTGGTTTACGAGGTGCAGCCGTCCTCGTCTATGTCCATCTGCTGTCACTCCCAAGGAAAAATTTGAATTGAAAAATACCATTGGTCTGCACGCAACTCTATACACCTGTGTCTAACTAAACGTACCTACCATTTCTCATGACAGCCAACGTCTTGAGTCACCTTTCGCCGGTGTACAGTTATTGTTCACACAATGACACCATGCGCTTCGTAGTTCGTCCGAACAATATCCAGACATCATCTATAGCTGCTCTGCCATTGACGTGGAAAGGTCGGTCGAAATTTTACAGGGTTTGCCTTCATGTGTATCGTCCGACAGCGACAACAAACATGTCGCGTCTACTGCACGCATAATGCCTGTAAAATAGCAATAGATATAAAATATTCTAACTCCTGATCATTGTACGTTGCACTCTTGCAAATATAAGTCGAAGGTATCAGAAATGCGCTACCCCTGTCTTAGTTGTGACCACATACCTCTTTTAACGCTCCATTGAAAACCTCTTAGTCACTAATTCCTTGCGACGCCCACTGATTATATGTTCAACTACTATCGCAGTCGACCTCTTACGTCAAATGTACGACTGAGTGGACGGCATCAGGCGCTGAAACCCGGTATATCTGGTCAGGAGCATATTCTATATAATCGCTACGTGACGAACCTGAAGTACTTGGCTTAAGCTGGATAAACCAAGCTTCCAACAACTAACGTATCAACGTAGTTTGCAAAGGGGAGTGTTGACCCGAAATTTGTCGAACGCACGGTTGGCGTCCTAAAATATGACAATAATTTGCTGGCTCCATGTCTTCTGAGATTTCGAAATCAAACGTGGTTCAAGCAGGTTTAAGCGGCAGCAGTCGGGCTGAAGTCTCAGGTCCCTGAAGTTAAAACAAACCTGATGCGCTCATGAAAGTGAAAAGTACGAGAAGAAGAACATTGCCGAATCGAAGTTGTTTACTCGCTGATTGGCATATCCATGTTTGTCAATCTCCAGTATATTGGGCGTATGTTACCGTGCTGGCTGCAATAGACCACCCTAAATTCAATAGGACCGAAACAAGGTTTCTAACTCATACACCGACCAAAATATTCGCTGCACAAATATTTCTGGTTTGATTTTGACCCACCTGCAGGGTCCGCGAGCGTTCTTCTCCTTTGTAGAACGCCACCTGGACGTCCTTAATATCCTGGGGGTCTTCGAACGTGAATTCAATCTCGCAAACCTCTCCATCGGGGACAAGTTTCTGTGCACAGCCCCACCTCGACTCGGTGCCGCTACTGATGCCGTCCCGACACAGCTCAGGTGTACACCCATCTTCCTGGCATCCGACATCACCATCAGCTTCGCCAGGGCGTGTGTCGTACGCGTTGGCCGACACGCCAACGGTGGTTTTCATCCCGGCCTCGACATAACCATCAACGCACGCCGAGCTCGGGTCTATGCAATCAAAATCACCGTTCTCTCCACAGGTGTGTTCTTCGGTGCTGAGGCAATCGCAAATGCAGCAGTCTCCACCGTCATAACCTGACAGAGGAACATCACATAAATTCAGATATGCGGGACCCTTTGCGATAATACGAGTTATTTCTCAATCGCATCGGTTGATAGAGGAATAGCAACCAACAGCCAAGACAAATTATTCAACGTATCCAGACGTGGCATTACGTTGACCGTCTATTCCTCGTGCGGAGTGAGATCGTCTTAAACGTCGACCTGCATTTTTGAATGCGGGTACACACCCGAGGACGTGAGTATATTGTGGGCTATCTATGTGGTGTCCTTTGGCTTTACGATGGATACGCGGCGGCCATCAGCTGGGTGTACTGCCCGCCACCCAGAAAACACCCCACGCAACAAATGCGTCATCGATGGCGTTAGCGCAGTCACGCACGTCACCCTGCCCTGAATTCTTTTGCCTAGGCATATATTAAATGGCTTTCCGGTAAGCTGATTTTACGAGACACCCCCACACAGTAACAGCGATATTCTTTGACGAACATTCTGCTCGACACGAGAAAGGATGATATAAACAAAACTGTCTTCGTATGTTCTCCTTCACGCAAAGGACTATCGGACGATGACGTCTGGATGGCAAGGGGCACAGTAGTCGAGGAGTTGCGGCAAAGAGCCGCTTTCAAGACCGGGGATTTTTGATAAGGAAAAGGAGGGGAGGTCTACCGTAAAACGACTTGGTTGGGCGTAGTCGATGCCACCGTCAGCGACAACGACAAACACGCCAGAAGAAGTTGCAAACACGCATTAATGTCCATCGTAAAGGGGATTGAGAAATAATTGTAACACCATGTAACGTGTACCATGGCACGGTTAGCCCCATCAGTCCAAATCGTGTCGGACAGAAGGGGCGTTGAATTTAGCAATCACCCGTTGTCGCTTGAACGCCGTTGGTGTCGTTTTGAATCTTTCGTTCACGTACCATAGGCCGTTTGCTCGGAAATCTTGATCTATTTCCCCGTCTTGTTTGGACGTGATAGATGAGGCCCTCAATGGAAGAGTCTCAAATACCAGAAAACATATTGCCAAGCATATCATGCGTAGGCCGCGCTCGGGAAATAATCGATGCGTGCTGAGAATCTGTCTCCGTGATGGGAAATGATGAGGGGGTCCCAGGTGTTTGTGAAGACCATGTGTGACTAAGAATTGTACCAGGATATCGTATCAGATGGAATGGTTGGAAATGCGCTTGAAGAAAATGCAGCAACCGAAGAACATAATATTCTACAAATATAGATAAAGACGACTAGAAAAAGTGCCGAGGGGGGCTAACTATCACCTTATCGACACCTATCAATGCCCGCAGCACAAGAATATGTACTCCACATAAAAAGCACTGGCCCACCGTCCATGCTTGATCAACGCTTTCTGATACTAGCAAAGCCAAGTTTGTTTTCGTGCAACACGATCGTGTTCCTGATTGATGTCATTCGAGTTCACAATACGACGATGGCAAGGAATAATGTAAAATTTTGATGCATATGCCATCCATCCACACCTAAACGATTGATTCTCCGTTTGTTTGCTCTTTCGAAGCGGCTGCAATTAACGTACCTAGTTTGAATTCCATTTTTGAATACATCCCCTTGATTACAAGACAGTATTCATAGTGGGTAAATGATCTAAAACTCGTCTTCGTACGACCACATTTTTCAGACTCAAGTACGGACGGGATCGATGTTTTGTTTTGCTATCTCACTCTTAGAACCAAAAGTGAATTGTATTGGCAATTTTTATAACCTGTGCGTCAACAGCGGTAATACGGATGCCCTCATGTTGAAAATTAATGGTCGTACACGTGCCAGCGATAACTATATTACGTTTTTATCCCAAAACCCGTATGCTGTGTGTTTAACATGCCCTATGAATTGATGCCTCGAGTGAGATGAGCCCGGCGTTAATAGAATACGGTGAAAGAACGTCCAGTGCAATGCAAAGATGGGTACTATTTAGGTCAAGACAAGTGCACGTATAAAGCCGGAATCAAAGTCATGATACAGAAAGATAGCTATATGTCAAACGTTCATCGTGGTCATTGTTTACTGGCCAGAACGTTTTGTACTACACAAAGAGGAGTGCGTAAGTAGTTGTTGTTCGTTTACTCTACCCCTATATTGATCGCTTAAAATAGCGCATACATGGAATGAGGCAAATATAAACGAGACAGTGTACATACATACAGAAGTGTATGACCTGTCTCACGCCGTAAGGCGTGCTCCATACGAACGTGTCAGCCTGTCTATGATACACGCTCAAACAAATGTTACTCAACAGCCAACATAGCAGATTCAAGAGAACGAAAACAAGGGCCATGCACAGAATAACGTCTCGCAGGGAGTTGGTGTAAGCGGGTGTCACGTGGGACAGTGTGTTCGCTCCAGATGTGTAAGGTGACAGTATCACTGCAGTCATATTTGCATGGATGCTATGGAGCAAATGCCAACGAAGAAAGTGACCAAAATGTACGTCCACGACAATAACGTCGTTGGCCATTTTTCTGAAGGGCCTGTTGTTGCTGTTTTTCTTGGCTCTGATCGGAATGGCTTGTGTAACGTGGTACGATAGAGGTTTCACTTTTCGTCTGGAAAAAAAATCCGAATGATGTGGCTCCTCCTCAACCAAAAATCGTCGCAAATAGGTAATTTGTCTCACATGGATCCCGTCGAAGAACTGGGCCGTTGGATGATTAGTCCGCAGCAGTTTGATTTCTCTTCGAATCGTTTTTTTACGGTCAGTCTTAAGCTCCCAATTTGAAGAAACCTCGGGAAAAAGCGTTGCACCTCTATCGTAGCTCTCGTCTTTTTTTGCTTTTGATGAACTTGCGTAGGTAAAGAGACAAGTATTGTATGGTCTGAAAATTTTTCCGCACAGGGGAAACAGCTACGAAGTGTTGAGGATAACAAGCTTACCTAGACGTGGTGATGATGACCGGCTCATCTCGATTTGCCGTAGTTTGCCCGTTATGTCCCGTACCCGTGTCTACGTACATCACTAGTGCATCCCGCTCGCACGCAAGTGTGGCATACGTCGTATGTACGAAAACCTTAGTGTTTTGGGGTGTGGGAGTTTCTCCCCTGTTCCGCTTTGCAGCTAAATTTTGAGGCATTTTCGAGGGAAAATTGACCTCGCTCATATGTACACGCTGGGCTTTTGTATCAGGTACTTAACCACTTACTAAACCACCACTACGCTAGATGTAAGTTCTTCATGTTTCATTCGGGGCCTCCCGCGTCAGGGGTTGATTAGGTTTTGCGCAGGTAAATTGCCGCAACCAGGGACAAAAACATTGGCAGGTGTGCTCGAATATAAGCCAGGGTTTGTATTTGAATGGAAACACTACCGAAAAGCTCGACTTACGTCTCGATAAAAGCTTTTTTCTTCGTAATACGTCATGGCACATATCATGTATGCGTTATTCTGGAAGGCCTCCCAAGGCGTGTGTGCCGAACAACGTGGTGGGGGGACACAGGCTAGAGTAAGACCGTACATTTTGGGGCCTTTTTGGAGTCACTCGATGTCACTCGCGCGAGCGATCCCTTTGCTTGTTTGTGGTCCTAAGTTGTCCCGTGGTTCAATTTTCGCGATACGATTCTGGAACGGAACAGTAAGCTACGCTGCCTCTAAAGACCTACCTGTCCGTGATGTACGCAGCCACCCGTGCGAGTGGCTCAAACACGGTAGTGAACTACCGTAGCTTTTATCGTGGGTTACACCCCTCCCTACCAAAAATCACACGCCCGCAACATCGAAAAATCCAAGTAGCAATCTATCTCTTTTTCGAGTGCCTATAGTGGATGTTATGTAACAAGAGTTACGAGAAATGTGGGTATACGTTGCAATTAACCGCTCACTAACGCGCGTGACTGGCCCTAATCGCGGGGATGCAATGGGTTAGATGAGAGCCGCGGTGAGAGTGTCCTGCAGCTGGCCTTCCGCATTCGAGCGATCGGCGGCGAATGCCCCTTGGATGCCTTTATTCCGTATCAAAGCACTAATTGCAATATACTTGACGGATGAACTGGATTTCTGTGTACGAAGCCCCCATGATTGCTGATCATTGGTCCCCTGAAGATTGTGTACGTTGTCCACCTAAACTCATGACGGGATCTTACACGTATGAACCTCCGCCGTACATGGGAAGGTGACTTAATGTCCAGGGTACGAGCGGCCAGCAGGGAACGTATTGCTCGTGATTTTTATAGTTGCTGTGGCTTGAAGTCGTCGTTTCAACTGTGTCAAGCGTTTGGTCCAGTGATGACCATGTTGGCGTTTTTTTCGGTTTTGCACCCTTCAAATGTAGGTGACTTGGTGGAGCCCAATGCCGGTGCAATATAAAAAACAGTAGCCGAAAAAAAACGGGTGGGCTTTATGAGTGATGCTGATTGAAAACGACGACCCGCAAAGACGAGACGATGAGGCGACACGTGAATGTAGTGGTGAAGCATTCGCAGGCGTGCGCGCAGTAGACATGTAGAAACCAAGAAGATAATTGCAGCCGTCTAGGAAGTGTACACCAGCTGAGTATATACTGCTGCGAGCAGTAAACATCGTCTACTTAGATATTTTGTGATTGATGATGGTGCCGGCGTGAGCACCGATGTTAACCTTTCGCTGGGAGTTAGGTCGACCGTGACAGACTGTTTCGACTGTCGCGATTAGCGTACCCCCGTTTTATCGCATGCCTTCGCAACGATGGACGTCACGGCGATTTGTTCTCCATATTTGTACCGTGGTTCGTTCGGTGCGGGCTACCCCTCGACGGCGTTTGTCCCAACAAGGGTAACATAAGCGTAGATTTCACGAATGCAACCGTACTACAAACTCGGCACCCTGGCCGTTAGCAGCGCGAAAAGGTCACATTTGCCATACACACGCATAGGACCCACTCGACAATGAGCGACGAACCGTTACACACCGGGGTTCGGAGTATCTCAATAGAGCTTCGCCCTTTACGCGTGAAAGCGCAAACTCAGCTCTAGCGGTGAATGCCTTTTTATGAGTCCGATATCACGCTGTGATGCTGAATGGGTGGACGCGATTGCTACCGGTAAAGTACCTTGTATAGGAAGGAGGACATTCCCTCCACACTGGGCGCAGATGTCGTTTCGTTATTGACGTGGTTGCGTGTCACGGCGCGTCTTGGGGTGCTCGTCGAACAACATTCACACGGCCACATACACGTCGACGTATCTCTCGCGTGGAAGCTGGAAGAAACGGTTGTAGTTAAGGGGTTACTTGTGTCATGGCGTGGAATCGGACGCTTGACTCGGGCCGCGCATGCACGCGCAGCCCGTGAACGTAGGATATATGTGATGCCACCGAGTGGGGAACACGGTGTTCGTTCAACAACTGGAAGCTTCCACGGCACTTGAGACACCCGCGAGATGCTCTCGAGCTGCATGGAAGAGCGTGCCCAGTGGACAGGAACTTCGATGATTGGTGCCAGTTTAGTCGTAGATCAAAGCGAGACGTTCAATATCTAAAATATCGATGGATGTTGAGATTTTCAACTTTATAAGAAACGTACTGGTGACACTGACTGTCCGAGTGTGCCACTATTGATCATTAAAAACGTTTGTTTTTAGAAACGTACCTTAGGCCAAGTCTAGAGCCAACAGTGAATGACGGAGGTTGTCACTGTCCGGTGGGCATCAGATAATGGCAACAACCGCCTCAGGATCCTCATTTCTTTATGTCCTCTTACGGTTAAAATAGGGTACTTCGACCCTTCGTATAGACTCGAACGCCTTTCCTAATAGATAGTACATTTCCTTCTTCATCACATGTTGTGTCCCCAGAGACATGGACCATCTCGGCATCTCTAACCACAGAGACCGAACGTTGCCACTAATTATACTATTGATCGTTGTCCTTCGACGCGCGGAGCACTGGGCAGACGGAATGCTTGTTCTAAGCATCCGGCCCGCGAAGGTATAGACTGGGTTGCTGACGCGTCACTGGCGCTGTGGATGAGTTCGGTGTCGTCTTAAGCAGAACAGTGTTCTGTACTACATGAACGCCCGCACTCCTATTATATCAGGTTAAATTCTGTCACGTGACTGTAACAGCATTCATATGTTGTCTCGTTGCCGCAAGTCCGTATGTGGCGCACATTACGGACGCGCCCATAGTACCGGCTGTGGCATCCTCGCAGAATCAGAATGCATTCCTCATATTCTGCCTTGCCGAACGTTATATATTAATACTACACACAGCAACGAGAACACATATATATATTCACAGACTTGTGCGGGGGGGATGTCTGTGGTGACAGCGGATAACTTGGACATTTCGCAGGGCAGAGAGCATCGGCTTCGACGCCATTCAGGCGACCCCATTGCGGTGTTAATATTAGATTTCTGAATCAGGAAACAAGTGGAACATTGAACAGAGCATTAGACGCAACTCACCGCATTCGACGTTGTTATGGTCCGGGTCACAGGAACCGTCTGCGATGTTAATATCCGAGCACGAGCTGGTTGAGTCAGCGATGTCTGCGCTATCATCAGATGGTAGAAGTTCGACATCGCCCTCGTCGGTGTTCGAGGGATCATCAGATGTAAGGAAGATGATGTCGTCCCCACTGGTGTCCGAGGGATCATCCGATGAAAGAAAGATGATGTCGTCGCCACTGTCGTCCGGGAAGTCGTCCGTAGGGTGAAATCTGCTGTCGTCATCTAAGCAAGACAAGTTACTTGGATCAAGGCAATCGAAACCGCCATTGGCCTCGTCGCCACATATGTACTCCGTGCTAACGCAGGAGCACTCGCAGCAGTCGCCACCGTCGTAATCTGATGCGATTGGAGACCAAACACGTGAATCTTTATATTAGTAATCGTTTGCGAGTGGTTTAGCATATATCTGGGCTATCTACTCATGGCACAGTGGATAAAACTGGGGGGCAACTGGACGACATCCATTCGGTGCCTGATCGAACATTCTTGCCCCAATACCTCAATCGATATACCGCGTTAACTTTACGCAGATGCAAAAGCCACTAGAAGACTAAACGTTGTCCAGCGTCATGCGCGTGGGCATGGACCAGTTTTCCAGACGCTAGTTGGAGACGCCACTCAACCTGTGGCTACAACGAAACGAGAATCTCACACCGATTGTCACGGGACGTGAGGTATACAAAACCGACAATGCCCCACACTATTTGTCACTGATATCAACTCACTGCATGCCTCGTTGTTGTTGGTTGCGTCACAGTATCCGTCTGAGATATACCCAGGAATGCATCCCATGCTTGATTCCCGGCTGTTATAAATAGTGGTGACGTCGTCGTCATCAACGCAAGGCGCACTGGGGTCCAGGCACGCGTAATCCCCTTGGCCACATTGGAAAATGGTGCCACTGACGCAGGTGCATTGGCAGCAGTCCCCGCCGTCATAGCCTGATGAGACGTGAACCAACAACACGAAATGGCGTTGGCATCGGTTGCTGTCGGTGTGGAAGCGGTGATGAATTTACTTCCCTCAAAACGTTCAGCTTTTCGGGTTATGCAGGCAGACCATGCCTCACCGGTCCCAGGTGCTGGAGTAACACACGTTATCAACGCGCACCAGACCCCGAAATGCTTCGCTGGTAGCAGATCCCAAGAAACCTCCGAAAATTCGGATTTGCTACATACAAAGCTTGCAGGGAAGATTCTATTGTATGCCTCGCCGCGTGATCATTACCAAAATTCACACGGCTTTTCACAGATGGAGCGACCAAATGGGGTGAACCACCTTATTACCAGACCCAACATCATACGAAGCGACCGGTCGAGCGGATACCATAATGATATTTCTCGTCATCGACTTACCACAGTCCTCTTTGTTGTTGATTGAGTCGCAGAGTCCGTCTGACAGCCAACCGTTGTTGCATGCAAACTCTTGTGTGTATTCCGGATTGGTGTAGGAGGTAGACTCGACGTCGTCGTCATCGACGCATTCGGCACTTGGATCGATGCAAGCATAGCCGCCGGTGTCCGGGTCGCCGCATGTGTAATCCACGGTGCTTTTGCATGTGCATTCGCAGCAATCGCCACCGTCGTAATCTGATGTTGTTTTTATGACATTTCCATGTTACCAAATACGAACGACAAGGTTTGCTGGCGTGTTAGTGATTGCATGGATAAGCAGCTCCATAGGCAGTTATGCAATGCTTGGTGCAAGACTTCCATGCCTATGTCTTATTCATTTGGTTTGGAAAAACACGTTAGGGTGGAGACGCGCAAAATGTTTTCCCGAGACTCCCCCAGCGAGGAGCTCTAAAGGCCCCACCTTCGAACTAAAACATGAGAGATTTGAAAGAGCAACCGGATGAAACAATTTGTCTTTGAGATCGAGGTGTGCAAACGCAATTGTGTTTGCGAAACATGAACGACCCACGCCGACGATATTAGGCTAAGGAGCCCGGCAAACTTGGGAAACATTCCGGCCAGAGGGTGTTACATATATCGTAGCACGCGTCGAACGTGAGCAAGGTTGTTGGAAAGCGAAGGACACGTTTTTGGCTGGAGAAAATATGGTGCTATCTGCTTCGTTTAATCGGCAGGTGTATGACACAATAAGTTCCCAAAGACAACGTGTCGACGGGAAGGCCTTCACCAGCACGCCATAGGAATGACAACCCCTTCAACAAACCCTACGTCGGAAGGACTACCACATATGAAAACCATTGTGGCCGAAACAAGCGTACCGCAGTCTGCCTTGTTGTTTATGGCGTCGCAGTCTCCATCTGAGATGTACCCTGTCTCGCAGAAGAACGTGGTTGTGTACCCCAGATATTCATCATCCGAATCAACGGGAGTATAGTCGTCATCATCGACGCAGGGGGCCCTGGGGTTGATGCACGCATAACCACCGTCCCCGCACGCGAAAAGGGTGCCGCTTTCGCAAGTGCACTCGCAGCAGTCACCGCCGTCGTAACCTGACAGAATTTGATTGTAAACGAGATAAGACGGCGACGACGTCGGTTGCAGAAGGTTATAAAATCCTAGCCGGGTTACACGGTCGACGACCCGTTGGTTGTGATGGTGATACAAACGGGTCACGCCTTTACGGTCTCTCGCCAAGTAGTGCCACTTGATCTAAGTGGGCTTCTCCTCCGAGTTTTTAGTATTTCCTTTGACCCTACGCCTAGGCATATGGTAGGATAGAGACGCGCAAGTTTTGTTTTATGGGAGCTCCTCGCTAGAGAGGTACTTTGACAAAATTTGAGGTCAAACGGTTCATCAAGCCCACGGTCTAGGCAGACAAATGGACGATTCTTCAAAACAACAATAACATTTCAACAAGTTTGGGTACTGAACATCGCAGCCCCGTCCTTCAGAAACCGTTAAAGGCCGAACCATGCCACCTCTATCGCAGCACGCTATACAGGGGCATACGCAAGTGCAACCGAAGCAGGTTATATGGATCACCGCACGAAACTTCGAGACGCCGACGACTCAAGCACGAGGGACACTGGTATGGGAAACTACTTCCTTGGAGGAGAATCGCACCAAGCACTAGATACGCCTTGAAGGGAAACATCATCACTCTGAATATCAAATTCGCAACTTTTCACTACACCCCACGTACCACACTCCTCGTTGTTGTTGACCGGATCACATAGCCCGTCGGAGAGCCAACCATTGGCGCATGAGTTGCCGGTGGAATATTCGGGATTGGTGTATGAGTCATCAAACGGGATAGCAGTAGCATCATCGTCGTCGACGCAAGGAGCGCCCGGGTCCAGGCACGTGTAGCCGCCATGGCTCTCGTCACCGCAGGTAAAGGAGTCGGTGTCAATGCAGGTGCACTCGCAGCAATCGCCACCGTCGTAATCTTCGGTCGTTGCAAAACATCACATTGCGTCAAAGACAACGGGTTCCCGAAAAGTAAGCAGGTTATGGGTCGGTTGCCACGTTGATAGCGTGGGGTATGTACTCGGCACAACCTCGTGCCGTCCGAAAGACCTCTGCTAGCAGTTTGTTGCTACGGTCTTGGCGCGCGGCACATACATTCCGAGCAGCCCAAATGATGGTATGTTCAACACATTGAGAGTGTCACCGACGGTGGCGAGATAGTCACGGATTCGTCGCTTACTGCGGTGGGCAAGGAGTACCATGTATCAGGCGCTTGTCGGGAACGGGACGGCACAACCTACTAGCTACTGCAGTGAATCAACGACTTCAAGCCATACGCTACTGCCACGCTAGGGGTTGCAGTTGATAAATAACTCGTGAATATTCCTGCCCGGGGTTGACCTCCTGATATGAGACCGTACTGGTTGGTCTCATACGTTTAAGGGTATACGTTTCCGTTCGGACTAGAGCACAGAACCGTGGTCGGGTTGCTCGAAAATCCCCTTCAAAGTCATATTTCGGGTGAATTATTGAGCTCCTCATGCGAAGAACCCAGAAGAATTTTGCTGCACCTCTACTGTGGGATGCCTCCATAGCGGTAAAACTCCACAATGTAACGCACCGCAGATTTCGTTGTTGTTGGTTTGGTCACAGTCTCCGTCCGACACGAATGCCGGAATGCAACCCGAGATCGTCGTGGAAGAGTAATCTCCTGGGTTAACGGTGATGTCGTCGTCATCAACACAAGACGCGCTTGGATCGATGCACGCGTAGCCACCGTGGCTCTCGTCACCGCACGTGAAGTTGTCAGTGCTTCTGCAGGTGCATTCGCAGCAATCGCCTCCGTCGTAATCTATTACCGTTAGCAGAGGTCGCCGTAAGGAAAACGACAACGGTGAACGGAAATTACAGGGGCTGTTTAGTGATCATCCACGGCAGACGGATGATAAAAAGGCCAGAATGTGGCCATCGTCAAGTGTTTTTTTCCCCTAGTTTCGTGTCGAAACCAGCTGCGAATGGTGCACCGCATTGACCATTTGGGATATCGTATACCTCAGAGACCATGCTATACACGCAAGAAAAACGATAATGTTGTCCTGCTCGCGGAGGACCGTGAGTAAGAACAATTTCGTCCATGTTTTCTCCGAAGCGTTGCCGGGAAAACCACAGCTTCCGATTTACCGCGGGTAAGGCAACGCCTGTGTCTGCTTACGGCGCAAACTATAGTATGACGCACCGCAGTCTTTGTTGTTGTTGGATGGATCACAATCTCCGTCGTTGAAAAAGTCTGTATCGCAAGAAGGCGCCGCGTCGGAGTCGAAATCGTCGTCATCAACGCAAGGTGCGTCAGGGTCCACACACGCGAAGCCATTGACACCGCAGGTGAAGCTTGCCGTGCTGACGCAGGTGCACTGGCAGCAGTCGCCTTGGTCGTAATCTGATACCGCGAAACATGAAACATGTAGGGCCGTCAGTTTTTTCCGTCGGTTTCAAGGAGAGATTGGTATCCTGTAATTTTGCCAGCCTGTAATTACTGCATTTTTCTTCATCACGAGTGGTCCACCCCCATACGAACCGCGGCAGAGGACTATCACTTTGTGGTGAAGGGTACGACGGATCGAGGCGTTCAACTCGTAGCAAGCTCAATGCGACGTGCGTAAAAATGTATTGATGCAAACCCAAGATGCAGGAAGCAAATGCTTTGCTTGTCTTGCCTAGCAACGACCTCAAAAATGCCAAAAGTTTCAGGAAATTTTGTGAACAGCATGTCGGGTGGCAAACCCACTATCACCAAAAAACTATACGGGCAACATCAAAACTAGACGATATCCTAGTTTCAAGCTGCAACCAAGCACGACATACCGCACTCGTCTTTGTTGTTGATAATGTCGCAGAATCCGTCTGAAAACCAGCCAGTAGCGCATTCGTTAGTGGTAGTGAACTCGGAATCAGTATAGGCGCTAGAATCCCCATACGTCTCGTCGTCCTCAAAGCACGGAGCATTCGGGTCGAGACACTGGAAACCGCCTTGGTTCTCGTCGCCGCAGGTGAACTCGTCGGTGTCCACGCAGGTGCATTCGCAGCAATCGCCCTGATCATATTCTGAATGCATTGGAGAAGGTCACCATGTACCGCCGGCGTTTGTCAGGTGAAGGAGGACAAAGTGGTTGGTCAGTCCGTAATGACATAGTGAAAGGCGGGCACGCGCGGGCAACATTGACATGGCCTCTGCATCGAGTTTCTCGATTTATCAAGGCGCGAGTTGAATGCCACATTTTCAATGTGGCAACCACAAGAACCTTTACCCCGTCAAAATTACATCCGGTTCTGGCAAGACGCGTTCTGTGGTATAGGTGCACCCCATTTTTCATGAGATTTCGCAATTGACAGCTCAACAAACCTCTCCTAAAAGCTGATTTAGAAAAGAATTAATGTGCTACACCGGACGCGTCTTACGAGAGAGGTGCACATTTTTTTTTTTCCCGAGGTTCCTCGATTTGGCAGCTGAAGACCTCTCCCAATCTCTGAAATGGACAAAAACATAAACTGCTACCAGATCAACAATCCAATGGCCTAGCCACAGCAAGAATCCTGAAAAAAAAACTTAGGGAGCCATCCCACGGTACGGGTGCATCAGAAAGTCACATGACGAACTCAATATATCTCACCCGAAAAAAGACTTCGAAGACATTGGTTCGCACAACCTGACCAAGCTTTCATGCCTTGATCCTAAAATATTATGTCGTCGTCAAATTGCTTCAACCACAGGTATCTGGGGTCACATGAAGAGCCCCATTAGCCAGGGACGTCTTAGCGCAAACAGTGCGACACCTACCGTGGGATGACTTATTTCCGACAAATTTGGGTTAAAGAGTCCCGCTATTCAGAAACAATTTCAGTTGAAAGGTGCTACCTCCATCAGAGAACGCGTGACCGGATGGAACATCCCATGGGCTAGGTACAAAGCGAAACACCAGGAGATTATTTTCGCCTGTTTTCGACGATTTGAGTAAAGGACCCCCGTCACGCAGAAAACTAATCAAGCGAAAATTGAACCTCTATTTCGTAGCATGCGTCGCAAGTTACGTCAGGCGTTAACCAAGGAGGCGTTGACTTCCGGCAAATACCTCAACAGGCAACTTTACCCGACGAGACGCCATGATGTAACATACCACAGTCTGCGTTGTTGTTGAAACGGTCGCAGTCTCCGTCGTTGTAAAATTGGCTAAGGCAATCGGGCAAAGCGGTGACGTCGTCGTCATCAACGCAGGAGGCACTGGGGTCCACGCAGGCGAAGAAAGATTCGCTGCAGGTGAAAGTCGTGGTGCTTGTACAAGTGCATTGGCAGCAATCACCACCGTCGTACCCTGATGGCATTGGGATATTTTCAGGACAACATCGGTGTTGGGCGGTTAGACGGTGATAATGGCTCACGATTCAGGCATATGGTGGTTGATCTCGACGCATGCAGCCCGCTCTCCAACATGTCTTTGTGCGTGGTCCCAGTGCTAGCCTTACCCGCGCATGACAGAGGGAGTCGAAATCCTCTCCTTATCCTACGGTTTCTGGTCGAATCACCTACAAACGCGTGAATATGCGGCCGTCAATTACGCCATCTACAAACCATGCGGTGTTCCGGCCTTGACGTACTGAGTTCGCCAGATGTAACGGTTCCATACACATAATTCAGCATCCGCAGTAGCTTTTAATACGGTTCACGTTGGCGGTTCTCGCGCCTTCCACGGAAGTCTACAACTCGACGTTGGGGTCCCACAGCGGTCGAAAATCGTCGAAATTCAGGATAGTGAAGACCGAAACAACATGAGGACAGCTACATCTCAAAAGCAAAGCCCGCGACATACGGCGACGGTCACTATGACGTGCACAGGTGCATCGCGTGCTTCAAATTGCCGTCCTGGGCCACCCGAGATGTTTAACGATGTAAGTGTGTGTGATCGAAATTGCCAGCGGGTATCACCAAAAATCGCGAAGCAATCAAACGTCAACCGTTTCAAACGTTGTGCTATTTTTGTACTTCTATGTACATCAAGACCCAGGCTACGGTAGGGGGGTCCCCTTTTGGGCCTTTTATTTCAGTGGCAGGGGTCACTCGCGCGAGTAACCCCTTTGTTCCTATGCGATCTTTCGTATTTTTCAAGTTTTACATCGACGAAATCAATCCGCAATGCAAAAGTGATCTAAGCTGCGCCAAAACAAGTGCCTAAACCGTTTTCATCCGTGAGGTACAGAGTCACTCGTGCGAGTGGCTCAAACACACCAGTGAAAATGGGGGTACCCCCCCTACCGTAGCCTTGGTCTCAAGTAGGAAGAAACGGCCGTCAACACGTGTCGTCTGAGGTAATGGCGCGAGACTGTTTGACATACTATGCCTACGTATTCGAAACAAGCGCAGACAATCACATTCGCCGCTGAATGAGGCAGGAAAGCATTTGACTTGAAAAGGGCGAACACCGGCGAACAAACATGAATTCTTGCTATGATTCAATATTTTTTGTAGTTGTCGGAGAAATGTTAACCTTGTTTGTAATTCTCTCAAAGCTGCAATGAAATCATTCGTATGTCTCGGCCAAACATCATACTGGCACATTCTTGACATCAAATATTTATTAGAGATAACCCGCCGCATTCAGGTGTTTCGCTCGGCACGAGTTCAAAGTCATGAGCCAAATTCAAATATTATATGAATGTATTTATATGTGCACAATCAGTTAAAATGTTGCCGAGGTTTTCGATGGTCGCTTGCTGATGTTGGAGCAGCACAAGACAACCTCTCGATTATTTTCGGCGACAACACAGTGTCATGGTTGAGCAAATCAAGTAGCACAACATATGAACACGGTGACCACGCCACCGGAGGGGAGGGGGGGGTACCTTTACCTTCGCTTCCGAA
Organism: Undaria pinnatifida; assembly: GCA_012845835.1. Classification (NCBI taxonomy): domain Eukaryota; class Phaeophyceae; order Laminariales; family Alariaceae; genus Undaria; species Undaria pinnatifida. The sequence continues at coordinate 9,579,560 of JABAKD010000006.1, forward strand.
TATTCCCCACAAACCTCACGGAAAACAAACGCTTTGGGCTATCTTCGGTTGGCAGCGTAGCTGACCCTTCCATTGCGGACCCGTGTCGCGAAATAAAAACCGCACGAGAGCTTAACATCGCAAAGGACCAGGGGAGTAACTCGTGCGAGTGGCTGCGAGCTGCTGCAAAACCATATACAGCAGTGTTGCAGCAGCAGCTCTTTACCTGGGCCCAGTGACGTCAGTTGGGCAAATCGTGGTGTCAATTCGCTGCCGAAAGCGACTCACCACAATCTTCGTTGTTGTTTTGTAGGTCGCACAGTCCGTCTGACAACCAGGCTGTAGCGCATAAATGGGTGGTAGTGATTTCCGAATCACCATAGGTGAGATACGCAGCATTGGCGGTCATGTCGCCGTCGTCGTCGTCGACACAAGTGGCATTCGGATCAAGACACGCGTAACCGCCGTTGCTGCCGTCACCGCAGCTGAACCGGTCGGTGCTCTTGCAGGTGCATTGGCAGCAATCTCCACCGTCGTAACCTGTTACCATTAAAAAATACATTAATGAGTGCATGGCGTCGGTGTCCTCTTCTTCAACCGCAACATGGACTACCTGCTGGAACTAGGGTGTTGGGTTCGTGCGCGACGTGAGTCGACGGCGCCCACGTGGTACCTCATCGAATACTCCAGACGCATCTAGTCGCTATTCTACCAGTTGTTGTAACGACGATGCAGTAAGCTCAGCGCTGGGCGTGTTTTTTCCGGGAAAACGATAAAGCACCATCCCCAACGCCGACTGTGTACGTGACAGGAACATGGTATCACAACACACCAATTGGCAACTTACGCTATCACTGTGGGACACAAGCCAAAACAAGCACACCGGCCTTTTTTGCGTTTCAGGGTAGACCCATGAAGGGCTGTGACAGTGTATTCTATTGTTTGTTATCGAACGCGACGCGCCGCACTCTTCGTTGCTGTGGCCTGGGTCGCAGTATCCGTCTGAGAGATATCCGTTTTAAGCAATATAGGGTGCTGGTAAAATCTGAGGTGGGGGAGGAGTTGTTTCCTTCCGAAGAAGAGGTGGGGTAATCGTCGGTATAACCGCAAAAGGCGCTGCGGTCGACGCATGCAACCCCACTGGTTTTGCCACAAACGTTGCCACCTTTGCCTACGCAGGTGCACTCGAAGCAATCGCCTCCATTGTACGCTGAAAGGGATCCCAACAAAAACGAAATACGTCTTCAACTTTCACACAACTGATTTCAAGATATGCAGTGAACAGACAAAAAATTTTGCTCCATGTGGATAAGAATGACAGCTTGCCATCACGTCGACCTATATTTGTTTTCCGACATCCTGAAGGTACCCTTTATGCGATGGGTTTGAGCCCAGCGGTGAAGATGTCGCGGCATGTATTTTGGCAAGTGTACGTCAACCATAAATATGGACAAGTGCGAGTATACGGTTGCCTCTCGTCCGTGATCCGGTTTACCCACAGCACTGACCAACGTTCGCAAAGGTAAATCCAACACGTTGAAGCTACCTAAGTTCCGCTGCTTCTTGTTTATAGAATACATGGGACGTGAGACATAGGTCGCCGCCTCCAGTACGTGCCACGTGCAACGCTCAATTCAGTTGACAGACGGTGGTTCATATGGTGGGTGTGGCCAAAACAGACAACTGCCCTCACCGTTTCACAACCAATGCGAGATGAAAAAATGGGCTACGGTGAGACGGGTACCCCCTCTTCCATTTTCGGGCCACTCTCACGAGTGAGTCTGTTAATACATGACCGAAATACTCTGGGTAATTCGTCTGGTGCAGCGTTCGTAACCGATCCATTGTCGATTCCAGCCGCGAAAACAAACCACGAAAGCTTAACTCCGCAACAAATGTCGGGACATTTGCTGCGCGTGTGAACCCGAGCCTCAATAGCAACGCGCCCCCCCCTCTCCCTTCCGTAGACACGGTCTTGCGTGGGTTAGGCAACCGACGTTTTACACTACACCTTGTAAAGGTTAGGGGCCAAACGAAACCCGCTACACCGCTGCCCATAGCAACTGGCGCCCACACACGCGTACAGCAACAGCGGCACAAGCTAGAATGAAGCAAAGGGCTGCGCGAGTGCCACAATATCTTCCTTAAACAAAAGAACGGGGGAGCCCGTCTGCGGAGCGATTTACCAGCGAATACGATGCTCCTACACAGATACTGAAACGGTCGTCTCGCGTCAAATCTTCTGCATCTTTCAGTAACTCCCCCGGCACCTACCACATTCATCGTTGTTTTGCGACTGGTGGCAGTAGCCGTCCGCGATCAAATCGGAAATGCAAGAAGACCTCGAATCGCTGCTGGTGGTACTGAATCCCGTGGAGTCGCTACTCGTAGTATCGAAGTCCGTCGAATCGCTTCTTGCGGATGAAATCACCGTCGAATCACTGCTGGAGCCATCAACTCCTCCCCAGTGTAGCACCAGCGCGCATCTCAGTGCGATGAAGCCCACAAAATTGGCGTGTCGGATTTTCATTGTAAAGTGTCGCGCAGGCGGTGTGCAGCTGTGAGCGCTTGGACCCGTCCCCGACCCTTGTGCCTGCATGGGTTACCGGTAAAATGTTGGAAGAGATGTTGGGCAAATATTGGGCAAGTTCATTTAGTTTGCAAGTCTGAAACCAGCACAACATGGTACGCGCATCACGTTATTTGTGCAGCAGGAAGCACCGTGCTCGGTACGTAACGGGACGAAACGTTCTCTCGTGACTGAAATATATGTTGTGCCTGCAGCCGGAGCATCGGTGTGAAATGATCTTGTGGACCAAAATCTTCAACTGATCAAGTGATCTAGTTAACCGAATAGGATACGCGGCAGAACACTGATCATTCGTCATGCTCGCTTGCTCTCGGGGAATCAATGACGTCATCGGCATGGCTGGTGATCTTGGCCGTTCATATCAGTCTGTATTGTTTATTTTGTGGCATTTCTCTGCTTGATTTTCAGGATGATTTGTAGTCTCCAGCCAGGTACAATCGTATATCTCGGGAATGGGGCCTTCTTCTCGGCCTCGATGACGACGGGTCCAGCTTTCTGGAAGTCAATGACGGAAGGGGTTGTCATGAGATGGATGGCATGCACATGGTAGATGTTTCTGGTAGTTGAGAATGGCGCTCGCATATTTATACGTGGGTATATGACATAACTCCCGTCGGAAGTAGCGCTTTTAACCTGTTCTCGACATGTGAGCCATGTGAGCCGGTGACGTAATAGTGTCTATATATTCTGCAAGGGACGTGTGCTACGGTGAAGGTAACAGAGTCATCCCACCGTAGGGGTTGCAGTTGTATGATTGCGCCAAAACGTCCCTGGGCGATTACCAATGAAGAAAATCCACGAGTACATCATATTTTTGGACTAAGGCATAGAAGCTTGGTCGGGTTGTGCGAACGACGAATGCCTTCGAAGTCATTTTTCGAGCGAATGGATATTGAGTTCCTCATGTGAGGAGCTCAGGGACTGATCGATCATGCTGCAACGATACCTTGGGATGGCTCAACACTTTTGCCTTATCCGATATCTGAATTACAGGGCTCCCGAACCCCATACCGTCCGCAATCGGTATTCGCTTCGGATGATCTATCGCCGTGTACTTAGGGGCCATGGGTTTTTTCATTCCGCTTCCGTTCAAACCTTGTCCAAACCAGTTTTCGGGAGAGTTCTTGAACTACCAAAAAGAGGAACTTCAAAAATTATGTTTTGTATTTCTATCGTAGCACATCAGTATTCAGGGTTTGGCAAGGCGGTTTTGACCCAGGCTACGGTAGGGGGTCCTATTTTAGGTCTTTTATTTCAGTGGCTAGGGGTCACTCGCGCGATTAACCCCTTTGTTCCTATGCAATCTTACGTTTTCTTCATGTTTTACATTGACGAAATCAATCCGCAATGCAAAGGTGATCTAAGCTGCGGCAAACCAAGTTCCTAAACCATCTTCATCCGTAGGGTACAGAGCTACTCGTGCGAGTGGCTCAAACACACGAGTGAAAATGGCCTACCGTAGCCTTGGTCTTTTATCCGCGGACGGCGTACGGCTTTTGGTCGCATAGGTGTAGGGGTTTGCTATACGCGTGATGCTAGGTCTAGGCGATGGTGCGGGTGGGGGGCGTTGGGGGTGGGGGGAGCGTGGGAATTACAGCAGCGAAATGGATGGCTCTAGAAAGATAATGAGGTGATATCCAGTGCGTGGAAATGTTTATTACTCTGGCGGATTTCGATATTAGGTGAGGCGTTTGAGCAAGAGAGAGCGAATGAAAAAAACAAAAACAGGGGGGGCGGGGGGTGGGGAGGGTTTGCAATAGGTTTAGGTCTCATACCTGGTATAATACAAAAATGATATATTTTATATTATTTGAGACCTAAACCTCTTGAAAACCCTCCCCCCCTTAACCCCTTCTCCTTCTCCATCTACCTCCGGCAATATCGCCTAGACCTAGCATCAAGCGTATAGCAAACCCCTACATCCATGCGACATGGTTTTTTCGCCGCCCCGACGCCCGTAAAACTTCCGCCCTCCCCTCACCAGTTAATTGATCCACAGGATGCATTTTCTTCCGCAGCTGTCAGATTTGTCCCCCTCAAAAACGGGTCTGATATTTTCTGCGCACAGGCTGACTAACAACACCCTGTTGACTCTGATGGCTACACTGCTGTAGGTGCACTGGGAGTCGCCGACATATATCCTTAATACGGACACACGACCCGTAATTACGCGCGATCGGAGTATCACACACAGCTTGCAAAAATGAGTTTCGACAAAATCTTCGATCTGACAGATGGAATGTATTTTAATTTTTATAATGTTATTAAGAGTGCAGAATAATGGTGTCATCAGGTCTTTTGCTGTGTGCAAAATCATGAGGGGTGTGTGTGGTACTGGCCCATGATTTTCTACTCACAGCCATTGACTATAATGTACCGAGATTAATAAGAAGTAGTAGTACAGAAGAGTGTCGGTTTTTTTTTTTCTTCTTCTATTTTTTTTCTTCGCACACTTTTTGCTTTCCAGCTTCTGGACAAGCCGTGGACACAGGTGTCGTGCCTTCTCCCCCCCGGTTCTCGCCCTCGATTTTCATCGCGCATAGGGTTCAGCCATCCCACTGCTCGTCGACTTTTCATCGAGTGTTGCTAACTCACGCTCTCGCGCTTTCCGCAAGTTAATTTGTGCACAAGAAAAAGTCCGAACGAATTTATACGAGTATGCACTCGGCGGGGCTCGAACTCACGAAACTGACCTATACCAGGTTCGAGGATAACCTGATACGACACCGGGGCGACCGGCAAGGTATATCGTCATATATTTGACGATTTGGCGATTTAAATTGTCTTACCATTGGACAATTTGATTGGAAAGTATAAAACCGGCTAGGCGTATTTCCACCCGACTCTCTGTGTGCTTTTCATGACGAAATCAAAGGGATGACGTAGGGATGCTTTCGTATGAGGGCATGCGACTACCAATAGACGTTGCCAAGTACGAGCTACAGCGGCATTGGTACGTGAACTCATTTTTGGGCTCAGTGAGACACCAAGAGTTGGGGTATGATGCTCCTGTTGTTCATGGTAGATCGTGATAGTTGATCGTTGATGGTACGTACCCTTCTCTGATACCTGGTACAAACTAACCATGTATTGATGTAGTACCTTGCATGATACAGCAGAAGTAATATCTTCTCTGGTGTACTGCCGCAATAAATCAAATCGAAACAATACTGGACCTGCACAGCAACCACTGAAATCGTCACGGACACGGCACCATATACTACGATATGTGCGATAAGCTGCAAGGAAGGATATGTGACCCTCTCTAATTGCAGGAGCGTCACAAGTGTTCCGCTTGCCATGTGGTATGCGACTTAACGCGAGTTCTAAGGTGACTGACCTCACGACCAACTGACATGTTTCCCGACACGGCATGCGAGATAATTACACGGCCAGTTATAAAATGTGTGGTACGGATATGCTAACTTTGACCTTACATTGTTTTGTCTGGATATGGTTTGGTTTTGTAACGGTATTTCATTTCAGAGGGATGGTATGAATAGCGGCGTTCAATTTGAAGTTGTAGCTGGATGCGAACAATGCGTGCAGGGCTGTTTGTCGGAGGTCAATACCTCTTGTCGGAGGGGTGATGAGATGTGCTGATTCTTCGTTCATCGTTTTTCCCTTGGATGCAGACATCTGTTACGCTCTTGTCTGGAAATGGAGCGTGGGCAATAGGGAGTGTGAGATTTCCCACGTGCGTCAGAGCATAGTAACATGCTGATTATCGTACAAAACGTTGCATACAGAGGCATTTTTTGTCGTTTGCGTTTGCCTTCGGTCATGGGGAGTGTCTTGCATGGGGTAGATTTGACCATTTCGATAGGAGTTGTTTTTTGTCGGAGACGTGTTGTTGTTTGCTCTCTCCTACAGCGTACAACGCACGGGGGGCAATGTTATTGGGCAATAGGATTTTATAGGAAGACGGTGTTAGTGATTTGTTTGAATGTTTTTGGAACAGATTATTGCCTGTTGGATTTTCCCATTCCCGTAGATGCTGCCTTTTTTTGTACAGGGGATTTATGCTGATACTGGGATTGAGAAATTGTGGAATTGAGGTTGCCGCTTCACCAAACGTTTTTCAGCTTTATTGATCAACATTCATTCAATTGTGTTGGCGAGCTCGACAGTGAAAGCAGGTCATCGATTGTAACGGTGTTTCTCCGCGCAAGTTTGATTTTGAGGTAGCATACGAATAGCCTAAGCGTCGGACTTCCTGGTAACAATATTGGTATACAGACTGCCGTTTTTCCTTGACGGTTTTGAATGATGGAACCTGAGATAGCCTATTTACGCGACGTGGCAATTAGTGACAATTTGTTCGGTACCTATCGTATCGCGCACCTAAGTAGGCGGGTTGTTTGTGGAATGCGGTTTCGCCATACTGATCTATCTGATGATATTTATTGTTTTGTCTGTGATGGGGTGTCGAATAATCTGCCGGGGCGTTTTTTGGTGTATGCCTCGGAAGTATGCGAGGCTTCCTCCCCGATAGGCAGTCGTTATTCCAAGATTCGGCCCGGGCTTTGACGACAAGATAATGCCCGTGTATATGAGAGGATGGTTGTTGACGGCAGGTACGGCGTACCCCTGTGTGGTTCCTGTGCGGAGCCTTTGACGACAGAAAATAAGTTGCTCCTGAGTGCTTTATGTGCAGAGGCTTTTGACGACAAGGTACTACTGAGCTTCTTCTGCGTGTTTGTGTGCTTGAGTGTCTGTAGAAGGTGCGGCTCTGTGCATTATGTATATTGTGCTCTCCTAAAAGCTCAACTCAATTGGAGCAGGTCACGAGGTTGTTTAGTACACGCTATACAACAAGCGTAACAACCAGACACCACTGCCTTACCCTTAGCTTTTGGTGCAGAAGATGTTCAACCTCACAACATCCATACAGGAGATATGTGCCATTCCAACTTTACTTATATATGTTACAACGAGGGGCCGATGTATCACGCAGCTTGCAAAGATGAGTATCAACCTCATTTTTCAACGAGTTTACACCTGAAGTGCTTAGAATATTATAGTGACCAAGAGTACGGTGTGACTCAAACAACAGTCCGTGCAGTAATTAATCGCTAGTGTTCACTAGCGAAATGAAAATGCCACAATCTCCGCTACGCTGCTTGATTAGTGCAACCCGGACGACACGTGTATGAGTGTAAACCGTTCTCATATATATATAACGCCCCACCAAATATCGAAATCCGCCACATTAATAAACACTTCACGCACAGGATATCACCTCATTATCTTTCGAGAGCCATCCATGCCGCTGTGTTCCTCCCCCCCCCCCCCCCCCTCCCCCCCGCCTCGAACGCCCCCTTCTTCCCCATCACCCGCACATTCGCCTAGACCTAGCACCACACGTATAACAAACACCTCACCTAAAGCCCTCCCCCCCCCCCCCCCCCCCCCCCCCACACCCCACCCCCGCCCCCACCCCCCACCCTTCCCCCCCCAACCCATCCCAACCCCACCCCCTCGAACACTCCACCCTCTCTTTACTCACTGATTGTACGATTTACCCCAGGATATACATGATAAACTGATGTATTATTTCCAAAAATGTCACATTTATCCCCTCGAAATAATGTATAGTTTCCAGGCACATATCGAGCTGCCCCCCCCCCCCCCCCCCCGCCCCCATTAATATTTATCCCCTCGAAAGGATTTATAGCTTACATGCACAAATTGCCCCTTCCCCCCCCCCCCCCCCCCCCGCCCCCCTCCAAATCCGCTCGCTTTTGATCAAAACCAGGCCCCCCCTTTCCCTTCACAGCTGTCAGATTTTGTCCCCCTCAGAAACGGGTTTTATAGTTTCCGCGCACAGACTGACTAAAATCATCCTGTTGACCCTTATAGCTACACTGTAGCTGTAAGGGGAGTCGCCGACCTATATCCTTAATGAGGACACACAACTCGTAATGCGCGCGATCGGAGTATCACACACAGCTTGCAAAGATGAGTTTCGACGAAATCTTCGATCTCACCGCTGGAGTGTATTTTAATTTTTATAATATATATATTTTATTCCTCGCCATGTGTGTGCGTCAAATTTATACAAGTTTACGACTGCATAGCTAGTACCTGGCATGGTTTCTTGTGCTTCGCTTTAATTCAACGAATCGGCACGCGGGTGCACTTTGTTTCCTGTGTTTCCACGGGTACGAAAAGCAATTGAAAAGTACACGTACATATCGCAGCACGGAAGACGAAGTGGAAGTGGCAGCAAAGACAAGGCTGAGTTTAGTCACGTCGGCCACGCCGCCTCAGTGTGATATTTCCATACTTTAAGACACGATAGTTGACGCGTTTTACCGTACGTAGAGGATGTAGCGTTCTTCGGCATAACATGTTTCTGAATGACGGTGCTCCTCAACCCAAAATCATCGGAGATTTCAGTTTGTTTTTTTTTTCGCAATATTTTTTCTTGAATACCTAGGCGATGAGATTGTTGATCTAGGTGATATTTTCAGATTTTTCGAATTTGTTTTTGGATGGGGTGAATAATAAGGACTGGAGCTCCCCTCGATAGGTTAGTAACGACAGAACACCCCTCTGCGTGGACCTCCACAACGAGGCATTAGTCGTTTGACAGCTGACGGGAGACTGCGGTCCGTCACGGGAGAGCGTATCAGCGGCGCGTTTAAAACTCTTCACATACATGTCATTTTCTGCTATACAGGCAACACATGCTTTAACGAACATCAAAAATTACAAATAAGAAAACATCTACTTATCGTGAGAGTAGCTTTGTCTCAGGTTCCCTTGTTCATGTATGCCTGCCTGCGGCGTCACAACGTTGCCGTCTGGTCGACGCGAATAAACTGATGTACCACACAAGGGCTCCTCTTCGCGCGCGGCTGGGGCCGCCTGCCACGCTCATTTGAGGAAACCCCATGAAAAGGTAAAGGGGGGGCAAAGACAACAGGCTTGTGTAGAGCGCGTTATCTGTTTCTGGGCCGTGCTGTGTGGTTGTTGGTGGTGGCACGTCCTGATCGAAGGGGTACGCGGGTGAAAATTGTGAGAAAAACAGAGAGGATGAAGACAACTGGGCGAGGACAACCGAACAAAAAAAATAATCAACAAAAGACGAGAGGACCCGAGCCATCCCACCGTAGGGGTTTCTGCATGTCCGGTTGAGATCCTCGCATGAGGAACTGCCGAAGAGTCTAACGAGTTTACGATAGTTACGTGTTTTGAGGATTGTTAGGGCATAGACGCTTGGTCGGGTTGCGCGAACAGGCTCCTTCAAGGTCAAGGTTCTAACGAGATACTCAGCTAGCTCCTCGTGTTGGTGGTGTGAGAAACGTTCTGCTGCATGCACCCCTGCCACCGTGGGATGGCTTAACCACGTGCATATCTGTGATGACGACGGGTGCTACGAGATAGAGGTGCACCACTTTTGTCCCGTGGTTTCCTCAGCTTGGATTGGGAGCTTAAGACCTCTCTCCCAAAAAATGATTTGGAGAAAAACAAATCTGCTACCGGCCGATACCTGCCATGGCCCAGGTAAACGACAACAATATCGCAAAAAAAAAGTGTGAGCTGTTTCCGACGAATGGTCACATGGGGTTGAAGACCGTCTGTCATTCAGAAAAAAAAAAACGCTAAAAAGTGTTGTTCTTCTATCTTAGCACGCGGCCACGAAACCTGGTAACAGCTACTTCTTTGATGTGATATACTGGGTGTGTGGTAAAAACAAAAATTATGCATTTTTACCACGGGTATAGACCGTCTACCTCTATTCAAACTAGATTGTACCAGGAACAACAGGGAGATGTTCATCAAAATGTGCGTGGAAACTCTAAAACCAGTTTATGAGGAGGATATGGTCTATCGGCCGTGGAAATGCACCAGTTCATTACGTATATCCTGTAACTCTTGTATCCTGTACTGGGAGGGCTGGGGTGTTAAGCAGGGGGGGGGGGTGATTTCCAACATTTTTTCCATCGCAAAAAATGTATGGGAGCTTTCTGCGCTGTACGCGTGACGCTAAGACTAGATGGTGATCTAGGCGCGGGAAGGTTAGTTTGTATTTGACGACCACACACATACAATGGAGCTACTAACATGGACTCGAAAGGTAAAGAGTTGGTATAACCTGTCGGGTAGTGTACATCACTTCGGCGGGAATCGATTTGCGGTGGGGAGGCGGCAGATAGAGGGGGGGGTGTTTTGAGTGTGGGTGGTTGATTTTTGGTGGGCCAGCGGGGGAGCGATGTTTGTGTAGGGTGAGGGGTGGGGTAAACCAAGGTGGATGAGAGCAAATTATACGATGTATCTTTCGCTCTAAATTCACACGCGCCCAATATTGCAAGGACAAAATATGAGGTGGATGGGAGCAAAACTGATTTTCCGTGATGCTTTGTACGTTGTTAATGGTTCGACGGGTTTTCGATCCCCGCAGCAAATGAGCGCATTTAGTCTAGACTATAGTCTACTGGGAAAGGCAATTCTTGTGTGCTGCATAGTTCATAGACTAGACTAAACGTAATACGCGCGATCGGAGTGTCACACACAGTTACTGTAGTTTGCAATATGAGTTTGGACAAAATATTCGATCTCACAGCTGGAGTGTATTTAATTTTTTTTTTTATAGACTACCCTGTCCTGGAGTATCAACAAATCGAGAAGACTGTCTAGATGCTTGCAGAACGACTGCTTGTACGATGGTGTCATCTGAGCCATAAACAACCAACTGAGGACCTGAGCCATTTGATTACGCCTGCCGTATACCGCGACAACCATGCCTGACTAGTCTACATGTATTCGTGTGATGAGCATATATATGGAAGACACGTCGTTTTACCCTACGACTGCAGGGATCGGGTAGATCGACATAACCGTATCATTCATGATACCGGTACCGTGACGACTACTTTGTTGTGGCTCGGGAAGAAAGCTTGCGAAGTGGTCTGTTGTTGCTATCGACTACCTCTACGACTTGGAATGCGATCTACAGACGGATTCATTCACGTGTAAACCAAAGGATTCCGACGCGTATTGCCTGTAGAAGTAATTAACCGAAATAAATAGTCGAAGGCTTGAGGTAATATTATTTTTCAGAGGAATTCGTGACGCGGCTAATATAATGCCTCCATATATAGTCTACAGGATAAAAACAAGTTGTTTTCACTATATTTTTTATATGCTCTCTAAGGGTGGGCAGCAAAACAGCAGCCTTCTACGAAGGCACCCATAGAAACCTGTGATCTGCGCCAAGCGCACAGACGCACGACACAACTGAGAGCTTTGATGTTTGATGTCAAGTTGGCACTATTTGGGAATACCATAGGCAGAATATTATCGAAGTATGAGAAAATATGGGTTTTGTACGTACGTAAGAAGTTTGACCAATCAGATCAATGCGGTAACTCATAGTCGTACGAGTGATAGCCTTGGGTACACCTGGCCCAGTTGTGTAGGCGACGACCTGCACGCGGAGCGCGTAGGGGAGCAGAGTCAGAGCTACAGGTCCAAGGTGTGATACAGACTAGTTTAAGTTGTTCGTGCACTCCTCGACGATGGAAGAGTGCAAATCACTGGAGGCCGAAGCTCTCGTGGCTGCTGTACGTGGTCCTAACCAGGCTGCCTCGGACACTACGAGAGTCGAGGCAGAGGCTTATGCTGCTGTCGCTGCCGTGCAAGCTGGGGTCGACGCTCGCCGCGCCGAAGCTCTGGCTGCTGTGCAAGCGGAGTCCGGAGGTCGCCGTGCCGCAGCAGCTTCGGTCGCTGCTACTGCTGCGCCTGCGGCACCATCTGTATTCAGCCCCAGTCCCGCCGGGTCCGAGGCTGCGGGAGTCACATCGGCCGAAGTGCTGACCTGGCAAGGGCAGGTGTCTGGCGAGTTCGCTCGGATAGGCGCAGATATGATCCGCCTCAAGGCAACGATGGATCGGCTGCTCGCATCCGTTGAAACCTTGCAGGATGCGGTGGCCGGCGGCGCATCGAGAGCCGAGAACATGGAGGCCATGGTTCAGCAGTTTATGGACAACGTTGGTGATAGGCAGCCGGCCCCACGGGACAGTGGGGACGCGAGGGAGCGCCAACTCCAGAAGTCGCAATTAACCGACGATGCGGCGCTCTGGAAGAAGATGGCGTCTAGAAAACATTGGGTGCTCCGCGGGCGCATACCTCCCAACATTGGCGACTCGGCGGCGGATATTCAGTCCTTCGTAGGCGAGGCCGTCAACGTCACGACGTCAGTGGCTACCCAGCTCCGCGCGATCAGTGACTTTGACGTTCGTGCGTACGGGCCGCGGGCGGAAGGGATGGTCGACCACCTGCTGATGGTCGCTGACCGCCTTGATTTCTTGCGCCAGGCCCTTGTGGCGGTCCTGTCGGTTGGATTTTCCCTCGATAGCGACGGCGACCGTCACTGCCGGGAGAGGGTGGCAACGATCGATGCTGCCTTCACGTCGGCGTCGGCTGACTTACGCCGGCATACCCTGAGCAATATTATCCTGCTTTCTGGACCCGCGGCGCGGGCTGTCATGAGCGAGATGGTAAACGACGATCTTCGCCTGTGGGTCAACGACCTCATGCGCTTCGCACAGCAAGTTCGTCCGCCGATGGTGCCCCCTCCGTCCGACTTCACGTTCTCGATGCCGCCTGTGCCTTCGTTCAAGCGCACGAGCGCCTTTTGCTCTAGCGGGGGAGACGTGCTCAAGCTCGTCGAAGGATTGCATGTCCCCCGCGACAGCCAGGACGGGCCGTCCAAGAGGAAAAGCAACCCGGCCAGCCCCGGTACACCAAAGAAAAAAATCGCTGCCCAGTGCCGGATGTTTGCTTCTACGGGCCGATGCCGGTTCTCCAACTGCAAATTCTGGCATTCGGCTCCACCGGCCGACGCCACTTCACTCGACGCCCTCCGCGACAGTAGCAGTGCGGCGGCGCCGGCTGTTGGGTCGCGGGCGTTGGCGTTGCGCTCAGAGCCCCGCGGTGGGTCCGGAGGTGGTAGTGGCGGCGCGGGTTCTGGATGAGGACACGGGCCCTTCCTGTCGGTCGGGCCAACACCTCGGAGGGGGGCGGCTGCTGAGCGTGCCGTTGTTAGAGCGGCGACGGCGCCGGGGGCCAGCGAGGGAGCGGGGGACCGGCCGGCCACCCAAGGCGTAGGGGGGGGGCTGCGTGGGCGTGCATTGGTAGCTCTGGCGGGCGATGGGGGTGTGGGGCGGGCTCGCGCGGCGGTGGCTCCGGGCTCGGTTCCCTTCGAAGAGAAAGGTACGGTTTCTTGTGTGCGTGTGCGTGATGTGCCGGCTGATTTGCTGCGTGTACAAGGGGCGGGTGTTGGCGTACGTTCGGGTGCCTTGCGACTCGCTTGGTTGGATGCGTGGGCGGTTGTGGTGCAGTCGATGGCCGACCAAGGCTCCGCGAGCCTCGGTCATCTCGCATCGGTAAGCTCCTCCCTCTTGAGACAGTGTCAGGGCAGCGTTGCCCAACTTACGTCCACCATCGGCCCCTCACTGTTTTCGCCGCATATTAACGTGGCTACCGTACGGCACTGGTTTGGTTCAGTCAAGAAATTTCCCTTTACCCCCTTACTACTTCGCGTGTTGGCGCCGGGCGCACCAGTGGGGGTATCAGGGGGGGGGGATCTGACCGCTGAACTCGCTTATGGTAATCACCCAGGAATCGCACAACACGACGCCGCGATCCACAAAAAGATTCGCGAGGACGTCGTGTACGGCCGCGCATTGGTATTCGATCTGCATTTCGCTGGCGAAATTTTGGGGCTTCGTATTTCACCGCTTAGCGTCGTTCTAGAACCCAAATTTCGGATTATTCACGACCTTACGTTTGCGCGCGCGGGGGGTCGGACCAGTGTTAACGGTGACACGGATTTTGATTCCGCGCCACCGTCCGAGCTCGGCCACGTGCTTCGTGAGGTTTTACTACGAGTAATGTTTTTGAGACAGACCCACGGTAGCAATGCTCGAATCCTCTTGTGCCGTGTCGACGTCAAAGATGCGTTTCGACAGGTTTTGGTTGACCCGGTGGGTGCGCCGGCTTTCGGTTACGTGTTCGGTGATCGCGTCGTCGTGGATTTACGCTTGCAATTTGGGTGGCGTAATAGCCCGGGGTTTTGGGGGTTGATGGCATCCGCGCTCGAGCATGCTCACACCCACTCTACGTTTCAAGGCGCAGATGTTTCCCAACAAGGGGCTGCGGCCGTCGCGCACGTTCGAATCTCCCCGCCGCGGGGGGTTCCAGTTGTTTCTATCCCGGGCGATTGTGGACCTGTCTCTGGTTCTGGTGGCAACGCCGGGAACTACTTCTTTGTGAGGTATTACGTAGACGATGGCATTCTCGTCGAAGTGCAATGGTGGCCGGACGGCCGCCGTTGTTTGCGCGCTGTCCAGTCGCTGGCATCGGACCATTTTCGCTTGTTGGGCGAACGTGGCGTCTCTGATCCACCCCTCCTGTCCGCCAGAAAAATCACTGACTGGGACACGCAATTGGAGGTGTTGGGTTGGATCATTGACACAGAGGCGCTTACGGTTACGCTGCCGTCCCATAAGCGCCTCAAGCTGCAAAATCTCCTTGCGGAGTGGCCCTCGTCTCGTACATCTGCTTCAGCGAGGCAGGTGTCGCAGCTCGTTGGCTTCCTTATACATGTTTCTTTTGCTGTGCGTCCGGGGCGGTTTTTCGTGAACCGTTTGCTGGCTTCGGTGGGTATGCCGCGCATATCTGCCGGAGCCGATTTTGGTTTCCGTACGGCATACCCCGGGCGGCGCCTCGTCTTGGGACCCGAGTTTCACGGGGACCTCGAGTTTTGGCGGTGGTTTGTTGAGGAGGGATTGGACGCGCGCGGTGGAACCTTGTCGGCTCCGATGTATCATTTGCTTGAGCGCCCCTCCCAACGTACTCTATTTTCGGATGCATCCAAAACCGCTGTCGGGGGTTTCTGCCTCGAAACTGGGGTATACTGGAGATACGATCTTGACGCCGGGGAACGATCTCGTTTTTGTGGGTCGAGCAAGTCAGTTGCAGGCGAGAACGATATATCAATTAACGTCCTCGAACTGCTAGGTATGGTCGTCTCCGCGTGGGTCCTCGTATCTCTGTGTGCCGAGCGCCCGGCCGCGTTGGGGGACTGCGTGTTGTTGCGTGGCGACAACGAAGCAGCCGTAGAGTGGGTACGGCGGTGTCGAGGTGGCAAGGAGCCGAGATCGGGCGCGCTGATGCGCCTCCTTGGTGTGCTCGAATTGTCTTCTGGCTGGCACTTTGACGCGAAACATGTACGGGGTATTTTTAACGTTGCCGCTGACGGTATCTCACGCTGGGATCGCGCTTCCGTCCTCGTTAATCTGCACGCTGTTCGACCGGATGTTCCGTGGCAGGAGCAAGATTTGGGGGCCGCGGGCATATCCCTATGTACTTCGGTGTTGGCCTCGAACTCATGCGACACGCCATTGCGGCCTCGTCTGAACGCACTTATCAGGGGCATTTTGGCGCATGGGTAGAATATCGGGTACGTTGCGGTCTGCCAGTGTTTCTCGATCGGTGCCGAGACGGCATGGCTAACGTTTGGCATGTGTTTGAGTACGTCGCGTACGCCTTTTCGACCAAGAAATTGAGGTCGGCAACTATTGAGAGCCATTTGTCAGCGATCAAGTTCTTTCACCGTATTTCGAGAGGTTTCGAGATCGACACCACTCATCCCGTGATTGTTAATGCCCTTAAAGGCGCCGCTCGTTTGCATGCTGACGTTGGCAACCAGGCAACCGTGCGGCGGCCCGTTTCGTGGGATATGCTGCTCGCGGGCGAGAAACTGATCCCCTCGTGGCGTGCCGGGGGTCGTGTTTTGTGGCTTGCCCTGTGCGCTTCGTTCTGTCTCTTGACTCGCGCGTCAGAAATGTTTGCGGAAACCCGGTTACGAGTTCACGAGACTTACTGTTTGCGGCGTGCTGACGTTGCCTTCTTTCGCGGAAATATTCAGCTTACCGTTGCGCAGTGGTCAACAGCAGATCGTGTTGAGGTTCGGTTTCGCGGGTCGAAGGGTGACCAACTGCGGAAAGGGGCGGTTGTCACGCGTGTGCGAAAGGGTCCGTCGATGCGTGTGGGGGAAGGTGGCGGCGCCGTCGATCTCATGATTGAATTGATGTCTTGTTACTTGTTTCTTCCCTCTTCGGCCCCCCTGGTTGCGTTTGGCGTTGGTAACGGCAGATGGTCCATGTGGACACAACATCAAGCAACGACAGCTTTGCGGAAAGTGGTTGCGTTGGCGGGTGTGCGTGCGGAGGAGTACGCCTTGCACTCCCTGAGGATTGGAGGCGCAACGCACTTGTCGGCGGGGGGTGCAACACCGGAGGTGTTGCAGCGTGAGGGCCGATGGGCGTCCAATGCTTATAAGACGTATGTCCGTAGTCACGGAAAGGACGCCAGTTGGGTAGCAAGTGTTATGTCCCAGGAAGGAATTAGCGGTGGGGTTCAGCCGGGGCAGGGCACCGAGTGGGGGCGAATTAACCCACCCTTAGATCCGACTAGTTAGGCAAACGCGGAATTACAAAGAAGTGTGTTATCCAGTGTGCACTCTACGATTCGTGAGTAGGGGGGGGGCGGGGAGGTGAGACTACATCCGTGATACGGGTCTACTACCAGTTTGTGCTGGAGGCTGGCGTCGAGAGTTCGATGTCGCCAGTTGGTTTGGGAGTTGACTCGTGTATACGGATGTTAGCGGGGGGTTGCCGGCGGGGCAGCCCCGGGGTATTCCCATCTCCAACCCCCCTCTCCGGGCGGGGGGTTGCGCATTAATATAATACAACTTCGAAAGCAAAGTGCAAAGCAGAATATTATCGAAGTATGAGAAAATATGGGTTTTGTACGTACGTAAGAAGTTTGACCAATCAGATCAATGCGGTAACTCATAGTCGTACGAGTGATAGCCTTGGGTACACCTGGCCCAGTTGTGTAGGCGACGACCTGCACGCGGAGCGCGTAGGGGAGCAGAGTCAGAGCTACAGGTCCAAGGTGTGATACAGACGAGTTTAAGTTCCCACCCACCCGCCCGTGCTTTTGAGGGAGTCAGTGGAGGGGGAGTTAATCGGTCGCAGTAACGTTGCGCGTGTTTGTTACTGTCTCGGTAAACGTACCCGTTTGCGCTGAAAATGCGACGGGGTTTCGTAGATTGCGCAGGTTGCGGTGGGGGCTAGCCGCATCAGTGTTATAGCGTGGTGCAAGGGGTGTTCGTTGTTGCGTCTTATATTCAGCATGTGTAACATCTGAGTATCCCCCCGTGCGGTGGGGTTAAGTATGACTGTTTTACGCAGACATTATGTTGACAGTTAACAGCGAACGTCGTGGCGGTGCATCGGCTCGGATTTGGAGCGCAATCTAAAAGTGTGGGAGAGGGGAATTATCCGTATATGGGCAAGGAAGTGCATTTATTTAATGCACATGGTGTGTGCAGGCGTGCATATATATTACACGCGTGTGTAGTTTTTTTTTTTCTATATATATGCTGCACATTGTAGGTGGTTGCCTCGTATGTCTTCTTCGAGTTGCCAACGATTGTTCGTCGTTGGTAGTGCTGGCGTCGAGAGTTCGATGTCGCCAGTTGGTTTGGGAGTTGACTCGTGTATACGGATGTTAGCGGGGGGTTGCCGGCGGGGCAGCCCCGGGGTATTCCCATCTCCAACCCCCCTCTCCGGGCGGGGGGTTGCGCATTAATATAATACAACTTCGAAAGCAAAGTGCCATAGTCTATATATAGCTTTGTCCATTATGTTGCGCGCACATGTCATGTTTTGCTGCGAACTCCGAGAATCATGCAATTTAAACCATGTTCCATATTTCATACTGTTCTTGAGGATTGGTTTGTGAATTGGCGGGCGGAGTAAGGCAAAGGATTATATATTCCTTGCCCCCAATAATATACTGATGCCAAAACCGTCAGATTTATCCCCTCGAAAGGATTTATAGCTTACATGCACAAATTGCCCCCTTTCCCCCCCCTCCTCCTCCAAACCCGCTCGCTTTTGATCAAAACCAGGCCCCCACGTCCTTCAAAACTCCGCCCCACCCCCTCACCGGTTATTCGACTTACAAGATTCACTTGATCAAAGGTTACATTTCCCTTCACAGCTGTCAGATTTTGTCCCCCTCAGAAACGGGTTTTATAGTTTCCGCGCACAGACTGACTAAAATCATCCTGTTGACCCTGATAGCTACACTGTAGTTGTAAGGGGAGTCGCCGACCTATATCCTTAATGAGGACACACAACTCGTAATACGCGCGATCGGAGTATCACACACAGCTAGCAAAGATGAGTTTCGACGAAATCTTCGATCTCACAGCTGGAGTGTATTTTCATTTTTTTTAATATTGCTTTTCACATCATGTGAGGGATCACATTCAAGTTGAAACGGGTGATCTCGAGGCAGATACAGCTGAGACGTCGGGTTGTCAATGAGGCGTCCGTTAATGTTGATCGACTGTCTGTATGCCTGGCGTAAAATGGCTCGCGGGCAGATTGCTCTCGACCCGACGAGGCGCCATTACGCTGAGGAAAGAAACATCGGTGGAAAAAGACATTCATCGTCGTTCACCAAAAAAGTAGACGGAGATATATGCAGACACGCCTTTCGAGATGGCTACAAAATACACACCTTAGACTACTGAGCCTAATGGGGCTTAACTCGCACATGTGGAGATTGAGACTGTCAATCATATAGCAAAGTTCAACTCTACCATCGCCGTAGATTCTCCGCAGTCATATACATCGGACATCAGACATCGATACCAGCACATGGTAGTGAATCCTCCACACATACATGTAGATATGTGTGTTTACTACAGTACAGTCGTCGCGGATACGGTCACGATCGCTACACATGCCGCAACGCACTGTTGTAACATGTTGTGGCTACTCGCGCCCTGCTATAGACTACTTTGAATTGCTGATTTCCCGCGCAACATAACTTTAATTCGTGTATCAGACATCTTATCAGCACTGCTACATACATTCATCAGAGTAAGTACGATTTTCCAATACTCGATGGACGGCTGCAGGACGAAACCAACGAGGGCACATGAATAACAGAGATCAACTGAAACCGATGGACGCAACTCTGACATTCAACTCGCAGTATTCCCTGCCACTAACTGCGTGCAGCGAAAATGACTGAAAATAAGTTCCCATAGGCCTGATCGAATCATACACTCGTGCTTCATGTCGCGCATTGACCACCCGCGGATGACATTTTTTTCGTGCCCGCCAAAACGTGACGCCCTTTTATCGTGGAATAGGAGAAAATGAAGGAAAACAATGAAAAAAATGACCTAAAAAAGGCTCTTTTTCACAGAAAGTTTTGGGTTCCTGTTGAGGAATTACGCATCGTGGGTTGAAAAAAAGAAAAAAAAATAACTCTCCCCGGTCAATGCCGCTAGCAATATACAGTCAAAGAGTCAATATTTAACAACCACTGAACCCTATATCGTTTTTTGTTCCTTTGTTTCATCCTCCGGCGGATGATGGGCAAAAATCACCACACTTCCACGTATTTTCATACGCGTCGTGTGTCGATTTACCTCAGTTGCTTCCGCAACTCAACGCTAGCTGGCACACCCTTCGGATTCCATATGTAGTGATAGCGTGAGCTGACCCTATCAGTGGTCCTTGTTACAACCCCGTATCGTATGGTTAATGGAAGACGGTGACATGGCCATTTTCATTTTTTACGTCCCCGGCCCAGTGGTTCCACTCTGTAGACGGTACTCACGACACCAGGAAATATATTTGTTTTTTAAATGAATTCCTGGAACATTTCACACCCATGTTGAGCCGCCTCGTGGGCTATTATTAAAATATTGATTACACTCCAGCTGTGAGATAAAATATTTTGTCGAAACTTATACTTGCAAGCTGTGTGTGATGCTCCAGTTGGGCTATTACACGAGTATATGATTTTGGTATAGAAACGGGGTAATGTCATTGTAGCGACTGTGTGGTTCCAGCATTTCAACGAGGGTGTTCCAATCAAAGAGCGCTGCTAGTTTATCCCCTTAACCTCGGGGATAGGGGTGCTGACATCTTCTGAAACGCGGCAGGAGTTATTCTGCTGGCGGTTGATGCGATGCGCCGCTGTGACCTGGCATGCCATGCGCGCAGGCTGTTGCCGGCCCTGACGCTCTTTTTTCTCGCAGTAAGCACGCGGTTATGCCAAGCGAGATAACCAGAAAGCTAACAACACTGCTGTAGTGCCTTTCTGCGGAGTAACATATCTGTTTTGATGTCGATCTGACACAGGGCGTACCCTACTTCTACACGAGCTCGATGGCACCGGACTACTCGTACATTCCAGCTATTCCAGCTGCTGCTTTAAGTCAGATGACAACCGAAATGCTCTCGTGTGCCTCGCCTGGACGGCGGTTAACCTTCATCGTCTTGAAGGTTTGATAGCTCTTGGGGCCGTGCGTCCCTGCCTGTGTATATACTATGCCCTGCTGTATCAAGCAGTCGACCTTAGATGTTGGATTTCCAAGGCATGATGAATACCGCCCGCTTCCCACTTCCACGACAGTCCTAATGCGAAACATCGATCGGCCCTCGGGCTTCCACGAAAAACCTCATGCATTCTGTGTTTCACTGATGCACGCGTCTCCATTTTGCCCGTGAAAACGATGTAGGATGCCAAAGTAGACGGGGTCGACATGAAATGGCTGCCCCGGTCGCAACGCCATCAATCAGTTCATTCGTCGGAGGTGCGCTGAGAACACAATACGTATACAAGGCTGCGTAAGAGAGTGGATCTACATCATGAAAATGAAAATACACTCCAGCTGTGCGATCGAGTATTTGTCGAAACTTTATGTTTGCAAGCTGTGTGTGATACTCCGATCGCGCGTATAACGGGTGTTGTGTGTCTTCATGAAGGATATCGGTCCGGACTCCCATTGCAACTACAGCGTAGCTATCAGGGTCAACAGGGTGATGTTTGTCAGTCTGTGCGCGGAAACTATAAAACCCGTTTCTGAGGGGGACAAAATCCGAACGCTGTGGAGCGAAATGCATCAGTTTACCAAGTTAATCCTTTAAGTCGAATAACCGGTTGAGGGGAGGGCGGCGGTTTCAAGGACGTGGGGGCCAATTTTTTATCAAAAGGGAGTGGGGGTGGGGGAGGAAGGGGGGGGGGAGGCGTTGGGGCAGCTAAATTTACGCGTGGAAGCTAAAGATCCTTCAAGGTGATAAATGTGACGGTTTTGAAAAGAATGTACCAGTTTATCATGTATATCCTGTAAGTCGCACAACAATTGAGTAGAGGGCGGAGTGATCGAGGGGGTGGGGTTGAGGTGGGGAGGTGGGGAGGTGTGGAGGTGGGGGGTGGGGGAGGGGGGGGGATGGGGGAGGGGGGCGGTGGGTAGGGAGAGGGAAGGGCGAAAGGGGTTTAGGTCGCAAAGATGTAGGTGGTTGCTATACGCGTGGTGCTAGGTCTAGGCGATAGTGGGGGTAGTGGCGCGGGAGGGGGCGTTGGGAGCGGAGGAGGGAGGGAATCGCAGCAGGGTCATCGATGACTCTATAAACATAATGAGGTGATATCCAGTGCATGGAAGTGTTTAATACTCTGGCGGATTTTAATATTAGGTGGGGCGTTTAAGCACGAAAAAGCGGGGGGAAACAAGGGGGAGGGGGGGGGGGTGTTTAAGAGGTTTAGGTCACATACAGAATAAAAATACATTTCAGCCGGTGAGAGTAAAGACTTGGTCCAAACTCATATTTGCAAGATTGTGTGTTATAATCCGACCGCGCGTATTAAATATATATATTGGGGCTTGCTATACGCCTGGTGCTAGGTCTAGGCGATCGTGCGGGTGGTGGGGAAGGAGGGGGCGTTGGGGGGGCGGGGGGTAAATGAAAAGTACGTCAAGGATGGCTAGAAAGATAATGACGTTATATCAATTGCGTACAAGTGTTCATTACTTTGGCCGACTTCGATAGTATGTGGGGCGTTTGAACAAACAGGGGGAGGAAAAAAAATGGGGGAAGGGGGGAGGAAAAGGAGGGCGGAAATGAGTTGGAGCTACGGGATGGATAGCTAGAAAGATAATCAAGTAATATCAGCCTGCTAGCAGTGTTCAGTACTCTGACTGATTTTGATTTTTACATGAGGTATTTGAACAAGAGGTATCGGGGCGGGGGGGGGGGGGGGTGGGGGGGGGGGGGGGGCGGTACGTTTCAATGTGTGCGGATATATATCCTTGAAGGGACAAATCTTACGGTTGTAGCAAAAATACATCCCTTTTAAATCACCTGCCTGGAAATGTGTATGATTCTACTAGAAAGTTTGATGTTAGATGTGGTATGCAACCCAGTCTTTTGGTGTACGAGGTAGTAAACAACATGCTAAAGCTTCATAAGTTGTTATTGAACACGGGTTGAAAGATATAATATTTCAATTGATAAGTGCAATACTGTACTGACCATTATTTTCTGACATCGCTAAATATATACCAGGTAGATACATATTGCCAAATCCAACAGGCGAGGTGATGTGCTCATGCAATGTCACCACATTGAGCGCGAGAGAGAGAAATGCGCATCGTAAGTGTTTTGACAGGAACACTTGTTGTACACGCGCCTAACCACGCTACTACATACCTCTCCAACCTCGCCCTCTAACGGCAGGGTACAATTGAAAAATGACAAGGAATCGCCTGTAAATTACTGCAATTTGTTCAAGCTCTAGTTTTGACGTGATTGTCGAGCGCAGAGGGATACGAAATGACGCTCACGTTTGTGGTCAATCGCGGAACACGTGCGGTGTAGGTCATTTGAGTCACAAGGTCCTCCGCCGTGTATGATTGTTGGCAAGTATACACAATCGCCTGCTGCCATCGTGCTCCGTAGTTCAATACGAGCGTGCAGTAATATAACGGCGCCAACGTTGATGTGCTATCGTCGTGCCCTGTGCCTTTCACGTGGGTTAAAGAAATAGTTCCGACGCCACGATAAATCCTGGCAAGAAGTAAGAATCACGCATATCATGTGCCATCGACCTCCGCGGCTCGGCACAAGCGTACACGCCGTTGGTTTGCTTTCATTGTGGAGCGTACAGGTAAAATTTACAGACAAATTGCCGTTCACGTTGGTGGTGGTCGCACTCGCCTCTTTATCGTGGGGTAAGGCAAACATTCCTACGCCCGGAAGGAAAATGAGTCGAGTTTGCCGTGCTGCATTCAGGCTCCCCGGCTCGATACACATCTGCACGCAGGAGCTTTGACGGTAGCGTCGAGTGCACAGGGATACATGGAGCCAACACATCGCCAACATTGATGGTACATCGTCGTAATCGCACAGTTCGTATCGTGAGCAAAAACACTTTTTACGCCCAGATGAATGTCGACAATGGTATGGGATCGAGCGCGAGTCATGCTGCAATGGGGCTACGCGACTCGATCGAAGGGTGAAGGCCGGAGGTTTGACATGTCGAGTGAACCGGGATACGTGAAGGTTTCACGACGATAAGTTTGTTGGCCACTTGTAGCAGTCGCTCCGTTTTCGTCCGTTATATAGTCTACAGAAAATATTCCGAGACGCCGAAACAAACGCCGGCAAGGGTAAGTAATCGCGCGTGCCATGCTGCAATCGGGTCTTGCCACTCGATACAAGCGTACACAATGGAGGTTTGAACTCGTTGTCGAGTGTACGAGGATAGATGAACAACAAATTACGAGAAGATTGTTGGCAAAATGTACAACTAACTGTCGTAATCACCCCGTTGAAAATTTTCCTACACGGAGGTCAAGGGCTCACGAAAACAAAATACCTGGACCCCCCCCTAGGCCGGCCGGAAATATATATGTGATTTTTTTCACACCAAACGGATTTTTCGAAGCATTTTTGATGACTGTCAGATTTACAAAACGTTGTTCAAACCACACCTGTATGTCGTCGCCCGTGTTCGTTGTTGCCTCTTGGTTGACCTTGTTCGATGTGTGTATTTGGTCTGTGTCCTTGTATGTGTTCGTGAAATTTTGTTAGGTTTCAACTTTGTTTTTTTCTGTCTTTGTTTTGTTTTGTTTCCTCTCTGTTGACCTTGTTCGGTGTGTTTATTTGGTCTGTGTCCTTGGGTGTTGGGTTATTTTGTTGGTTATCAACTCTCTTTGTTTCTGTTTTTGTTTGGTGTAGCTCAAATCAATCGGGGCACAAAGGGACAAATCGAAAATTGCATTCCAACTTGAGCAAACCAATTATAAAACGTAGTAAGCAAAGAAGTTGGCCAAACGGTTTGCTTGAAAAATCACGACACCTCGTCGTTATTATATTGTACATTTTAATGGTTTGGATTCCGTTCACACTGACTGATCGGTTCACATCCCATAACTGGGGTGGACTCTACTTGAATGGAGGTCGCAGGCAGGCAGAGGGCCAACACATTACAAATTTGTCAAGGAGCAACTTTTTGCGACGGTTAAAAATGAAAAGGTTACGCCGCGTTGCGCCGCATTGTAGGTCTGTACGTTTAAATGTCTGGTTTACAGCAGAGTAGCTTGGTAGCCTCTCTGGCTTTACAGAGCTGTCCAAAAACCTCGGCTGTTTCTTTCATGTCTGGCTCTGATCACTGACGAAGCGACTTGTTCAGTAGCCAGTTTATTGTCAGGTAACTTGCTGTGTATAGGAACTAGTGTTGACTCGTTGTCTAAGTAGGAATCAGCGTGCGTGAGTAATCCCCCCCCCCCTGGGCCGGCCCGAAATGAAAAATCGGGAGTGTGGGTCAAGGAAAATGGTTTTCGTGCGCGCTTGCCGAGATCAATGTCGGCAACAGAGCAAGGAACCATGCGTGTCACGGTTTAGTCGGGCCCTTCGGCTAATTTGAAGAGATTACGCGGCAAGTTTGGCATCATTGACGGGTTTAAAGGGATATGCAAGGATCAAGGGCTGCTAATAACGTTGGCGACCAATCGTTGTAATAACCATGTTGCCGTGAGCTATCAGCAGAAGCCTCCGATGCCGAGGCATAAAAATCGGCGAGTGATAGGAATCTCGCGTGTCATGCATCGATCCATCTCTTGGAATCGATTCAACCGTGCACGGGGACGGTAATGTCGAGTGCACGGCGATACATGAAGCCTTATTATCGCCACGAACATTGGTGGTCAATCGTCGCAATAACTCCGTTCTGGTGTTTTCAACTAGAAAAAAACACCTGTGCCGCAATATATGTCGGCACACGTGCAAGGAATCGCGCACGTGTCATACTGTGACCAGGTTCCGTCACTCGATACAAGGGTGCACGCTTGAGAGGCTAGACGTCGTTGTCGGGTGCACAGGGATACATGAAGCTATAAACACAAAACCGATCTTGGTCAATCGTCGTGATATATCCCCGACGGGTCGAGAGTTGTAACCGAAACAAGGCTCCGATGCCGCGGTAAAAGTCGTCAAGGATAAGGAATCACGCGTGTCTTGCTGAAATCGGCCTCCGCGGCTCAAGACAAGCGTACACACCGGAGGTTTGATGTCATTGTCGAGAGTATAGGGGATGTATGGAAGACAAAATGCCGCCCGCGTTGTTGTTCATATGTCGTAGTCGCCCCGTCTTTGAGAGTTAAGGCAAACTTTTCTATGCCACGAAGAAAAATATCGACAAGGGAAAGGAGTCGCCCGCCTTTCGTTCCATTCCGGCTCTTCGGCTCGATACAAGCGTCCACGCCGTAGGTTTGACGTACCCGTCGATTTCAAGCGGATATTATCGACGTTTAAACTTTAAATAGTTTTGGTCAACCGTGATAATCCGTGATATATAAACCCGTTGTGGTGACTTCCAGGAAAATAAACCCAACACCTTGAAAAAAATGTCGGCAAGGGGGTACGGAATGGCGCCGGCCATCCTGTGATCGACCTCCGCGGCTCGTCACAAGCTCGACCTCCGCGGCTTGTCACAAGCATACACGACGAATATTAAGGTCATCGCCGACTGTTCATCAATACATGACGAAATTAAGTACTAACGTTTTTGTCGACCGTCGTGTATTATGCACAACATAACAATATATCTAGACGAAGTAACCCCGTGGTCGTGAGTGCAACACAAAAAAAACTCCTGACGCAATGATTTATGTCGGCAAGCGGCAAAAAATCGTGCGTGTCATGCCGCGATCGCCCTCAGCTGCTCGACACGGGCGTACATGCGGAGGTTTGACGGAATAAATATATGTATATATATATATGATATATCATATATAGAGAGTTTGATTTCGAGTCTAATGGGATGCAGAAAAGTTCAATAACGCCAGCGTTGGTGGTAAGTTGTCGAAATCGCTCCGTTCTCGAGAATTGTAGCCAGAAAGGGCTTCGATGCCGACATAAATATCGGCAAGGGTAGCGAATCGCGCATGTCATTCGTCAATAGGGTTCAACTACTAAATAAATACCATCGTACACGCTGTTGCTTTGAAGTCGACTGTGCAGGGATAAATGAAGATATCGAATGACGATAATGTTGGTGACCAATTGTGAGTTGTAGGCAAAAAAGATCGTTCGGAGACATCTATGTCGGCAACGGTGAGGAATCGTGCGTGCCATGCTGAAATCTGGTTCCGCGACTCGATACATGCGTGCACGGCGGGTGTGTGATGCATATGTCGAGTGTACATGAATGCAAAACGCCATAGTAACGCTAACTTTGGCGGTCAGTCGTCGTAACAATCCCGCAGTGATTAAAACCGAAACGTACGTAGCTCTTACGCCGCGGATAAAGTCGGCAAGGGTAAGGACCAGAACGAGTCACGCTGCAATCGGGCTCCTCGGCTCGATACACGTAAACACACCGAAGCTTTTGAGGCGTTGTATTTGAGCGGAGCTTAATGATCTTCCAAAACCACAAAAATCGATCCTGCTGAAATTGCAAACCGCCGTACCCACCACGAGCTAGAGCCGACAACCAGCAAGACTGGTAATACTCAAAAGCTACATCCTCAACCGTTTCGGCAATGATTCAGGCACTGTGTTGTGATAAATGCTGTTTCTTGTATGACCGATACATACGTGTTTTGTTGCTAAGTTTGGGGCCTGTAGTTTCCCGAAACGTCCGCTTCAACTTTATTGGTCGGAGACTGAAAATATATTTTGAAAAGCTTAAAATACACTTCCTCTATGAGATCGATGATTTCGTCGATACTCATCTTCAAAGCTGTGTGCGAGACAATCCTTTTCCGCGTACTACCGTATGTGTGTCGTCATTAAGGATATACGTTGCAGATGACCCAGGCTACGGTAGGGGGGTCCCCTTTTGTGCCTTTTATTTCAGTGGCTAGGGGGTCACTCGCGCGAGCAACCCCTTTGTTCGTATGCAATCTTACGTTTTCTTCATGTTGTACATTGACGAAATCAATCCGCAATGATGCAAAGGTGATCTAAGCTGCGGCAAACCAAGTTCCTAAACCATCTTCATCCGTAGGGTACAGAGCTACTCGTGCGAGTGGCTCAAACACACCAGTGAAAATAGGGGTACCCCCCCTACCGTAGCCTTGGTCCACAGTGACCTTACAATTAGCTAATACCACGGTCAACAGCGTGATGGTAGTCAATCTTTTCACAGAAACTATGAAACCCGATTTTGAGAGGATAAAAACTGACGGCTGTGGAATATATCACTTTATCGTGTATATCTTGTAGGTCGTATTATCGGGGGGGGGGCGGGGGGAGGGAGGGCGGTGTTTTAGAGAGGGGGGGGGGGGGGATTTCAACATGTTTCGGCCGCATTAGTGTGTAGGAGTTTGATGTATGCGTGATGCTATGTCTAGGCCATGGTGGGGGTGGCGGTGAATGAAAGCCGGGGGCAGGGTTAACTTGAACTTGAAGACCATGTTAAAGAATTGGATTTACTGCATGGATGGCTCCAAAGGCATATAGGTGATAACATCCGCCGGGCAGTGTTTATTTTCCTGGTGGATTTCTATTTGTGTGGGGCCGCGGGGGAGGATAGTGTGTGTGCGTTGTGGGGCGAAGAAAAAGAGGTAGATGCGAGCAAAATACGCTACCTGCGTGCTAAGTGCAAATGCCCACTATATAGCAGCCCACCGTGTATTTCTTTAATTCAGGCCACGTCATGACACCGCCGCCACCGTGTACACACTATTATTATCGTTGAGCACTAACAACTACTCACGAATGTAACGACAAGTGACGTTGATATCGCCGCCTGACAACAATATAGTCTATATTCAGCGCGATTTACCTTCGCTGTTACCGCGCAAAAGTAGCCAGTCCAACATATACACTGTGTGCGTGCGTGGTCTCTCCCTACTACTACCACGGCTACTACTACTGAGTTCTACTACTACTACTACTACTACTACTACTACTACTACTACTACTACTACTACTACTACTACTACTACTACTACTACTACTAGTACTAACTACTACTACTACTACTACTAAAAACTACTACTTCTGTACCAAATGCAGCATTGTTCTTCTACTTTGACAACACAATTGAAGAAATCTGCTCTAACAGCTGGGAACTTACAGCAACATAAGACTGACTTTGTATAGCCTACGACGCGCGGCCAAGAGATTATAAAATTACTTTGCTTCCGCTGTGTGGCGTCGCCCGGGGACACCGCGTCCACCATAGAACCTGTATTATTCTCGGCGACGAATGAGGTTATTAGGGACGAAAATACTACCATTTCAAAACATGAAATTGCGCTTTCTGGCCCTGCCGAAATAAGCCTAAAGCAGGATTTCAGGTTCGTTGCGAGGGGGCGAACGCTGTATGGATGCGAAAATCATCAAAAAACTGTCGAATCACTTGTTTCCCGGGAAGTATCTCAGCCTGACGGGTTTCTTGTAGCGCTTGAAAACACTTGTATTCCGGGAAATGTGTCATTCTGGCGTTTTTCTTGTAGTGCTTGCGGTTTCTTATTGATACGTATCTAAAATATCAGCCTGGCAGACCGGGTTTCCCATTCATCGATTCTTATACGAGCATGGGAACCGTGGCCGAGATGTGAACTATTAATAAGGAACGATGCTCGTTTCTTTCCTGGTTTAATTTTATATGGGGACCATCGCCGATATGGTTCCTAAATATCAGAGAGGAGAAATACGAAACCAAGGCTGCCAGGCCGATAAATGTGTTGTTAAAAATACATACAATAGTTTTTCCATGTACTTTTTCGAACGCACACTGGTGAGGGTCCTTCCAACGCACACTGTGTCGGGCCCGGGAAGGGGGGTTCGGGGGGGGGCGCGTCGCCCCCCGCCGACACTGCTACTAGCATCCAAGCACCGTTCGGCTGCCCTGCCAACCCAGCACATACATCAACACCAACACACACTACACTGCTAGTACCATCCAAGCACCGTGCGGCTGCCATCCAAGCACAGTTCGGCTCACCTGCCAACCCAGTGCTGGTGGTGCATTTTGGGACACACACACCAACACCAACACACTCTACACTGCTAGTAGTAGAATACAAGCACCCTTCGGCTGGCCTGCCAACCCAGCGCTGGTGGTGCATGCGCTGGAACGTTTGCGCCTCTGCTGTTCGATCCTGCTACATCACGATGCGGGACAACAAAAAAAACAACACAACACACAAACATTTCACTTCGTTGTGCCCTGGGCTGCGGACAAAATAATCCCTTCCCAAAAAGTCCTCCTCGTCCTTACAAAACCATAAAATTCAAACGGCTGCGATTCAAATCAAACGGCGTGACGAACTACACCCTGGCCCGGAAACAACCACCTCGTGGGTGCTTTTTGGGACACACACACCAACACCAACACACTCTACACTGCTAGTAGTAGCATACAAGCACCCTTCGGCTGGCCTGCCAACCCAGCGCTGGTGGTGCATGCGCTGGAACGTTTGCGCCTCTGCTGTTCGATCCTGCTTCATCACGATGCCGGACAAAAAAAAAACACAACACACAGCAAAAATATTTCACTTCGTTGTGCCCTGGGCTGCGGACAAAAAAATCCCTTCCTAAAAAACCCTCCTCGTCCTAACAAACCCATAAAATTCAAACGGCTGCGATTCAAATCAAACGGCGCGACGAACACCCTGGCACGCAAACAACCAGCTCAGTGGTGCATTTTGGGACACACACACCAACACCAACACACACTACACCTCCCTGGCACGCAAACAATTAGCTGGTGGTGCATTTCGGGACACACACACCAACACCAACACACACTACACTGCTAGTAGTAGCATCCAAGCACCGTTCGGCTGCCCTGCCAACCCAGCGCTGGTGGTCTCCGTAGCGTGCTGTGGTTGTCTGCTATGAGCCCCTTCGCTCGTTCTATGCTCCTCCTTCTCTGCGGCTGCGTGTTTCTCGCCCTCTTCAAACGTCACGGCGTACCACCACCTGGTGCTGTGTTTGAATCTCTGCACAACATGCAGCGGAACGTCCTTACCGCAGAGCGGTATCTTGACGACTGGGGAGACCAACTGTTCCAATACACATTTGCAGGGCTCTCTCTGCCTCATCGCTTGGAGTTCGTCCTACATCCTTCCGCCTTGCGAGGGCAACAACAATCCATTCAGCAATTGCACTGCCCGAATGGCCTCGTTCTACAGCGCCGGAACACTCGCACTGTTCCGTGCAGGGGGGATGGCAACTGCGGCTGGCACTCTCTGCTCAACGGGAACTGCACCTTCTTGGGACAGGTATGTACACGGCATTGCTTATACGCTACGCACTCAGCATGGTCACAGCTGTGTTTGTATGTACAGCGGCGTGCACACCGCTCTCGCCGCGTGTGTAGAGTACGTCCATGTGTAGCGCAGCAGTACTCCCGTGTGTTTGCGTTGGTAGCATACCCGTACGTGTTCGAACCTGCTATAGTCTACTACCTCACCTTCCACCAGCGTTCCTGCGGTGCAAATGCGTTCCGTCACCTATGTATCCATCATCTCGTATGTATGTAGGCGTCTCCAGCTACGTGTGTGCGTCCTGTGCTTGCGTTTGTAGCATACGCGTGCGTGTTCGAAACTGTGCGAACCCGCCATACTACCTCACCTTCCACCGGCGTTCC
The DNA here is from genome assembly GCA_012845835.1 of Undaria pinnatifida. NCBI lineage: Eukaryota > Phaeophyceae > Laminariales > Alariaceae > Undaria > Undaria pinnatifida. The sequence continues at coordinate 9,611,127 of JABAKD010000006.1, forward strand.
TAGGGTGCAAATCCCTTCCGTCGCCTGTTTATGCGTCATGTCCTATGTGTGTAGGCGTCTCCAGCTACGTCTGGGCGTCCTGTAACAATGGTTCTTGTCTTTCAGCACGTTACATCCTACACGTGCGTACAACGTAACCCATGCGCACACTGTCCTCACACCATGCGGCCTTGCCCGCCGAATTCTGCTGTTCCTTTTACAGGGGACTAAATACGAGCATCCTCTCGGCGACATTCTCCGCCTCAAAAATGAAATCGCCAAAACATCGTGCTTTACGTGACCGCCGGGCGCGCCCTCTCTTTCACCGACTTGATACGGCAATGTTCAGCCCCGGAAGGAAACCCCCCTCTTCGTCTCCTCATGGGAAACCGGGCGCGTATGATGGGTTTTGATGTGCTCGACGCTGTCGAGTGCATTTGCAAGCAGAACGACATTCCCACGCATTCGGGGCCGACCTGCAAGCTGTGCTCTCAAACTGCCGCAGAGACCAGCGGCGTCGTGAACTGCAGGCGGTGCGGCCACTTCGTCCACGACCACGATCCCTTGTGCCCATACTGCCATGGCCCCCCGGGTAAACCGCCGCGTGCTGGAGAGGGGGGTAAAATGCCCATGCTCGAAGGGCTGGAAAAAATCACACAGTCCCTTCCCTCTAAAATACCTGGAGGTAGCTCCTTCTGGGCGCAAAGACTCAGAGATCTTCTCGCTATGGTTGACAGCCTCGGCAGGCCTCACCTCTTCGTTACCAAGACGTGCCACGAGGGCTCCGACGTCATGAAAGCTCTCCTCAATTTTTACGGCTGCAAGCACGCGGACTGGCCTAGGCATCAGGTCGAGATCACACGTCACTGGCGCCGCAACGTCATGGAGTGGCTGAAGAGGTAAGACCAGGTGCAACACTGCAACCCCTGCTTTCGGTATTCATCTCCGGTCCAATTATGAAGTGCCACTTGCGACCCCTTTCCATCACGCCAAATTCATCCGTGTCTGCTTCCCTTGCACACAAGGTTCGTCAAGGGGAAGGAGAGCGTGTTCGGGACGGTCGCGAACTACTGGTACAGGTTCGAATAGCAGGGAAGGGGTGGCTTGCACCTCCACCTACTCTTGTGGGTGGAAGACCCCGACGACCCCCCCTCCCCAACTACGGCCTCCGAGCAGGACGTAGACGGCAATGGCGACCCCATTGAGAAGTGAGTCATTAACCAGGCCCTCTGAAACGTGTTGCCTTCATTAGTGTAGCGGTGCGGCAGCCAGATATTCAGGGTTAGGGTCGTTGTCCCTTCGGTTTCGTACTTCGTGCCCACCTTCCTTCATCCCTTCCTTCGTGCCTACAAACTATCCCACATTCACCCACTCACGCTCGTAACTCCTCCCCCGCCTTGCCACCAACGACCCAGGCTACGGTAGGGGGGTCCCCTTTTGGGCTTTTTATTTCAGTGGCTAGGGGTCACTCGCGCGAGTAACCCCTTTGTTCCTATGCAATCTTACGTTTTCTTTATGTTTTACATTGACGAAATCAATCCGCAATTTCAATGCAAAGGTGATATAAGCTGCGCCAAACTAAGTGCCTAAACCATCTTTATCCGTAGGGTACAGAGCTACTCATGCGAGTGGCTCAAACAAACCAGTGAAAAAGGGGGTACCCCCCCTACCGTAGCCTTGGTCCAACAGAAACATCAACAACCCCAAGGTTTAGGCAATCGCGCGAGCTCCGCGGGGATCTCACCCGTTCGTCCAGAGGCTGCGTGCTGCCGTCCTCAACGTCAACAGGCACGCAAGGTGCGACCCCAACGCTTGCGCGAAGAAATGAGCAAGGAGGAAAACTTGCCGCCACACCACCCCCATATGCGGTGCGCCAAGGGGTACCCTTTCCCTCAGAAGGTGACTAGAGACTCCACGCACGAATGCAACGAGTGGTGCCCGAAGAGGGATGGTGGAATGTGCCGTCTTAGCGATCGCCACGAGTATTCACGCCCATGCCGTGAGGATGGTCGGATTTCGCCTTACCATCCTATGACGTACGGGACGTACCCCACTCACGAAAACATCCGGGTCGTCACCAACGCTAGTTTCGCCGCCTACTTGGTTAACGACGTTGACAAAGTTGAGCCCGCCGGCAAGGTCTCTAACCCCCTCGACACCGTCGGGAAGTCGCAGTTGCCGCGTGATGGCCCGGAGCAGAGCGGGTTGCAGTCCGTCAACCAGAAACAGCTCCCCTACATCTGGGCCCGTAAGATTGCCATGTCGGAAGCAACGCTCAATCTCTCCGGGCAGCCGTTGTGCCTCAAGTCGCGGGATTACATGTGGCTCGACACAAGGCTGCCGCACCTACGACGGGTAGTGGTCCAGCGACCCGAACAAGGACCTCCGGGAAGAGGGCAGGGAGCAGTCGTTGATGGCATGATAGAGAAGTACTGCAAGCTCCCCCAGGGTGTGCAGAGGGCGGCCAACATGCCCGACTTTGAAGGCGCTGAGGTCGACTTCGACAGCATCATCTACAACGAGCTCTGGACTGATTGGGAGATGATACATAGCGGCAGCAGCAGGGCCCCCCCCGTCCACTTGCCGCACTACTTCAACCAGGACGGCGCCGCGTACTGGAGGAGAAGAAATTCGACAAGGATCCTCGGCTACGGGTGCTACCGGCCTGACCGGGAGCCGTGTGAGCAATTTTACTACCACCATCTCATACTCTCCAGGCCTTTCCGCAGTCTCATTGAATTCGCCTCTGACGAAAACGACGAGGGCACATACGAGCGACAGTGCCATCTCGAGGGGGTGTTCGGCGACGACGGCGCGTGGACCAAGAATATAGTGGCGGCGGTGGATAAGGACCTACGCAGGTCCAAGGTCGGAAGCGACCGGCGGGCGGCGACGACTCAGGACGTTCAGAACTTCCTGAGTATCAAGGCCCTTCAGCAGGGGCCGTCTCAACCAGGCAACGACAGCGGGGACGACGACGCGACAAACCCGGCCACCGAAAAACAGGTGGCCGAGTGGCTGGGCGAAGACCCCAACTTGCACGCTGGGACTACAGCACCGCCCAATATCGAAGAGCTCGCGCCGTCGCAGAGAGAGTTTGCCACCGTCGTGCTCGGAAGCGACTCTGGCCTATACTATTTCAGCGGCCGCGCTGGATTCGGAAAGTCGCACGTGGCTCGCTTCCTCGTCGACGCCTTCCGCAGCATGGGACAGCGCGTGGCCGTCACCGGAACAACGGCTACCGCCGCGGGGAACATAGGCGGCGTCACGCTCCATCGCTTCCTCCAGCTCTCCAACGGATTCGAGTCTGGCCTCAACCCATCTAACCCTCTCTGGCCCGCACTTCAAGATATCACCGTCCTCATCATCGACGAGATATCCATATCCACAGCGCACTTGCTTGCCGCTACGGATAATGTCCTGCGGCGAGCGGCTCTACCACACAAACGGCGCGTGCCGTTCGGGGTGAGAACTATTATCGCCATTGGGAACCTTTGCCAGCTACCGCCGGTGCCTCCTCGGCTTTTCGCAGTGGTCTACAACAACTGCGCTGCGTATGTCTTAGGCCTTTGGGCCAAGTTCAGAATACACGAGCTACGGGAAAACTTTCGACAACAGGACGATCCCGAATTTCAGGCCTGTCTAGACGACCTGCACGACGGCGTGGATGACGGGGTCGCGTGGGACGTCCTCCTCAACCGGGTGGTGGGCCTCGTCGGCAACGACACCCTGGAGCACACCACACAGGACACCCTCGTCAACGCCGCACAGGCAACACCCTGCATCGCCCCCTACAAGAGAAGCAGTCCCGACCAAGACGACACGGTACCTCAGTGCCACGAGATTAACGAAGAGCACCTGCGTGCGCTTGAGGACGCCGGGGAAGAGGCGAGGATTCTACACGCCCAGGCTTTTGTCAAGCAGAACGGCGCCAAGCTGAAGCGAGACAAAGGCAGTCATCCGATCGTCCTCGAGTACGCGGACTTGCCCGACACACTCGTCCTGCACCAAGGGCTAAAGGTGAGGGTTCGCCTTCGACATCCACCTTCGGCAATCGGAGCAACAAGTTCACTAAAGTTTCGCTTTTACTATGCAAAACCTAACGCTTCCATCCCTACCCCTCGCGTGCCGACTTCACGCCTCTCAGATAGTCATCACTAAAAATGTCGACCAACAGCGGGGGGTCGTCAACGCTACCTGTGGCGTCGTTAGAGGTTGGCAGGATACCGACGCCTCCTTAGAAGCCGAGGCACACGAGACCACCCTCGCCCACAAAAGTCCGGCGTGGGTGGAGGTAGAGCTATCGACTGGTAAGGGGAAAGGGAGCAGAGTCAAGCTGCAGCCTTTCGTGGACAAGGCCGTATTGGCTCCGTTCTGCAGGGGAGTTGCCGTCAGCGGAGCGTACATAGTGAAACAGTGGCCGCTCATGGTCGCCGCTTGTATGACCATACTTGGGGTACAGGGTGTTGGGTTCGAGCGGGTTGCCGTGTGGATTCCGAGTAGAGGATTCTTCGCCCAGGGCCACGGGTACACCGCTGTATCTAGGGGTAAAACTCTTGGGGGCCTATTCATAGTCTTGCCGAGTGCTGTATTGCGCGACAGAGGCGCCGCCCGCGATTTCATGAAGGAGGCCTTCCACCCCCCAATGGACGCCATCAACGCGCTCGCGGAAACTGCGCCGAAAAGAGCCAGCGACAGTAACGATCGACACGCGGGGGAGAAGAGTGGCGTACGCCACTCTATGGGACGCACGGGAAGCGTATGACGCCCCCGACGGTTGGAGAGGGCTTTGGCCTCGGGACGTTCACAGTAGTGGCCATGGATTGCAGGGGGTCTACAACGTAAACTAAGTTTGGTCAAGCGAACCACGTCTGTAGCGATGAACATTCCACCAGTCAAGTGTGACAAAACATTCAGCCACTCCCGTCCATCGTCAAGTGACTTCTCGCGCGGTCAAATGTGATAAAACATTCCGCCACTGCCGACGGTCGCCAAGTGCCTTCTCGCGCAGCGAGTCACCAGTCATGTGTGACAAAAAACTTCTCCACTTTACACCAAAAAGCACTTGACGAAACATGTGTTGCTCATAATACTTCAGCCGTGGTTTCTTACAGTGCTCGTTGTGTTATTCTTGTGTTGTATTGCTCACCCTCCCCACCCCTAGCCCTGACCCCAACCTTAACCCTATATCAGTACAGTAGTACTCGTATAGTCTATGCCTAACGAATAAAAAAACGAGAAACACTACTTATTAGTGTAGACTAAAGCTGCTGCTGGATTTCTTCTTGGAGTTAGTGATGGAGTGCGTTCTAATAATACTAAATACAGTATACGTCGCAGCTCCCGAATTCCATACCTCCCTGTATACCTCATGCCGGCTTTCTTAACGCAGCACCCCGTTTCTTAGCCTAACCCAGGTGTCCACAGGTATTTGAACAGTGCCTCTCCGAATGGAAACGTGGCTACCGTCAGATTACGTACATCAAGTTGATTCAAGCTTTGTATTCCCTTCCAGAGTGATACTCTGTACTTGAAAAGCTAACGAGCAACGAACAAGACACCCTACCAGCGAAGGCCAGAGCCAGAGAGAGGTACGAGCACAACTCCAGCGCAGGGCCCACATTTGTGCTGGCTGTCACTTTCTGAATTATTGCCGTGAGCTGTGCCGTTAACCACCTACCAGCGAACGCACAGCTGTTTAATGTATGACGTTAATAGTATAAAGAAACTACCGCTAGGCCGGGCAGAGCAGCAGCAGCGGCAGTAGCAGTAGCAGAAGCAGCAGCCGGGCCGTTGCCGACAGCTCCCAGCGAATGGCAAGCTCGTATTTCCCTTCAATCTGAACACAGCTGCACAACAGTACCAGATAGCTGCTGTAGTAGGGAGCGGTGGACTTCAGCAAAGTAGCGGTAGCAGTAGCAGCAGCAGCAAGGCCACAAGTACTCGTTAGGAGAGCGGAGGTACACTCTAAAAACGCGGCGCAACTGCTGCATGCCAGGGGGTGTCTACGTAGGGATCACCCCCTGTGATATTGTCGCGGAGGCCGATACGCGCCGACTGGTAGATGTTCGGTAGATAGAGGTCCCCATGAATACATATCCGCGAAATTTCTGAAATTACAGTCAAGGTCTACCAAGTTTACATGTTTCTGGTGGAGACATGAGTTGCGTTCAGCTGTGATATATGCGTGTACCACCTTGGGTTGTTTGTGTTCTTTCCCGAGGGTATTCCACGGCTCCAGATTGACTGGTGCCTGTCCTGTGACCACGGACTTGATTATGCGATTAAATGTGAGAACAACAACAACAACACCAACAACAACAACAACAAAAACAACAACAACAACAACAACAACAACACCAACAACAACAGCAACACGTGGAACTCTCCCCGCCTTCGGCCTGTCTCTACGAGCAAAAGTCTCTCGACCAATGACAAGCCTTCACATTCTTTTTTCCAAGCGGGCACGAGAAAAGATAATTCGACGAAGCGGTTGGAGGTACTCCATTGCTTGACGTGTATACAACACCTCTCCACGCAAAAACGAGAAGATCTGACTTGCCTGTGTTACAATGATTCAGCGAGAAAGCTGGATCGTACACTAAAACGACATTATAATTGAACAAAGTATAATCCTACTAACCTTTTGGAACCAACGTTCAAACGTCCACGCCGTTTTTACAAGTATATTTTTTATAAACTATACGAAAATACACTCCAGCTAGCTGTGAGATCGAACATTTCGTCGAAACTCATCTTTGAAAGCTGTGTGTGATACTCCGATCGCGCGTATCACGAGTTGTGTGTCCTCATTAAGGATATAGGTCGGCGACTCCCTATACTGCTGGATTATTGCACACGTTATCTTCATTCCCATTCTGAGGCCTGACAACATGGGTTTTCCTGCTGTTTTTCTTTTCACCAAAAAGGTTCGGTCTAAAGCGGTCCACGTTTTCGAAAAAAAACTTTCAACTACAACCAGCTAAAAGTCAGACCAAACAATACAACCCCCTCCGACAGGCGAGATCTTCGCAGTGGCACCGGGAACAAGTGCTGCTGTGCAAAATGTAACCGTTTGAATCGTAGAAAAACATGCGTGGGACATTCGCTTGGGAATAAAATTTGATATTTTGAAGTTAACGAGCCTGTATACTATATCATGTGTGTTATAAGGATTAGTTTGGGTAAGCTATCGGTCAACTTTTTGCAAGTGGTCAAACGGGTAAGTGCCCCACTATAATCATTAACAAATAAATGGCGTCGTCGACAGACCATGTTTTTTTTGGGTCGTGGGTTCAAACCCCACATCCACCATACTAAACTTTTTCAGACTTTCCCCATGTCTAACTTGAAAAATACTCTCCCCGGTATACCCAGGAAATGAAACGGCTTGGAAAAGTGACAGGTCCGCCCGTATATCCGGCCGACATGCTTTCCCGCCGTTTCAGGGGGGGAGAGAGTGTTGTAAGGCTTGGTTTGGGTAAGCTATTGGTTAACCTTTTGCAAGTGGGCAGACGGACCAATGTCCCTCTAATAATCTAACAAATGGCGTCGTAGACAGAGACTACGGTTTTTTTGGGTCGTGGGTTCGATCCCCACCAACCACAAAAATAAACTTTCCAGATTTCCTCCATGTCGAACTTGAAAAATACTCTCCCCGGTATACCCAGCGAATGAAACGGCTTGGATAAATAACAGTTTCGCCCGTATATCCGGCCGATCTGCTATCCCGCCGTTTTCAGGGGGGGGAAGAGTGTTTTAAGGCATAGTTTGGGTAAGCTATCGGTTAACCCAAGTGGTCAAACGGACTAATCGCCCACTATTTTCTCAACATGCGCAAGACCTCGATCCCACCCCGTACGATGATCGTATATCCCTGAGGACGGGTTAGTGCTGAGGTTGTCTGGTAGGGTTATGCTGGTTAAGACCTGGTCATCACGGTCACGGCATAGGGGCGGGTACTCCATTGCTCACGACCGGACCTCGGTCACTCGCATGAGTAACTCTGCTTCTGAGCCACCCCACGGCAGGGTAGGGGTGCAGCGTCAGTCCCTGAGCTCCCACATGAGGGACTCGATATCTCGCCGGAAAAATGACTTGGAAGCCTCTCGTTCGCATAATCCGACCAAGCATATACATCCCTTAGTCTCAAAACAATATATGTGTGTGTACCAGTGAAATTACTTCACAAACAACCGGGTAGTTCCTCACATGAATGATGAATAAGGAGCTCCATTGGCCAGGGACGTTTTGGCGCAAAAAGTGCAACCTTTACCGTGGGATGCCCCCTACTAATACTCGATAAAAAAACACCCAAAAGAACACGGTATTAAGCGATCAGTTTTGGCGCGCGGTAGCTGTAACCATTCGATTTATGGATTCACAATGAAAAATTTACTCAGCACGAGAGACCTAGACAGTGAGAGACAGGGCGCGGTCACTTCGCGCGAGTGACACCCGAGTCACCACATATAAAAAACAGCAGGACCCCCCCCATGATTCGTAGAATTTGTCTGGTACCAGGTAAATATCTGTATAGTAGTACATCTTGTAGGGCCACACTCTTTCACACCCTCCGAGAATTGCACATTTGGTTTTGGTATGAATAGGTACGTTCGAGACCGGGCCCCGATGCCGAAAGGGTGGGGTGGCATCTCTCTTGTTTCGGCTTTGCTTTGGCATAGTTTTTTATACCTTGTTGCTTTTGTATCGGGCACGGGGGTGGTGATGACGGTACGTGCACCACTGTCGTCAGGTGTAAGTCGCAGGTGATGGATCTTTAAGATGACGGTGGCGGCATCACTCCCACTACTTCGGCAGGAAACACGCCCAGCCGGTGGTACACTATACGACGATGCACCTATTATACTCCCCACAGGAGCGGACTCATTCGAAATCCATCATAGGGGTCGCGGGTGGTGGTCGGTCGAATTCCGAAGTCTTTTGTTTTTTATAGTTTGTACGAGTTGCCTACCGACTTATAGCGCTTCTTCATTCATTTCTTTCAAGTCCCGTCTCGTTCCCACTTTTGTTTGCAGCCGTGTTCATTGTTTTTGTTTCTGCTTCTCCCTCCCTCACTCCGTTATCGATTTCCTATTTTTCCTACCCTTGACAAAGACGTCATGGTACAGAGTCGCCCGGGGGTTACTGTCCTGGCCATATTCAGCCGGGGCGCGTGGTTACTCGCGCCAGTGGTCCCTCCTCTCATTTCGCGGCGCTGTGCTTCCTTGCGGTATCATTTTCCCGTTCGAAATCGAAATGAAATGCTCAGCTACGCGACGTACGCCTTATTCGCGCCTGAAGTAGTTTGTATCGGTCAGGAAAGGAGACGCCCGTGTGTCAGTGGACCTTACCCCGGTGGTGATACGAGGGGTACCCCACCTACCGTGGCCATGCATGGTATTTCCCTTTTGTTTGGTGCAATTTTTTTTGACGGGCTCTAGTTTTCATCTGCTGTGTTCTCCACGAGTTGATTGCGGTTCGCTGCATGGTAAGAACCACATTGATTGCCGTTAATGAATCGAGTTGCCGTTTTAGAATCCCATCACAATTGTCGTGTTTGCATTGGGTGCTTCATTATTGTAGTTCGTGGTTCGTCACCACAGAGCTTGTGTCTCTCCCTAGGCGTCATCGAGAAAAACACTGGCTATGCTGGACGTAAAGGGGTGGGACAACGACGTCAACGCGTAGAATACACACGCCTCTTATTATATTATTCATGTGTACGGAGCACTCCGCTACACTCTTGAAAGTACACCAAACCTTCTTCATAAAGACCGTTGGGGTTCAGCGCCGACGGCGCACTGACCACCGCATGTCGTACGCCCTAAGGGCTCTCTAGAAGGAACAATGTCAGCGCGTTGAGAACACCATCCGCAAGCAACGCCTTCTATATGCGGGAGCCGTACAGCGTACGGACAATGAGCTACTAGCCCATCGGGTGATGTACGATACAAGTGAGCAGAGAACAAGGCAGGCGGCAAAGCCCCTGACTCTAGGGGAGTTCCATTCGGAACCAATTTTGGAGTGCTGCCCTGACGGCGTCCGCAAGGTGTGCCATCTCCTTTTGTTTGTTTATTTCGGGATTGTTTTCGTTTTGGGTTAGATCTGTTTTTCGTATTGCGTGCGGAGGCGAGGATGGGGGTGTGGTAGCCACGGTATGGGCACCACCACTGACTGGCTGTTGCCGGAGTGTAGTGGTTCTCCGAGCGGTGGATGCGTCGTTGGCGGTGTTGGGAACCAAGCTGTATTTTGTTGGTCTCTCCTCATGGCTCGCTGGGTAGACTCAAAAGCTTTTATTATTTATTTCCCTACGTAGATTTATGAAAGACAGACATAACAGGGCTGCTGGGTGGCGCAGGGTAGCGCAGGTTAGAGCAGGGTAGTAAGATGAGGGGCGTCCTACTTGTTTCATCTTCGTCACTACATTATCGCCCACCTATCGTATGATGGCTGTGGCGTGAAGGTGACGTCTAGTATCACGTGGTTTCACCTCAACCATGACATGGTTTCACCTCGAATGCAAAACCTATCATTCTACGGAGGGCACTCCACGACATTGGGCACCCTGAATAGTCGTACATGCACATCACCTGGCGATCGAAGGATTCAACAGAAGATCCACAAATGGAACAGGGATTGAAGATGCGGCTATTCGAAACAAACAGGAAAGAGGCTGTAGAATCGCCCACATCTCGTAATAATGAGGCGAAAATGAATATTCGCAAGTTTTACAAGCCTCTTGTAGTGGAGTTTCACAAGTGTACCTGCGGTATACAAGTCAGCAATCCGCACTCCACTACAAGAAACATTGCGCAGGTGACAAAAACAAATGCGACAATGGCCCCACGCCTCCATTAAGTCACTCCACGTCCAGCATGGTTGCCTCCTCGAACGTTGGTTGTCAAGCTTCATCAGCTTCACTACTACAGTGTAGTTGCTAGCTGGCTGTATCGCGCATTTGTTTCACTTTCCCGTCCCGTCCCATTTCTGTCTTATATTCCAGCTGTTTTTTGTCCTTTATTAGTTGTTTCATTCAATATTTTTCATACCAGGTATAATTTAGAAGAGTCGTTGTCCCAGATGAAATAGTACCCACTCCCTTCTACCTCACGTTCATCAGGTTCGAGCCAACCCGAGTGCATAGCCGAGCTTTTGTAGAGGGTTTGCCGTGCGTAAGCAGTGACGAGCGGATAGCTCGAGAGCGTGATATAGCCAAGCTCGATGACGGTCACTTTTTGTTTAGGAAATCAATGGTGACAAAATTCTGCACCCTACGATGTGCGGTAAGAATGAAGGCATGCACCGGGAATGAACGAGGAGCACTTACGACGAAGGCCTGTCCTTCCCAGGAGGTCGCTGAGTGTCAACGTGTTTACGGGTTTGGGGCTGATAAGCATTGTAGCGTGTGTTGTCCATGTGTCTTGACATTAAAGAGTTATTTTCACCCAACGACATCTTAATCCTGGGAGGGAAACAGACAAGAATGCGGTCGGTCATAGGCTACTGTGAGATGATCGTATACGAAACAGTCGCAAATCACACTATTATTTGTTACCTGGCATATATGAACGATGTAGATCACTTTTTTTATTGTTAGCAACCGTCTGGTGTACTTGCTATCACATTCTTCTTGCCCTCGTGTTCATTGCGGTTCTTTGAAAATACAACTCGATCTAGTGGTCACCCTCGAATGCTACTAGAAGTTGTATTTTAGAGCTCGTCAAGTTTCACGCGAGTCGGGCGTTTCAATTTTATTTGCAAACGCAACAAATGCCAGGAGTCAACTGCTGAGACCGTCTTGCGGGGTTGGTATGCAAAATTCAGAACGCGTCGACGAGGGAAGAATCGATAGATTGAGGCCTTCCCGCGACAGATTCAACGCATGTATTTTATGAGTAGTGGGGAGGCGGATTAGAGACGCCCTAGAGATCAGGATTTCAGTTACACCTGTGAAGGGCGAAAGCGAAAATATATTTTATGTATATATATACCTAAATGTACAACAGAAATGGTGGAGAAGCCAACCAATGAAAACAAGGCATGGTCAAACAACCTCTATTTGCTCTATTTGCGACGTGAATCTCTTTCTCGTTTGTTTTGGACTTTGCTACCGCAGAACTCATGTCTCGTGATGGCGTCGGCACGGACACTGGTCGTGCTGGATATAGATGAGCGGCAATGTCAAATTAATATAAAGCCACACCCTTTCCAGCTCAACTTTCGATCGGGTGTACCTTCAGCGACCTCCTGGACAAGCCACAGGCCGTGCTTACCAGTATACGTATGTGTTCCCGCTCTCGCGTGCCTTCATTTGTATCGCCCGTGGAGGTATTCAGCACTCCCACTTCTCAGTTTGTTCTGCTTCTGATTTTCATCCATATTATCAAATTATTTGCTCACGCACACGAGCCATCCTCAAAAGACCAGTCCTATGATTACGCTAGAAAATGTTCCTACGAGCACGAGTGAGAATTCGGGAAGATTAGAACCTGCATCGTTTACCTTGGTACCGAGAATGTTGATCTACTTGGAATGAAGCACAGGAGACGCCTGTTTCAAGAGTGTAGGCAGTGACGAAGGAGGGCCAAACTACCGAAACCCTCAAGTCTGGTGTCGTTAACGGCTTGAGATTGGTTCAAATCGACGAGCGGTAGACTCGCTGGACCCCTTTCCCGAAAAAGATGAGAGCACGATGTAGTCATGACACACATAAACAAAGACGTAACCTTCGAACAGTATAGTGCACCGTTCGCACGTTCACGGTGGTGTCACCCGCTCGCTGCTGACAGTCTTGCTCGTGGTACCTAAAGATCTTTGTGATGGCCTTCTTTGAATACCAATGCTCCTACCCCGTTAACACACATCATTTAACGACACAAGTACTGTCACTTACGGCAGTAGCTGAACACCTCAACCACGACGCCTATCGTGGAGCCTAATATGTGAAACGCGAAGACTCCCGGTGGCGCAAAAAAAAATAATCGGCCATTTTTAATAGTTGTACGAACGACATCAGCCTAGCTTTGCACTAAGAAAGTCGATAGAATCAATAGATGCATGTTGTCTCAGGTCTTAGTACACCAATTCCTCTGTCGCACACTCGCCTGATATTGTCAAAGCCGACGGCCTGTAGCCGTAGCTCGGTGTTTGGCCTCCTTGTGTACCGTGGAGACTTTGTCCAGGTGATACTGCTGCCGTGACTACAGTAGCTTGATACAAGTTGTGATTATTAATAGTAGTATTGATACTCTTCAGAAGCTGCCTGCTTTCCGGATAATATTGTTAACGTTTGGTTTGCTTTCTCTCTCAGGATCAGTGACCACAGATTTTGTATATGTAAATGATGAAGAAATCAGCACCAACAATGGGCGAACTGATGATGATGTCGTTAGGTAGAAATGACGGTCTTATGTGAAGACAACACATAACACACGGAGAGCAACTGCCAGTACACCGCAGACGTACTTGGCCATGCGCGTCAGGGCAATTTTGACGGGCTAAGTGGTGGGTCGTGCTACCCGGCGCCCAGCGGAAACAACTTCGACGCACGACCGATCATCGAAGCGATGACATATGACAAGTATATATATATATGAGTTTCGACAAAATCTTCGATCTCACAGCTGGAGTTAATTTTTATAGTATATATACTGTCTGTGGCGTTCTAGACGAAAATATCATATATACCACGTAACTTTTTATGACATATATCACAGGGCATGTATGTTCGAGTATTTCGTCCATATATTTGAGGTTCACGACAAGTTATAATATATCACAGGGCATGTATGTTCGAGTATTTCGTCCATATATATGAGGTTCACGACAAGTTTGAAGGAGAGACAAGGAGAGACGACCAGTTCTGAGAATAACTCGAACGATGACGCACCCCATACTTAGCAGACGTGACCGGCGGCGTTTGAAGGTGATAATAACTGAGCATATGCACTGCTGTAGCTCGCGCTGAAAACGACTGAGTACTCGCGGGTACATGGGGCACTTGAATGTGAAAAGGGCGGAGTACTTGCCAATAAATACCAACATTCATTGCTGAACACCTGCGATCACCTCGGTTACCTGAAGAAAAAAATGAAAACGTATCCCAGCCATTACCAGTTACCTAGAAAACCAAAAAAAGTGCCGACAAAAAAAGAATACCAGGTACTTGCTACTAAACGGGAGACTAAGAATGGAAGATGACTGATTACCTGCAAGTACCCGGGTTACCCAGACCTGGAGAGTTGGGCTTTACTTTCATTGTGTTGTACTATACATTATTTCGAACCATACTTTTACTCTCCAGGCTCGACCCAAAACGTCAGAGAACGATTTTTTGTACAAAAGCGATCACAACAGGTAGTAGGTTGTTCTCACTCCTGCTGCACGTTACATGCCACAACTTGTGTTCAGCGCATACTGGAATTAATATAGGACCCAGCATTCCCTTGTTCACGGTGTGTTGCTCGGGGATTTCCATCGAGGTTTTGTCAACTCACGCCCTCGATACGGTTTTCAGCAGCAAGGACGCGTGCCAGGATGATAGAGGCAGAACTTTTGGTCTGAAGTTGTTCCTCCATGACGGCGCGCCTGAACCCCAAGCCCTCGTATTTAGCCCATTTTTGTGTACTCCTAGCTAGGCCATGGGATTTTAAATCCGGTCGACGAGTAGCGGTGTTTGTTTCTTCTCCAAATCAGATATTTGATCGGGTCTTAAGCTCCTGAATTAAGGGGCGTGAGAAACATAAAAACTGTTGCACATCTATCGCAGCACGACTCCAAGAGAATTTGTACTCCGCGTAAAAATGAAATCCTACGAGCAAGATTATGCACTGGGTGAGACGTGACTCTACACGGGTCTTAAACGTTACAAACACGTCAAAGACGAGATTCGTTCTCGTCTAATAATCGGAGACACATCGAAGTAGATGGGTACCGGCCGGTACCTGGTCCAGGAGTGAGTGGAGTATTCCAATAATCGAAAGGACTAGTACGGTACTGACTGGTCCTACTAACGGAGTACGACGGCCGTTCGTTTCGATCTTCGTCGGAGTTTTCCAAACGTCCCATCATCATAAGAACACAAAACATCGATGATAGCTTCCACATTGATGCCAGGAGGAGATAATGCCCAAAACATTTATCAGTAATTTGAGTATGACAACGTCGTCCTATATGTCGTGTACCAGGTACTTCTTGTACACTCGTTGCGAATCATGATTATTTTTTTGTTAAATGTTGCACTACGCCGTGTACACAATCATGGCGAGTTGTGGCGAAACCAAATATATTTTGTACAATGTGTGTGACTGATTCTACCATCATAGCATCCCCCGCAAAACCAGCGATTTTCTTGAACCCCTTTAGAAGCACCGAAACGCTCCCCATAACTAAATCCAAGTCATTTTGTCCCCCAAAACGGGATTCCAGTTGTAAAGGGGTTAAGGCCATTTCTTACTTGTATAGTCTCCAGTCGGATTCCGCCAGTTGAAAACGGCCCTTTTCGGCTGGACTTGTTTTCGACTCTATTCTTCTGGTCCTTCTTCTTGTCGTCAGTCGAGTCGATTTTATAGTTTTTGTGGTCTTCCTAGAGGCGGCTGTTGTGAGGGAGAACTGCTGTATATATATGGCGCTCGAACGTCTGTTGGCAGCTCTGTGCTTCGCGCGTTCCTCGCCAGCAACGCGTGCTTCACAGGCGACGAATCTCGTCCAAGCGGGTTGGTGGCGTTGGCCTTAGACGAAAACATAAAAGCTGCATTCGTGACGTTGCACTCACACCGCAAACAGAGATCTGAGCATTGAAATGACACGGCGTCTTCAGAGGGCCTGGGCGTGCTGCAGGCGGTACAAGATGGAAATCTATGATCGCCCGGGTGTGCGCTCACGCTTGAAGGTGCGGTTGCTGAAAGCTGAGGTGGTCGAGAAACTTCTTCACGGTTGCATGACGTGGAGCCCGAGGAAACCTGACTCTGACAGGCTACGACAGGTTCACTACTTCATGCTCCTCCGATGCCTTGGGTGGCGGAAACGGAAGCGCGACGACCACGCCCTATCGTACGCTGACGCGCTTGCCAAGACAGCTTCCGAGAGCATAGAGGCGATAGTGCGCAAACGGAGGATATTGTTAGCGGGAATCGTAGCACGTATGAGGAAGGAGCGTCTTCCACATGGGGTGCATGTTTGGGGAGCTTGTTGAGGGTAAGGGTTACTCAGGGGGGGAAGAGAAAGACTGGACGGCGCATCTGAAGAACGATATGTCGGCCTTCGGAATTAAATTCGAAGGGTGGCGAAAGGCTGCTCAGAAGGCTTGCAGGTAGTTTCGACCAGTAGAGAAGGAAGCCGAGTTGTTCATGCGGAATCGGCATGAAACGGAGAGACAGACGCGAAGCTGCAGAGCGACGCGTAAAGGCTGCGATAGCGCCATCTACCGTCGGCATCTCTAAGCGGGGCAAGGGGGGGGGGGGGAAGGGGGACGTCATGCCCAAGAGACTGAAGCGTGGGTTTAGCCACCATCGTCTTGAAAGTTGTGGGGCTTCAAATGGCCGTCACAAGATAGCGTAAGACTGCCCTAACTTGTTCGCCAGATTGCGTTCTCTCCCCAGTGCCATTGATGATGCACTTGATACCCTCTATGAGCCCAATGCCGTCTTTAGTCAGTTGCTAGGGTCTGCTAGTATGACATTTTTCCTCTTTTCCTTTCCTTGCCTCTTCTTCTTGTCTAGCCTTTTTCTTGCTTTTCTTCTCTTTTCTTTACTTTTCTTTCTAGTCTCATTTTGTTTGTTCATTGTTTCTTTTTTCAAATTGACTTGCGTCTGCCGTGCGTATGCGTAGTGATAGATACTACGTGTAGTATGTACGTGGTAGTCTTTCTTGGGTGGCAAGGGGTATAGTCGGGTTTTTGTCGGGAGTAGTAAGGCGTATGCACCAGTATGCACCAGGCGCATCGTAGGGTGACTCTCGACATCACTGTTATATGTTTCTGGGGGAGTCATGAATTGCGTCAGCTGTGATATATGCGTGAATCACCTTTGGCTTGTTTGTTTTTTTTGTCCTTCCCGAGGGTATTCCTCAGCTCCAGAGTGACTGGAGCCTGTCCTGTGACCACGGACTTGATCATGCGAGTTTAAGTGAAAACAACAACAACAACAACAACAACTCAGCCGAGAGCCGCCAAAGCTACAGCAGGCGTAGCCGTTGTTGACAAAATTGTATGGAGATAACGCGCGCTACTGCTGTAGTGTGATGCACCCTGCTGGCGTGCGGAGCTAGGAGTGCGCCACGCTGACTTGCGGCGAGAAGCAACAGCAGTGATAGCCAAGGCAGCGTCGATGTTGTTGTATGACATTGCTGTATGGCACCGGGTACGGGTGTGTGGGCGTGTGGGTGTGCGTGTTTTGGTGGGATGAGCTATGCGACGGGTTCAAAAAACTGGTGGGTGTTGGTAAACCTTTTTCGACTGATTTTTTCGACTGACAAATCCAGTCGAAAATGTCAACTTTTTCGACTTGAAGTCAACTTTTTCGAATTGATCCCCTAGTCGGAAAACTCAGTCGAAACATGTTGAGTCGAAAAGGGTATTTTCGAGTAAGACAGCCCGATACGCGCTTCAGTCGAAAACGGCCGTTTTAGACTGACAAATATGACTGTATAAGAAATGGCCTAACGAACGTTTCATTGCTGCTCGATGCGGGAGAGGGTGCTATGCAAATGACCTTTGAACATAGTTGTTACTTTGCGAAGTACGATCGAGCGATGGGGTCGGGGTGGCAGCGGGCACCGTATATCAGAAGATACGGCTGTGGGGTGGTTTTACACCGACCACATCGTTAAGAAAAGTTGGGGGGGGCTACCGTAGAACGACTTGCGTCTTCGCAAAAAGGAGAGAGAACGAAATCGACACACGACGCGTAAGAAAATACGTGGAAGTGTGGTGAGCTAAAGCTTTTCTTTCCCCATCCGCCGGAGGAAAAAATAAAAATAAAAAAGATAGCCTCCCATCTAAAATCACAACAAATGAATAACAGTGCCTGTGGCGATTCCTCGGTGTAGAACGACTATTAATCTAGCGGCCAAAGTCTGTAGTCACTAGTACGCAGCTCTCACGTAAGACAGACATGGTCTACATGTACTCGAGCGCATAAATAATAAAAAAAAAAAAATACACTTCAGCTGTGAGATCGAATACTTTGTCGAAACTCATATTTGCAAGCAGGGTGTGATACACCGATCGCGCGTGTTGCATATTTCGCTAAAAAATCTCCCCCCCCCCTCTCGCTCTCCTTTACTCAAACGCCCCACCAAATATCGAAATCCGCCAGATTAATAAACACTTCACGCACAGGATATCACCTCATTATCTTTCGAGAGCCATCCATGCCGCTGCTCTGTTCGATATAGATTGTCTCAACGAACAAAGTAGGAACAACGATGGTCACGAAGGATCGTCCGACGGGGTATTGTCGGATTACCCGACGGTGCATTGCGGAATATTATAGCATGGGAAGGACACGTGGAATAGTCCCGAAGGTCCTTGTAGACTGTTCCTGGAACCAATCTAGAAACACGTGAAAATATGAGAATGTAGCACCTGTAGTATTTGGGAATTTGGGGCGTTGAGAATATTGCCTGGTGTGGAGCGAGATGGCTTCGCCCACTCGCCTCACTCCATCTCTTTCCCTCTCATCAGCATCCGGGACCAGCTAATAAAGACATCTATATACCATCTTCTTCACACTGTGTGTTGCAGTGAAGCTCGCGCCCTGAGACTGGGCTGCTGGGAGCACATTATTCTTCGCATAACCGATTTAATCCAACACGTTAACGTGCTTTATACGTTTGAATCGGAACAATGCCTGGAAGTGAGCATGACCAAGAGGAGGCCGGCTCACAAGAAGAAATGATGGTCTTGCTGAGATCATTGGTATTCCGACAAGATCGACTGGAAGAGCGGATGGCCAGCGACCGGGGCCGTGGAGAGGCCCAGTCCAACCCTGGCAGGGAACGCCAAGATGGAGTCGTAACCAGTGGGAACTTGCAAGCCCCTGGTGGTGGTGTACACGTAGACGAGATTAGGTATGACGAATCCGTTGAGAGTTCAGGTGTAAATGTAGGCCCTCGTGAATTCAGTAGTATAAAGCAGGCAGTCCCCAAAAATCAGCGGTAAACCTGAGGAATTCCCCGTATGGAGTAAGCGGTTCGAAGCGTTCGTATCGATGAGTGGGTGTTTGGGTTCTATGCTTACAGACATAGAGGTAGCTGTAGGTGACACAACCAAAGACACGCAATACTTTATTTCGCAAGGTTTGAGCCGTCCACACATCAAGAATGCGCGGGTTGCATGGATATGTCTGACTGAGAGCATGACTGATACTGACCTATTAGACAGAGTGCTTGCCAGGCAATCGCCAAGCGGTGCTTGGAGAATGCTTCGGGATTGGTTTCTTCCGAAATCAGTTGCCACACAGGTCAAATGGTCGGACGCGTTTGATGCAGTGAAAATGGAGAAGGGTGAGGAGCCCATGAAATTCTTCAGTCGCGTAGACAAGATTGTTGGTACTCTTGCTTCGCTTGGTGTGCCGAAATCAGAAGGAGAGGTGAACCGCAAACTGGTACTAGTTCTTACAGCTGACTACGAGATAGAACAACGCACGCTCTTGTACCGCGATGAAATCACCCGAGCTGAAATAGAGAGCGTTGTCAGGCAGAGGCACCTGAGACTTCCCGTGTCAAAAGGAAAGAACGTGGGTCAGGCACTGTTTTCGAATGGTGCTGCCCGAGGTGGCCGCGGAGGTGGGCGTGGAGGTAACCGTGGAGGTGGCCGCGGATCCAACCGTAACAATGTTAGGTCGCGAAACAAGGAATCAGCGAATGCTGATGCTAGCCAGGGTAGCGAAGGTAGAGGCAGCCCCCCCACCCCCAAGCAGACCATCCCCCAATCAGAGTATGATAAAGTGAAGGGTAAGTGTATCCGTTGCTTGGAACCCGGGCACATGTGGTACCAGTGCAACGCTCGTGTCACCCCGGCTTCGGAGAGGACGTCTGGCGAAGGTGCACAGGAACAGAACAACAGTGGTGAGACTGTGTGCTGTCTTGCGAATGCTATGTTTAGCCGTAGTGATGACTCGTGTACTGAGGAACGTAGTGAGAGCATAACGGAGAGCTTAGCTGAGAAATGGATAGCAGACAGTGGTGCTTCATTTCACATGACTCATTCGGCTGACCTGTTGAGTGACGTACGACTGTGCGACGACAAGGTTAGGATCGGTGACAACCACCTGATCGGCGTCGTGGGGTATGGCACGCTGACTGTAGTCTTCCCCGGAGATCTAACTGTTAAACTGTTAGATGTGGCATACATGCCGGACTTGGCGTTCAATTTGTTTTCGCTAATGGCCGCGCATAAGCAGGGAGTAGGATTCATGACCGAGGATGAGGGCTTGTGCATTTCTCTTTTCGATGGACGGTTGAGATTCGAGGGTGATGGATCTAGTTACTCCAACTTCGCTTGCAGGATAGAGCCAGACAACGGCTATGTGCCGTTTCCCCTATTGACACCCGACCCCGCTGAGAACCGAGGGGAGACTGGTTGCGATTTTCCCCTGGCGTTTCCCGTGCTTGCCCCCGGTAGCGCTGCTTCTGCTGAGACTGCTGTAGATATCAACATCTTCCACTGCGTGCATGGCCACTCTAACGAACTACTGCTGAGAGAGACCGCAAAGGCACTTGGTGTAGAACTGTTAGGGACGCTAAGACCCTGTACTGGCTGTTCTATGGCGAAATGTTACCGCAAACCAATCCCCAGCAGTACTAAGTCACGCGCGCCAGAGAAGTTGGGACGGGTCTTTGTTGATCTAAGTGGCCCTAAGAGAACCCCTTCTCTGTTGGGTAAGAGGTATGTCATGCTAGTGAAGGATGACTTCTCTCGCTACGCCTGGGTATATTTTCTGAAGCAAAAATCGGATGCAGCAGACACGTTTAGGAAGTTTTTGGCTGATGTGCGCGCCGACGGTGTCCCCTCGAAGGTTGAGATTGTAAGGTCTGACAACGGTGGGGAATTCTTTGGTGGGGAGTTTGGAGAGGTGTGCAAACAGTTTTGCATCAAGCAGGAATTCACCAACGCGGACAGCCCAAAGCAGAACGGTGTTGTCGAGAGAGCGCTAGGCATCATTCAGAACGCAGCGCTTGCTGCGTGCATCCAAGCCCCTATCATTTTCCCGCTCGTTCAACTACCGCCGACTGAATCCCTGTGGGCGGAAGCGGTGCACTGGTCTTGTGACGCCTTGAACCACACCGCAACCACTGCCAACCCCGGCAACAAGTCTCCGCATGAGATGTGGCATGGAGTTGCCGCACCTGCCTCGCCACACCCGTTCCTTCGCCCAGCGTACTGCCGCTGGAACCGCCCGTCCAAGTCGTCACCCCGGGCCGAGAGCTGCTTTTACCTCGGGCCGGGCATCGACCACCCAAGTGACTCTTTGCGGATGCTCACGCGGGGGAACAGGGTGGTGGAGACTCGAGATGTGACCTGGGAGGCAACGCTTGATGTGGGAGCGGTACTATCCCAGCTGCCGGAGGTACCGGAACAGGGAGGGACGCAGGGGCTAGAAGATGCGCCAGAGCTGGGAGGGACGGAGGACTTTGTCTCCGCCCCGACGACTCCACTGCCGGTTTTGGGGAGGGGAATTCCTCACCAACTCCGTGCGGTGTCCCCGATGACGCCAGCGGTGTCTCCGATACCGCAAGCTGGCGACGAGTTTCGCGCCGAAGATGTGGAGCCGAACGATACATCAGCGGTCAGCAGCGAATTATCTGACAGCGACTCTTCGTCTCAGGATGGAAGCGACGCGTCGGCCTCTGACGATGAAGCGCCAACCCCCACGGCGGTCCGGACTGCTGCACGCCAACTTGGAGCGCACATGTCAGGACCGGGCGATGGTGAAGAGATTCGGGAGGGACGTACGAGAGCGCAGACCAGGGCGCTCAATCGGGAAGCGGCAGCAGGACTGATTAGTGCGATCGGGCCCTGTGAAGAGGCCGTGTGTTCCAGGCGCTACTGGCGGCGAATGAAGCGGAGTGTGAGAAGACGAAGTTGCCGGATTGCCTTGTCAAAGAGGCTGAACCGGAACCAACGTCATACACCGCAGCTCGTAAGTCGAAGCATTCGGACGTTTGGATGGACGCGATGAGATCGGAGTTTGATGGACTCGAAGCTGCTGGAACGTTTGTGGAGGTTTCTGAAATTCCCGCCAGTAACAATATCGTAGAGTCAAAGTGGCTCTTGAAGTGGAAGAGCGACGCGCACGGCATGATTGATAGAGCTAAGGCACGGTTGGTAGCTAAGGGCTATAGTCAGGTAGAGGGAGTTGACTACTTCGAGACTTTTGCCCCCACTGCCTCGACCACGTCTAACAGACTCATTGCAGCAATGGCGTGCAAGCTTGATTGGGACTTGAGACACTTGGACGTTGACCAGGCCTTTATTCAGGCAGAGTTGGATACCGAGATTTTCTTGAGACTTCCTCGCGGTTGTGGCGAGATGTCCGGTAAGGTAGTCCTACTCAACAAAGCCCTTTACGGGCTAAAGCAGAGTGGCCGCTCATGGTACAAGCTACTGTCGTCAACCCTAGTAGAGTGTGGGTTTGAGCAGTGCTTGGTAGACCCGTGCGTGTTTCGACTAATGTTGAATGACGCGGTTGTGGCGATGCTGGTGGTCCACGTGGACGACATCAAGATCGCAGCGACCAAGGGGGTGACGGATTCGGTAGTAGCTGATCTCAATAAGAGATTCCCTACAAAACATCTGGGCGAGGTTACGTGGTACATGGGTAGCGAGTACAGGAGGGATCGTGAGAAGGGAACCTTGGAGATTTCACAGACTCAGTTCATCCGAAACGTTGTCGACCGTTTCGGTATCACTAAGACCAGCCCCATCCCCGCTTCACCGTCGTTGGACCTCAGGTACGTGAGTGATGAGGAACCTGTGGTGGACGCGAATTTCCGTGAAATTGTGGGGAGTTTGATGTGGATTGCGAACCAGACGAGACCTGACATCTCAAACGCAGTGCGAGCGATTGCGCGGTTCTCGCACGATCCTAAGGAAGTACACGTGAAGGCTGCTAGGAAGGTTCTCGAGTACTTGAGCGCTACAGCCCACTGGGGCTTGACTTTCAGGAAAGAGAGTAAGTTGGGGGATGTACAGTTGGAATACGACCTAGAGACGTACGTAGACGCAGACTACGCCCACAAGGCCGAGGACAGGCGTTCGGTATCTGGTGTAGCTGTTTGCTGCGGAGGAACGCTCGTATCTTGGTTTTCTAGGACGCAGAAATGCGTTACGCTCTCCACCACTGAGGCCGAGTACGTAGCGATGGCCGACGGGGTGAAGGAGGCCCTGTACGTGCGAGGAGTCTTGGTTTTCTTGATGCCTAGTCTTGGATCGCCGAGCATTGGAGTGTTTGAAGACAACAAAGGGGCGATTGACTTGGCCAAAAACCCACTGAGTTCGTCAAACAGCAAGCACATCGATGTGAGGTACCACTTCCTGCGCGAGTTGGTGGGAAAAGGAGATTTATGCGTCAAGTACTTAAGGACGGAGGATCAACATGCGGACATTCTCACCAAGGCGATTGCTCGGGAGAGTTTTGAGAAACACCGTGACTTTTTGTTGGGGATATAAGTTTTCCGTCGTAAATTACTTTTGGGAGTTGCCAGTGTTGTTGGAGGCTTGTTAGTTGATCCAGCGCCAGGGAGGGTGTTCGATATAGCTTGTCTCAACGAACAAAGTAGGAACAACGATGGTCACGAAGGATCGTCCGACGGGGTATTGTCGGATTACCCGACGGTGCATTGCGGAATATTATAGCATGGGAAGGACACGTGGAATAGTCCCGAAGGTCCTTGTAGACTGTTCCTGGAACCAATCTAGGAACACGTGGAAATATGAGAATGTAGCACCTGTAGTATTTGGGAATTTGGGGCGTTGAGAATATTGCCTGGTGTGGAGCGAGATGGCTTCGCCCACTCGCCTCACTCCATCTCTTTCCCTCTTATCAGCATCCGGGACCAGCTAATAAAGACATCTATATACCATCTTCTTCACACTGTGTGTTGCAGTGAAGCTCGCGCCCTGAGACTGGGCTGCTGGGAGCACATTATTCTTCGCATAACCGATTTAATCCAACATGCTCCCCCCCCCCCTCCGCCCTGAACGCCCCGTTCTTCCCCATCACCCACACCATCGCCTAGACCTAGCACCACACGTATAACAAACCCCTCACCTAAAACCCTTCCTTCCCTCCCCCCCCCCCCACTCGCCCCCCCCCCTGCCCCCTCCCTCGCCCCCCTCCGCCCCAACCCCCCACCTTCCCACCCCCCAACCCATCCCAACCCCACCCCCTCGAACACTTCACCCTCTCTCTATTCACTGATTGTACGACTTACCCCAGGATATACATTATAAACTGATGCATTATTTCCAAAACCGTCACATTTATCCCCTCAAAATAATGTATAGTTTCCACGCACATATTGAGCTGCCCCACACGCCCCCCCCCCGCCCCAACCCCCCCCCCCCCCAATAATAATCTGGTGCCAAAACCGTCAGATTTATCCCCTTGAAACGATTATAACTTACATGCACGAATTGCCACCCCTCCCCCCCCCCCCCCCCCCCCCACCCCTCCAAACCCGCTCGCTTTTGATCTAAACCCGGCCCCCACGTCCTTCAAAACTCCGCCCCCCCCCCCTCACCGGTTATTCGACTTACAAGATTCACTTGACAAAATGATACATTTCCCTCCACAGCTGTCAGATTTTGTCCCCCTCAGAAATGGGTTTTATAGTTTCAGCGCACAGACTAACATCACCCTGTTGACCCTCATAGATGTACTGCTGTAGTTGTAAGGGAAATCGCCGACCTATATCCTTAATGAGGACACACAACCCGTAATACGCGCGATCGGAGTATCACACACAGCTTGCAAAGATGAGTTTCGACGAAATCTTCGATCTCACAGCTGGAGTGTATTTTCATTTTTTATAATATATCCAAATATGTTTCCAGACAGAGATGTTGTCGCTCTAAGAGGC